>OZ022504.1:53185320-53667820 GCA_963989385.1 Ctena decussata
TTTTTATGTATTCATTTAGTTAACCATCTTTTCCAATTACTATATCTAGGCTCAAAAATGTTCCATTAATTCAGCTTTTTAAGCATTTTCCCATATGAAAGCACAACATACCAAATTAAAATCTTAAATAGTTCACTCAAGAGCAGAGAATACATTCAGAAGAAGAAACATGGGATAGACTACGTAGTTTCGGCTAATAAAGCCTCGTGTTAGACCCTGACATTATTTGGTGATGAAACCAGAGAAAAGCATAATGTAATTTCTTAATTTTAATTTGGCAGTCAATTCAAAGACTGATTAGTATCAAAATAGGATCCAAATAATATAAAAGATGATGATCTAGAATAATAGTCTAAATCAATCTCAAATTTTAGATTTCTCAGAATATATCCTCTGATCTCAAAGGACGAAAATCAAATATTATCTGCATTATGGATGATGTACGGGGATACGTTTTACGGCCGCCACACGGCACAACACCAGCTGTAGTGAGGTAAAATTAAAATCTTAAATAGTTCCTTCAAGAGCAGAGCATAAATTCAGAAGAAGAAACATGGGCCACACTACGTAGTTTTTGGCTAATAAAGCCTCGTCAGTAACCCTGACATTATCTGGTGACGAAACCAGAGAAAAACACACTGTAATGTCTTAATTTTAACTGGGCAGCCAATTCAAAGACTGATAAGTATCACAAAAGGATCCAAATAATATAAACGACGATGATCTAGAACAATAGTCTAAATCAATATCAAATTTTAGATTTCTCAGAATATATCCTCTGATCTCAAAGGACGAAAATAAAGTATAATCTGCACTATGGATGATGTACGGGGAGACGTTTTACGGCCACCACATGGCACAACGCCAGCTGCAGTGAGGTAAAATTAAATCTTAAATAGATCCTTTAAAGCTGACTTTGCCATAAATTAGGTCAAGGTCAATGCACAGTCATGATTTGTACAAACTAAGATGGGCCCAAGTCCCCAATGCTACGTACCTTGCCACAAGGTCATTGCGCTTTTGGTTCTGCAGAAGAAGATTTTTGAGGGGTTTCGATCATGTATGGACATGGTGGCCATCTTGGTCGTGTGACCATGACCATTTCAACAATGTTTTGTTCTTTTGACCCTGTGAAGCTTCATATGAAATATGGCTTCAAACAGCCCAGCGGCTTCAGAGAAGAAGATGTTTGAAAATGTTGACAGGCGACAGACTTTCAGCGTCCTTGAACAAAAGTAAAAGAACGACCTTGACCTTTTGCAACATAATATCTTCATTTGCTCATTTAGTTAACCATATATATATAAGACTTAAATAGTTTCTGAGAAAACCACTGTTTTAAAAGTATTTTCCCATATAAAAGCATAACGCATCAAAATTGACCTTGCCATAAATTAGTTTAAGGTCAACCTACGGTCATCATTTGTAACAATTAGGATAGACTCGAGTCCTTAATGCTATATACCATGCCACAAGGCCATTATATAATGCCTTTGATTCTGGAGAAGATTTTTGAAAGGCTTTTACCATATATGGGCATGGCTGCTATCTCTGTCATGTGACCAAGACCATCTTGATCCTTTGATTCGTTTGACCAAGCGAAGCTCCATATAAAATATGGATTCAGTCGGCCCAGTGGCTTCAGAGGATAAGATGTTTGAAAATGTTGACAGGTGACAGAATCTCAGTGACCTCGAACAAAGATCAAACAATGACTTGACCTTCAGCAATATAATATCTTCACTTGCTCATTTTTTGAATCATATATTCACCACATATTATACCTTAGACTTTAACTATTTCTGAGAAATCCACAGTTTAAGCATTTTTCTATTTAAAAGTGTAACATATACCAAAATTGATCTTACCATAAATTAGGTCAAGGTCAGTGCTAGGTCATGATTTGTACAAATTATGATGGACCCGAGTCCTCAATGCGTCATACAAAACAAAAGGCCATGAGGCCTTTGGTTCTGGAGGCGAAGATTTTTGAAGGGTTTTTACCATATATGGGCGTGGCAGCCATCTTGGTTAAGTAACCAAGACCATCTTAGCATCTTTTTTTAAAATTCCTTTGACTCGCTGAAGCTTCATATAAAATATGGTTTAAATCGGCCCAGTGGCTTCAGAGTAGAATATGACTGAAAATGTTGACAGGAGACAGAATCTTAGTGTCCTTGCACAAAGTTAAAACAATGACCTTGACCTTATGTGATTTTATTTCTTCATCTGGTCATTTAATTAACTATATATACCAAATATTATACCTTACACTTCATTATTTTCTATGAAATCCACTGTTTAAGAATTTTCTTATACACAAGCATAACCTACCAAAGTTGACCGTGTCGAAAATTAGGTCAAGGTCAACCTACGGCCATTATTTGTATAAACTATACTAAACAGCAAAAGAAACGCATATTTTAGTCTCTTGTTTTGCCTCATTAATTGTTATGATATTTTGCTTTTAACTTAGTACTAGAATTGGCCTATACATGGCCATAAGTTCTGCAGCATTTTCTTGTCACAGTACAATACTTCGAAAAAGATATGAAAATTTTTGTCAAAAATGCAAAAATCACAAAATTCTGGCTCACAATGACAAAAAATAAATTATCAATACGATTTTGCTGCACGTGAGTTCAGCACGATGTAACCAACCGGAAAACGGTATAAAACTTTTAAGAAATTGATTCTTATACAGTTAAATCGCACATGCAAAATCTGCATTTTTTTCCAAGTTTTTCCGAAGTTTTTGAAATTCGTCTGAATCATTAAATTATAAGAAACATCTGGTAATTTGTGTTTCAAAATGAGTAAGGCTATGAGAAAGGACCCATTTAAAACAAATTTTGGTTTGAAATGAGCACGTATTTCGCTCACTTCCGGTATGAGTAACGAAATTTAAAAGCCGATAAAAATGTTTTCCTGGAAAAAATCTTGTCTTCCGATTCGCTTACCGTAGACTGCCCTTTATGATAAAGATGCTATATGATTTTCATTTAATTTTGCCTAGTGATTTCGAGGTTCTAGCTCCCAAAAGCTCAATCTGTGGTTGCATTATTGGAAGAACGTACAGAGTTACTTCCCTTTGTTACATACTCCAATTGATTGTGACCACTTACCCTTTTATTCAACCCGAATTGAAATCCATTTCCAATTCGGTTTGCTGAAAAATCCACAAAATTTTCTTTCATATCGCAAAACTTGCCTATTTTATGGAATTTGCATAAAGGGGCATAACTTTGTTTGTAACGAGTAACCAATGCTGAAAATATTTGATGATGCTTCTGAGACATTGTATCGTTATAGATAAAGACGGCATCACTTTTGGAGCCAGGCACAACTCAGTTCAAGACACAGAGTTAACTGATCAGTATTTGTGAATTTTGATATTGACCCTTTGAATGTTTACGCTTTTGTTACGCATGAATAAACGAATAAAATTTCAACAAGTTTGCGACGAAGTGTACTCCATGCGTTGATAATATCTTCCCAGTTTTGCCAGTTTCAGCAGATTTTTATTTTGACTTAAAAACACCAAAAAGAAAAATATGCGTTATTTTTGCTTTTGAGTATATAATGGGCTTGAATGCCCAATGCGACATACCAGGTTTCAAGGTCATAGGCCTTTCCGTTCTGGAGAAGAAAATTTTTGAAGGGTGTTTACCATATATGGGGGTGGCGGCAATCTTGGTCAACTATATATACCAAATATTATACCTTAAACTTCATTATTTTCTGAGAAATCCACTGTTTAAGCATTTTCCCATACAAAAACATAATGCACTAAAGTTGACCGTGTCGTAAATTAGATAAAGGTCAACCTACGGTCATGATTTATACAAACAATAATGGGCTTAAATGCCTGATGATACATACCCGGTTTCAATGTCATAGGCCTACCGGTTCTGGAGAATTAGATTTTGGAAGGGTTTTTACCAAATATGGGCGTGGCGGCCATTTTGGTCATGTGACCCAGATTTCCCGAAAAAGCTTTTGTTCCCCCGACCTAAGTAGGCTTCATATGAAATATGGCAGATGTTTGAGCATGTTGACAGGAGACAGAATTTCAGTGTCCTTGAACAAACAAAGGCCAAAGAATGACCTCGAGCGACATAATATCTTACTTAGTTAACCATATATACAAAATATAATACCTTAGACTCAAATAGCTTCTGAGAAATCCACTGTTTAAGCATTTTCCCATACAAAAGCATAACGTACTTAAGTTGACCGTGTCGTAAATTAGGAGTTGGGCGTGGCGGCCATCTTGGACACGTGACACAGTTACCCCGAACAAACTTTCGTTCTCCCGACCTAGGTAGGCTCCATATGAAATATGGCTTCAATCGGCCCAGTGGTTTTAGAGGAGAAGACGTTTGAAAATGTTGACGGACGGACGACGGATGCCTGGCTATACTATAAGCTCACCTATGAGCCAAAATGCTCAATTGAGCTGAAAAGCGTAATTATAGATGCCATTGTTGTGCGCATGGATTTCGAAGAAAGAATGGCGCCACTACATTCAGTCCTTATAAAACAAAATACGATAAACACAGCTACAATCGAATTCAAGGACGCATGGGCCAGAAGTTTCCGATCAAGAATACAGCCCTATTGCAACTAAGATAAACACACTGCTACAATTCAAAGTCGAGTGAGGACATTAAAGCGTTCGGTGAAATGAATGGAAAGCCAAGGAAGAAGAATCTTACTTCAAACAGGGCTGCTAACTGGCCGCCTAAGCTAAGGGCAGAAGTTTAGTGTCCTTTGTTTATACCATTGGGATTCAGAGTGTTCAGGCAACAAATCCAGAAGTTTTTCTGACTTTGCATGTCCACTCGGAATTGTGGTTTAAACAACAAACTCCGTAAGCAATGCCTCTGTTTGTTGTCTTGAACACAATTTCGAGTGGAAACACAAAGTCAGAAAAACTCGAGAGTACTACTGGATCTGTCGTGACCGTCATGACCGTCCGACCGACAAATGGTTCTTGAGGAGACATTTAGATACAAACGATTTCTTCGACCGTGACTAGTTTATTTTGATTGTAACAGCACACATGCATACGTTACTGAAGACTAGATGAAGCATCGAACACACCTAAGCTACTCTGAGTTTTACAGGATGTTTATGTTTTCGACTATGTACTATTGTCTCCAAGGGGAGATTTTGTGATATTGGCCTTCCTCTGCTTCTACAATTACAGCTCTATATGTATTACACGAAATTCCCCATTACAAACCTACTGTAAGCCCACTCTGCCATAAAGTGCCTCATGACATATGGCTCTGGAAACGTCCTTATTATATTTGCGTGTGGCAACTCCGTCTAGCCATTCAGAGATATCAACTTAGTCATTTGCGTCACTACGCTCCTTGAAAGGAAGTTTCGTGGAACAATGTTAAGCTTGATTGCTCTAAATGACCAATCGGATAGGGCTATTCAATTAAGTTGTGCTAACACCATCATTTATGGAATATCTGGATCACACGATACCGAAGCTTGGAAATATTATATGTTTGAATTTAGGATTTAGCAAATTTCAACAGATATTCCGGCCCAGAACCATTTTACGGATACAAGTGCATCCAAACCAATGTATAGTTGAGAAGTGAAGAAGTACTCGCTGGGACTCGAATCCACGCTGACTACAAAAACTCCGCCTAGCCATTCAGAGATATCAGCTTAACCATTTGCGCCATATAATTTGACCTGCATATCCTCGCTTTGGGGACTATTTTGTTCATGTTTGTTTTTAGAAAAAGTAAAAAGATAGGCAATGATCAGGAATTAATACAATCAATCCCACATTCCGCTCTCAAAGCCAATTCAAAGCACATACACACAGAAATTGACACAAGTTTACGAACGACACGCACAATAAACCAAATGAGCAGCTCTTTCCCCAACAGAGGGTCATTCAGCTACCACAATAACAGCATCGACATCTATTTTTACTTTTTTTTATTTTAACTACAAAACAAACAAAGACAGAAGGCAGATTGGGCAGCAATACAGGTGATCAAACCGCCAGAGACCATAGACAAGCGGACAGAGCACAATATAACATCAAGGATCCGCAACAGAAATACCGCCTTGGAACGGACAGTAAAAGATTACTGGGGGGTTAAACATGTTTTACTAGGCCCAAATCGCGCCCTCTGCTTCTGCAGTGGTTTGATACATTAAGTAAGATGTTTGGTGCGCACGAAGGCTTCCTAACTCATCAATGAATCATCACCGGAAACAAACAACTGACGGATAAGACCTACGATGAACAAGAGATGAGGACTCAACGGAAAGAACGTATTGCGACACCAGGAGACCCCTCGGAAGTCAGAAAACAACACTGAAATACCAGAGCAAAAGGAAACTATCAGTTGAACTCCGAATAACCAAGCAACAGATAAGACAAACTCCGACCCCACCAACTACATTAAGTAGCTTTATGTCGGGCCCATCATTGAGTCTGATGTCTGACCAACAGGCGTGCAATTGAAGAGGGAAGTTTTTAACCATGATTGAGTTAACCACTAAACATTCAGACTGTAGCATTACATTTATATTATATCCGATACGTTTGTAACGAACAAAAATTTTCTTGAACTGATCAGAAAAATCAGACTTACCAACATTTTTTTTTTTATTTTAAAGATTAAGTCACCATAAAATTCAGGTTCCGATAGGCCCTGTTGCAAAAGACTTTTTAATCCGATATTTGAATTTAGAAACCTAAGTCACCATAAAATTTCTGGTTCCTCTTTTTTATCTTAAGATTATTGCTTATTGTTTGTAATTTATTGTTTGAAAGGTCTGATGAAGCCAAAAGGAAAAAGCGTTTAGGTACCATATTGAATAATTATGCACTCGCCATTTATGGTCAATATTAAATCATTTTAGCATCCCGAGTGGATCAAGTGTTACTGAAATGTTGTGTTTGCTCGATGTATAATCGGACGAGCACTTTGCACGTACCTGCCCTTTTTCGTATTATATCTAACAGACTATTTCTGCAAATATATGCACTTAATATGCCACACCTTCTGCTGCTTTAGTGTACATATGCACTTCATCTTACCTGCATTCTATGTCTCCATTTACCACTTCTTACATCCTTCCAGTCTACATACGTGACCAATGCAACAACTGAACATAACCAGATTTTTAGGTAAGCAACACAACCTACATTTCCCTGCCCGCACTTTCCCTCTATGTGTAATATCCTACCAGCTTCATTCCACCACATTCTTTCTACATCAAATTTCATTTCCGTAGTAAAAAGATTTGCAATGATCAGGAATTAATACACTCAATCAAATCTCACATCTCGCTCTTAAAACCAAACAGAAAAAGAGCCACACACACACACATACACACACACCAGGTGACAATAGGTCTCGAGCGACACGAACGGTAAACCAAAACTTCACCAAACTGGGCACATTCACTAGCCATATTAAAAACAGCAGCACCATCTTTTACCTTTATATAATTAGAATTGCAAAGTATTTTAAAACCGGTCTACCCGTTTAGGAGGAGAAGTCGTTTCGAAGTCTTTCTATTTTTAAGATCTGCTGGCCATCTTGTTGAAACGGTTTTAGCAATTTCGGCAGAGGATCACTGGAGAAACATTCCTCTGAAATAATTTTAAAATCCATCCAGCCAGCAAATTTTAAAGCTAATGTTAGTTTTAAGCTCTCACACTGGCTGCCAGCTTGTTCAGCAGAGCGAAGCAGTTGAGCAATTTTGGCAGAGGCGCACTTACACGACTTCCTGTGAAAAAAATCTACATAGGTCTACCCGTAGCAGAAGAAGTCATTTTAACTTTTTTTCTGTTTTTGCTCTGGTGGCCATCTTGTTCAGAAGTCATTTATTTTATTTCCTATTTCATTTAAAGTTTGCTTTTTTTACTATTTTTGGAAGTCGTTTAAAGGTTCTTTCTGTTTTAGCCCTGCCTGGAATATTCATCAGCAGAGCGAAACGGTTTAGGCAATTATGGTAGAAGTCACCCAAGAATCATTCCTGTAAAAGTATTTAAAACCCGGTTTACCCGTTTGGAAGGAGAAGTCGTTTCGAAGTTTTTATTTTCTTTTTATAATTTTAGGTCTGTAGCCATCTTGTTAAGCTTAGCGAAACGGTTTTAGCATATTGCAACCTTGGTAGAGGGTCACTGGCGAAACATTCCTGTGAAATTAGCTTTAAATTCCAGCCAACAGTTTTGGAGAAGAAGTAATTTAAAGCAAAAGCTGATGATTGCCGCGAGGGCGCACGGACGGAAAAAGAACGACGGACAAAGGCCAATCACGATGCCTTACCTAGAGCAGTTCGTGCTTTAAAGGCATTGTTTGTCTGAAACAAACAAAACTGTAGGGCAATTCAGTTTTATATTTTCAACTGATTGTTCTGCGAGCTTGATTGGTTTATTTGAATATCACATTGACAAATGCATACGTTATTGGCAGTTATATTTGATAAAGTTTATATTTCTATGTAGGTTTATTAAGATTCGTTGATTTTGGAAAATAAAAGTCATGATGAAAGGTCCGAAACTGAACAATCCTCGTCTTCATTATTCCATGAGAAAATAAATATTTGCAAAAAAAACTTCCTTGACATTAAAAAATAGCTAAATGCATCTGGTACCTATATTCTCTGACGTCAAGATAATTGAAACTGCGTTTGCTGGTCTTTCTGTTATAAGGAAATAGAGTAAACAATTATCAATGCGTTGCAAGATTCAAACAAAACTTTGCCTTCTTTAATTTTTTAAGGAAAACAAAAACAAATAATTCTTTCAATAAAGCAGAAAACAAAAACATACTACGGAACGAATTGTTGATTGCAAAAGTAATTGAGATTTGCTAAACATAACCACTGTACGCACAGTGATCCACGCCCGTCTTTAAACAAAAATAATAAGGACTTCCCCAAAGCCAAAAGTCTTGAGGCATTTTACAGGAGGGTTATGGCTCGCCGTACTTGCAGCAGATTGTAAAGGGGCATTTCGGAGTATAAATAAAATGGAAGAAGCAGAGCAAAGGCCAAAATCACAAAATCCATCTTGGAGGAAATAGTACATAGTCTATTACAGAAACATCCCGTACAGCACACAGTAACATTGATGTGCTCCGTGCACCATCCGTCCTTAGTTGTTGTATATCCAGTGTGTCGTAAGACGGCCTTTAGCAGTCTCCCTAAACAATATTATGGTGCACATTATATATATATATGTTCATTGGCTTCATTCTCAGTCACCTTGAAAACAGAGTTCCACTAAAGCCGGTACCAGGAGCGTGTGCAGTTATTACTGACCGGCCCAAGGCGGTACTTTCGTTGCTGTTGCATTTGTTTTATGTTCGATCCTGTTTAATTTATTGTGTTCTCATTTTAACCCTTCTATAATAAAAATTGAAAATAAGTAAAAATTGTGGTTAAATGTTTTCGTATAATTTGCTTAGTCTGTTGTAATCCTTTTGTTGGTCTAAATTATTAAGTTCAATAAAGATAGCTGAGTTGCCACCTATCTGGGAAAGAGCTGCTGACTCGGCTTATCACTTGTAATCTATTGTTTGTTTGGATGTCTTTGTCATTCTTTCCCTTTGATGTTGGGGATAGGGTTTGGGATCTGATTCAGTCAGTTCCTGGTGTAGTTACTCTTTAAAATTGTAACATTACATTACCCTACATGAGCAGACTCAGTTAAATGAAGCCCGCTGTTTTCTTTTCTTTGATGTGCAGTGGCATTTATCAATTATACCATGTGTATTGCTCACTGTCCTCATGCTTTGCAAGTGGCGTTGGATTGTCAACTTTACTATCGAGTTTTCGTTTTAATAAAAAATATTGATATGACAACATTTCGGCAAATAAAAGGCTTCCGCTGATTTACAATAGAGAATCCAAGAAAATGTAGCAAGTGACAAAACGATTGGAAATATCCTCGTAGATATTATAGACTGAGCGGACTCTGCAGATACTTAGAAGAATGCTCCACTGAACTGTCCTAAAGCGGTCTGTATCATTTGCTAACAGTTTCTCACCATTAAAGTATGGTGGCTCCAAACTGTTATCCTTTGTCTCAACAACCGTTCTGCTCAATGTATCTCCAAGGCCGGGGATAGTTGGCGTAACACATTGAGATTCATTGTCCCCAATCTTTGATGAATCGTTTAGTTTTGATATACGTTAGAAAGTTTTTGATCAATACATATTAAATTGGAAAAAGTAGTAATGAACTATCACCTATCCACTTGATAATATGCGTGACAGTTAAGGGATTATTTTCAATACTATGCTTTAAAATTGTTGTTGTGCAGATTTATGCAAAAGCAAAAAAGATACAAAAAGCCCTTAAATCAACAACAACAACACACACACACACACACACACATGGTCAAATGACACAACATCGTCAACATATTAATCACAGTAGCGTCCGAAATCTTGTTAGCGGACAAATTGCAACCTTGTCAAAATCTTTAAAGTTTTCCCATTTTACAAAATTAAAACAGACAACCCCATTTAAAGAAAGCTTTAAGAGACAATTTTTTTTTAAATTTATCTAAGCCCAGAGGTGGCTCAGTGGTTAGTGCACTTGACTCTAAAGCCAGAGGTCGTGGGTTCGATCCTCACCCGAGGCGAAATCTTCCTATGTCCGAACGCGTTTTTCTAGCATCATTTGCAGGGATGGTGCTAACAAGTGTGCCGTCCTTCGTTAAGTGGAGGCCCCCAGTGCAGGGAGAGTCATCCCCTGTGCAAGTTAAAGATTCCTACTATAGCTACATGGCTATATGTAGGCTTTCATCCTGCAACACCGGAGTGTACAAAAGTACACCGCCTGTGTCCCCTTCGGGGGTTAAGGCGAAAATGGAAGAAAGAAAGCCCAAACTAAATCGACAGTTTTATGGTATTATCGCTGCTCCCTGCCAACACTTCAACACACTATGACAAGTGGGGGAGACTGAACTCAGGTAGTTCTCGTATCGTCCTGAAAGAATTGGTAGGGAGCAGAGAAGATACTGTGAAACTGTCTCACAACGGTTGAAAATGCCTCACAAATGCGTTCTGTACTCTTGTTGCTAACTGTATTGACCTGGAGTAATAAAGCATAACTTGTAGGTGCTGTATGTGGTTGTTTGGATTAACTCTTTTTGTCTATCCTGTTACATTTTTCTTTCTTTATCTCTTTGTGAAACGGTCTGAAATCGGCCGAAACACTGTCTTATAGCACCGTTCAACTCCAGTATACCTTCCAGGGGATAAATGATTGGATGCACATGCTGTGTCCTTCCGACATTGATTATGGCCATACAAGTGCCTGCTATGCTTAAAGTAGGCGCAGGACGTCTCGTTTGCCCCTTTTTATCTTTCTTCTTTGGACGCAGGTGCCGTGAACATTGCCCAAATGATAGGATAATCAAGAGCCTGCCGCGCTTGCAACAGGTACAGTATTCCTTATTTTGTTTATATTCCCATACAATCCTACAGTTCATTTGCCTTCCTCCTGGCAGGAACGAATGTGCCGTCTCTGGGGACCGTTGAATCCAATACAACCAACATCCAACCAAACATTACTTCAGTTGTAAATTAGTTTCACGGTTTTATGGGTGGTGGTAGGGCTACGGTGTTGGGTATTTTTCAGTACCAGGACGTCCTACTAATTTGGTACCTAGTAGGGAAAGGGCTTCTGTGCTTCCAGTAGGTGCGGATGGGGTTGTATGGATATTTTTCTCTCGTCTATCAAATCTCTTTTGCCTCCCTCTCTCTGGGAGACGGCTTGATGTTGAATGAAATACTGTCTCAAAGAGCCGATAAACCCATGAGAAGCAATCAAACAATCACTGTTAAAGATCCGACACTTTCATACGTTTTTAATTCTGAACTAACACATACGTATACATAAATACATACAAACATAGGCCTACATATGTACCGTACGTACCGTGCGCGTGTATGTACATGTGTGCGTGCAACCTTTCATACATACATACATACATCCATACATACATACATACATACATACATACATACATACATAGAAATATATATGTGTGTATGTGTGTGCGTGCTTGCTTTTATACATACATGCATACATAAATACCTACGTACTTACTACACATTTACGCTTATACGTGGGTGCATGCTGACGTTAAACCAGCACAACACACACACACACACGCACACACACACACAGAGGTTTGAAAACAAATATTACCACGACTGCATATAATTATACAGTTGATGCCCATATTATTGTAAATAATCTTCTTAAAATCAACTGCGAAGAAAGGGTTCAGATTTCTGGAATACTTTCGGTTGGCTGACCCTGTTCCCCACCTTAACCTAAGATGTCATTTTGGAATGTTGTGTAAAGTATAAAACGCATTTGCTGACAACAGGGCATGCTTGGTCACGGTAGGGAACACACCATAAAAATAAGCTACAAGACAGTAAATTGACATCTTATGCAATTAGCAAACATTTCTTTCGAAAGCAGCTCCAGTATACACACATCACATGTTAGTAACAAGAAATGAAGATTACCGCTACTTTTTTCAGCATGCCGGGATGTTCCCGCTAATACAAAGTTGTAACGTATAATATAACGGTTCTGTAAAGACAAATGTTGTACACATTGTCGATAAGACAAGGACATATATTCTTACCAGAAATATTCTTCCCAGCGACTTCATCTTGCGTTTTCAAAACTTGAAATGTATTCTGAAATTAAACGGAAAGTTTTTGGTAAAATAATATTGTGCAGAAGAAATAAACATATCACTGAGATATTGCGGAGGAGAGAAAACAATTTAACGTTATATTACAGAGAACAAAAGTTTGACATATTTAGTATAGTTTAGAAACAAACAAAATGTTAAACTCATTTAGCATCCAATGACTCAAAGAACCACAAAACCAATGCTGGCTGTCCGGTACCAATACGATTTTTAGGATTGCAATAAAGTGACGAAAGGCAGAACTAACGTCTATAGACCTTGTAACTCTTTTTAGTACTATATACCATAATGTTACAGTTTTTCGTCAAATGTTTAAAGGAAAACACTCACTAAAATACATGTTGGACTCAAATTAAAGATTCTAATAAAACATGAAATTTGCCGAAAATTTCATGAAAATCGGACTTAAAATAAGAAAGATATGATAGTTTAAAGATATTAAAATGTTGAGCTGGGAACCAGCAAATCTGTGAGTTAATGACGTCATAAACTCGCAGTCAAAAATGAAAATCCTAAATAACTTTAGTTTGAAACAAACTGTAGATAAATGAAATGCATTAATCTATATTTTACTTCATGAAGAAACAATTAAATCTAAATAATACTGTAAAGTAAGCAATTTATGCTCTTACTCTCGATTTAAATATTTATCACGTGACAGAAACTTCCAAAATGGCGGCCTCCGAGACCGCCATTTTGATTTTTAAAAACCTTCATATCTTTCTTATTTTAAGTCCGATTTTCATGAAATTTTCACCAAATACAATTGCTGATCAAGATCTATAATTTGAAGTCTATTTCTATTTAAGTGAGTGTTTTCCTTTAATGCAACAATAAAATACTTACACAAGTTTCAGTTATATTTGCAATGTTGCTATAAATAGTGTTAATAAGCAGGTTGATACCATTAATCGCGAAAACATATTAGCCGGAGTAAGCATACGGTATAAAGACATATTTAATCGTATTAGATTCTGATCGACAGCAAGAACTCTATATCAAAGTTGGACACTGCTGACGAAGGTTGAATACCAGAATAACAGTCAGCATTTAAGATTGAAGTGTGGCAATTTTTATCTTTCAGCGAGATACATGCACCAAAAATGCAAATTACAAACTGCTAATAATGTCAGACAGAAATACGACGTCGTTAGGACTGGATTTCGTTAAAGCATGTAAAGACTCTCATTTCAAAATTTCATAACATCTGCATATGATAAATGATGTCTTTGACAGGTCGACGGTGATTAAAATGTAATATTGCAAGCGTTTGTTGGTAACGCTTATAACGAACAAAACAAGAAAACATGTAATATTTTACCGATGTACTTGCTTGTAAACACTTCAAATTAAAGGCTTATGCATCAAATGATTGGCAAAGACGTGTGTACAAAGTTAAAAAAAATGGGATAAGTATTTCTTTTTGTGTCCTTATTTGTTTTGGCATGTAAATCGAAATTGTTATAGGCTAAACCTTTTCTGTTGGTATTTGTCTCTGTTTGTCTTTAATCTGTATTGAAAGTTCTGTTTTAGTAATTTGAATGTCTACTAGGTTCTTCCCAGATGTGTTTCGTAGTGGCTGTACTTGATCCAATTTATGTTGAAGGTCTGTAAAAAGCAAAAGGTTTTATTTTCAATGAACAAGAGCAGCGTCTACTATAATACAGCAAGTATTTTCCACACACCTCAGCTTTCCATTTCCACCATTTTAGTTAAAATATTCTAAAATTAACGTTTCCATACCAATGTTAGTGCGACAGACGCGCGTTTCTGTATTTAACTTCTTCAGTGTCGCTAAACCTCAAAAGTTTGAAAGAAAAAAGATGATGTCAGGTCTCGGCAGGCAACGAGCATCCCTCTCCGAGCCACACTTACTGTCGCATTCCGCGGGACACATTAGCGGGAAATATTTTGGTAACAAGAATTCGAAAAATACAAATTTAGCTTCTTAGACTGTAGGAAAATATCAAAGTTATAATGGCTCGGCAGCCTAGACTGAACGCTTCTATTGGACAGAAAATAAGACCATGTAAAAGACAAATTACAAATAAAAAAATTAAACTAGTGTTGTGATACGAGTAATATCAAAGTGTTGTGATATGGGAAATATACCTGTAATTAATGTTTCAAGTGAACTGTAGCACGATCAATATCACAGTTTAACTTTTACGGAAAGTTGTTTCAGGGAAAACAACGGAGGACTTTATGGTAGGGGCGTTTGATTTTAAAATACCATCCATTCATACAAATACTAATAGAATTCCGCTTTAAAAGCGTAACTCTCCTGGACGACTAAATTGATATGTTAGATATTTTGGATTTCTACAGAACAGATATCTTTAAGACTTTGAAACGAAATATTCCTGGTAGGGACCATTTACGTCATCATGTCTTGAAACATTCATGAAGATGCACAGACAGTTCCATAGAAAATATGATAGCCGTCAAAAAGCAATAAGAGTGCGAGTAAACAAAATAAGACATAACAATACTTATAAAACAAGACAACAAAAAACTGAAGATCCCCGCTACATTTTTTCAGCGTACCGGCATGTTAGCGTTTCTACAAAGTAATTACGTATAATAATAATGGTTCTGTAAAGACAAATTTCGTACAAATTGTCAATTAGAAAAGGATATATATTCTTACCAGAAATACTCTTTCTAGCGACTTCAGCTTGCGTTTTCAAAGGTTGGACTGTTTTCTGAAATTAAACGAAAAGTGTTTTTGTAAAATAATATGTGCAGAGGAAATAAATATTCTCCTGAGATAGGATGGAAGATAGAAAACATTTAAATTTTTTGACAAGAAGAAAAGCTAGACAGAGTTAGTATAGTTTAAAAAACAAACTAAATGTTAAAATTATTTAGCATCGAATAAATCAAAGAACAGCAAAATCAATGTTGGCTGTCCGGTACCAATACGATTGTTATGATTGCAATAAAGCGACGAAAGGGAGAACTTGATCTTGAAGGAACTCTTTCAGATTTTAATTTTACATCATACAGACCTTGTAACTCTTTCTAATACTCTCGTACCATAATGTTACAGTTTTTCGTCAAATCTTTAATGCAACAATAAAATACTTACGCAACTTTCAGTGACATTTGCTTTGTTGCTATTAATAGTGGTAAAATAAGCAGGTTGATAATATTAATCGCGAAAACGTTTTAGCCAGAGTAAGCATACGGTGTAAAGACATATTTTATCTTATTGAAAAATAATCCCTCTTATTTCAATTTTTCGGCCTTAGGCCTTTTCAGGAAATTTGGAAACAATTATTGCAACTATGTGGCATCCATTTTGAAACCATAAAATGGATGGTTTCAAAATGGATGCCACATAGTTGAAATAATTGTTTCCAAATTTCCTGAAGAAGAACTAAGGCCGAAAATTTGAAATAAGAGAGGTTCAATACATTGTTATTATAATTTTTATTCCCTTTGGAAGAATTACTTTGAAGAATTTATGAAAAATAATCGACAGCAAGAACTATATATCAAAGTTGGACACTGCTGACGAAAGTTAAATACCATAGTAACAGTCAGCATTTAAGAGTGAAGTTTGGTGAATTTTATCTTTCAGGGAGATACATGTACCACTATGCAAATTACAAACTGATAAAAATGTCAGAAACAAATACGACGTCGTTTGGATTGGATTTTGTTAAAAAATGTAAGGACTCTCATTTCAATATTTCATAACTTCTGCATATAATAATTCAGATTTTTGACAGGTCGACAGTGATTAAAATGTGATATTGCAAGCGTTTGTTGACAACGCACATAACGAACAGAACCAGTAAACATGTAATTTAATATTTTACCGATGTACTTGCTTGTAAACACTTCAACACAGGAGATGAATTAAATAAGCCCCTCGCTTCCGTTCAGATCCTTTTGCTATTGTATACTATTTGAAACCTGTACATAATTTGTATAAAATTGAAATAAAATATGTTTACACTAAACACTTCAAATTAAAAGCTTATGTATCAAATGATTGGCAAAGACGTGTGTACAAAGTTCAAATAATGGGATAAGTATTTCTTTTTCTGTCCTTATTTGCTTTGGCATGTAAATCGAATTTTTTTTAGCTAAACCTTTTCTGTTTGCACTTGATTCTGTAGGTCTTTAATCTTCATAGAAAGGTCTCTATTAGTATTTTGACTGTCTACTAGGTTCTTCTCTTTTGTGTTTCTTTGTTGTTGTTCTTGATCCAATTGATGTTGAAGGTCTGCAAAAAACAACAACAACAAAAAAACCGAAAGGTTTAAAAGTAATCTTTATCCATTTAATGTATATCTGGTAAAATTTCTAAATTATTCTAAAACTAAGACAAACTTGTCACAGCTACAAGAATCTTAGCTGAGTTTGGCTTCCATTCTTTTGAACTGTTTCTGGCTTTTTGCGGGGTTTTGCTGCATCGAACATCTCTTTCCTGATGCCCTTGTCTGTCGCTTTTCTCGAGACACAAGGGCTGAGGTGGCTCGATGGGGGACGCCTGCGCTCGCCAGTTAATACGTAGGCGTCTCTTGCCTGATGTCTGGTCTAATGTGTCCCGCGGAGTGCCACAATAAGTGTGGCTCGGAGAGGGATGCTCGTTGCCTGCCGAGACCTGCTCATCATCTCTTTTCTTTCAAACTTTTGGGGTTTAGCGACACTGAAGAAGTTAATACAGAAACGCGCGTTTGTCGAACTAAAATTGGGGGGAGGGGTGCGATGGTGCTGTGTGAAACTTCCAGTGCCGGGGCGTACTACTGATTTGGAACAATGTAGGACAAGGGCCTGCTGTGCTTGCAGTAGGTGCGGGTGGGGGTTGTTTGAACTTTTTTTCTCTCATCTATCATTTCTATTCTTTCTCCCTCTCTGGGAGACGGCCCGATATAGACTGAAATACTGTCTCAAAGGGCCGTTAAACCCTAAACAATCCAATCCAATCCAATCGCACTAAAATGTTTATATTGCATTTTGAATTAACAAGAGCAGCGTCTGCTACCACAATTATCTAATACACACCTCAGTATTCCATTCCCACCATTTTTAGTTAAAAACTATTCTAAATATTTTAGCAACACAAATTCCAAAATTACAAATTTAGCTTTACAGACTATGGGACAATACCGATATTATACTGGCTCGGTAACATAGTTTGAACGCTTTTACTAGACAGAAAATAAAACTATGTAAAAGCAAAAATATAAATCCAAAATTAAAACTAGTGTTGTGATAGGGAAAATTCCGAAGTGTGGTGATATGGGAAATATACCTGTTAATGCTTCAGGCGAAACTGTAGCACTATCAATATCAAAGTTTTGCCTTCACAAAACGGTTTTACAGGTAGGACAGTTGAGGCGTTTATAGTAGTGGCGTATGTACTTTAAAACACCATTATTCTTACAAATAAAATTCCGCTATAACAGCGTTACTACCCTGGATGGGTATGTGTGTAGATAGGGGGTACGGGTTCAATGCTAGGTGGTAAGTTGTCGAAGCAACCAGCAAGACGACTAATTTGATACGATAGATATTTTTGATTTCTGAAGGACAGATGCCTTAAGGACTTTGATACGAAATTATCCTGTTGCGGATCATTTGCGTCCTCATGTCTTGAAACATTCATGAAGATGCACAGACAGTTCCATAATGAATATGATAGGCATCAAAAAGCAATAAGAGAAAGAGTAAACAAAATAATACATACACAACACTTAAAACAAGAGGGCCATGATGGCCCTGGATCGCTAACCTGAGTATCCTGTGAACTTAATTTCAGAGACACCCATACGTACAACAGACACAGTTTGACAAAGATTCGCTGGAAAATGAACCCTTTATTGTGTATCTAAGGTTTTCATAAGATTTAACCTAATGACCTTGTTTTTAACCCCACATAACCCAGTTTCAAACCTGGTCTAGATTTCTTAAATATAAACATTCTGACAAAGTTTCATGAATATCCGGTCAAAACTGTGCCCTCTATAGCGTAAACAATGATTTTCTATGGCTTGATCTTGTGACCTAGTTTTTGATCAGACAAAACCAAGTTGCACCCTTGGTCCAGTTGGTGATAAACATTTCCACAAAGTCCCATGAAGATTGGAACAAAACTGCGTCCTCTAAAGCGTTCACATGTTTTTTCTAATAATTGACCTAGTGACCTAGGTTTTGACCCGACATGGCCCAGTTTCATTTCTGGTTTAAATTTCATAAAAAATCTAACAAAGTGTCATGTAGAATATATCATAACTGTGCCCTCAAGAGTGTACACAAGGTTTTTCTAAGATTTGACCTGGTGACCTAGATGTTGACTCCACAAAACTTAGGTTCAAATTTGGTCTAGGGTTTATAAAGATAAACATTCCGACAAAGTTTCCTGAAGATTTTATCAAAACAGTGTCTTCTACAGTGTGCACAAGGTTTTTCTAAGATTTGACCTAGTGACACTGTTTTCTATCCAACATTATCTAGCTTCAAAGTTGATGTAGATAAACATTCTGACCAATTTTCATGATGATTGGATCATAAATGTGCCCTTTGTGTCATTCTAAAATTTATTTCTGTTTTTTAGCTTTGGTGGCCATTTTTTTCAGCGGAGTGTAACCGTTTTAGCAAATTTTGTTCAGAACTATGAGTCAAATACTTCTGTGAAATTATTTTGAAATCGAGCCATTGGCTTCAGAGGAGATGTCGTTTAAAGGTTTTTCTATTTTTAGCTCTGGTGACCATTTTTTAAGCGGCGCCAAACTATTATAGCAATTTTGGTAGAGGGTCTCCTTAGGAACATTTCTGTGAAATTATTTCAAAATCGGCCCAACAGTTTTGGAGGAGAATTTGTTTAAAGGTTTATTCTATATTTTTAGCTCTTGCGGCCATATTGTTCAGTGGAGCGAAACCGTTTGAGTAATTTTGGTAGCGGGTCTCCTAACAAACATTTCTGTGAAATTATTACAAAACTGCCCAGCAGTTTTGGAGGAGACGTCCTTTATAGTTTTTTTCTATTTTTAGCTCTGGCTCCTTACACCAGTTTAGGAGAAGAAGCCGTTTCAAAGTTTTTGCCATTTTTAAGGTCTGGTGGCCATATTGTTCAGCACAGCACAGAAACATTTCTGTGAATTTATTACAAAATCTGCCCAGCAGTTTTAGAAGGGAAGTCGTTTAATTTTTTTTTTCTATTTTTAGTTTTGGCGGCCATACTGTTCAGTGGAGCAAAACCGTTTGAGCAATTTTGGTAGAGAGTCTCCCAAGGAACATTTCTGTGGAATGATTTTAAAATCCTTCCAGCAGTTTTGGAGAGGGAAGTCTTTGAAAGCAAAATTTGACAACGGACGCACGACGGACGACGGACAAAGACCCATCACAATACCTCACCTTGAGCACTTCGTGCTCAGGTGAGCTATAAACAAGGCAACAAAAAATGAAGATTACCTCTACTTTTTTCAGCGTGCCGGGATGTAACCGCAAATATAAAATAGTAATGTATAATATAATGGTTCTGTAAAGACAAATTTTGTACAAATGACAAGGATACATATTCTTACCAGAAATGTTTTTTCTTAGGGCTTCATCTTGCGTTTTCAAAGCTTGAACTCTGTTCTAAAATTAAACGAAACGTTTTGGTAAAAATTGTAAGTGCAGAGGAAATAAATATACCACTAAGATAGGGAGGAGGAGAGAAAACAATTTAACTGTTTAGCTCATCTGAGCCAAAGGTTCTGGTGTAGCTTTAAGTATGCACAGACTCCGTAATCTGTCGTCGTCCGAGTTCGTCCGTCCACAATTTAAAACGACTTCTTCTCTGAAAGCAATTTTAACCAAATGTCTTTTGTAGCCTCCTGGGGTTGGGGGAACGATAATTTGTTCAAATGGTCTGGGTCACATGACCAAAATGGCCGATATATGGCAAAAGACTTATAACATTTTTTTCTCCAGAACGCATAAGCCGATGGCCTTGAAACTTGGTATGTGGCATTGGGTACGCAAGTACTACCATGATTCTTCAAATTATGAGCTTGGGTTGAACCTGACCTATTTTACGACAAGGTCAAATTTGCTTTCTGGTGCTTTTAAATGGGAAAATGCTAGAACATAACATTTCTTGGAAACTGTTGAAGAATTTGGTCTAAAAATGGTATATACAGTCATCTTAATAAGTTCCTGAAGATTTGTGATTACAACACGTCAAGGTCATTCTTTAACATTTGACCCCGGACTCCCATATTTGGACAATGTCAAACTTTCTCCTCAATAGGCACTGGACCAGTTAAAACCAAGTTTAATATAGAACCTTCAGGAGTATAGGGAATGATAATTTGTTCAAAGAGTTTAGGTCACATGACCAAAATGGCTGCCACGCCATATATGGTAAAAACCTTTATAAAATCTTCTCCAGAACCTATGGACCGATGCCCTTATAACTTGGTATATAGCATTGGGTACTCGAGTACTGTCAAGATTTGACCCTGAATTCTCATATTTTGACAATTTCAAACGGGCTTTTCGAAAGCCACTGGGCCATTTGTAAGCAGTTTTCATATAGAGCCTCCTGGGGTTGAGGAACAATTTGATTTTCATCTCTTCCAGGTCACATGACTAACATGGTCGGTATGCCCAATTATGGTAAAAACCCTTAAAAATCTTCTTCTCCAAAACCAATTGACTGGTGGCCTTGAAACTTGGGTTTTAGCATTGGATACTCCAGTAATACCACGATAAATCAAATGAATGACCTTGGATTGACCTTGACCTTTTTACACAGTGGTCAAATATGAGAAAATGCTAGAACACAAGATTTTTTTGAAGATTCTGGGCGCTGATATATACTTAAAATGATGACCCTGGCTTGACTTTGACAATGTTTGGAAAGGTCATATTTGCTTTCTGGTGCCTCTTTTATGGGAAAATGGTAAACATAAGAGTTCATGGAACTGGTAGAAAATTTTGGTACAGAAGTTAATAGATACAGTCTAATAAACGAGTACCTGATTTTTTTTTAAATAGAGGTCAATGTCATTTTTGAACTTTAACAAATGTCTGTTATATTTTGACAGTTTAATCTCTCTGCTTTGTTCCTAGATGCTCCTAGTTTTGACCTTTGATTTTTTTCACTCAGGTGAGCGATTCAGGGCCTCATGAGCCTCTTGTTATTACAAAGAACAAACGTTTGACATATTTATTTGAGAACAAAATTGTTTAAATCATTTAGCATCCATCATTCAAAGAACGGCAAAATCAGCGCTGTCTGTCCGGTACCAATACGATATTTAGGATTGCGATAATGCGACAAAAGGCAGAATTTACATCATACAGACCTTGTAACTCTTTCTAGTACTATGTACCATAATGTTACAGTTTTTCGTCACATATCTAATGCAACTATAAAATTCTTAAAGGAGTTTCAAGTTACATTTGCAATGTTGCTATAGTCGTTAAATAAGTATGTTGATAACATAAATCACAACTGTGTTAGCCGGAGTCAACATAAGATATTACGCTATATATTATCTTATTAGATACTGGTCGACAGAAATAACTCTATATCAAAGTTGGACTGCTGCTGACGAAAGCTGAATACTATAACAACAGTCAGCATTTAAGAGTGAAGTTTGGTTTATTTTATCTTTCAGCGAGATACATGTACCAAAATGCATATTACAAACTGATAGAAATGACAGAAAGAAATACGACGTCACGTCATTTGGACTAGATTTTGTTAAAACTTGTAAAGACTCGTTTCAATATTTCATGCAGCTGATTATTGATGTTTTTAACCAGTCGACAGTGAATACATGTGATATTGTAAGCGTTTGTTGACAATGCGTATAGCCAACAGAGCAGGAAAACATGTAATTTAATATTTTACCGATGTACTGGCGTGCAAACACTTCCAATTATGATCTTTTTGACCGGTCGACAGTAATTAAAATGTGATATTATAAGATTTGTTCACAACGCATAAAACGAACAAAACATGAAAACATGTAACGTAATATTGTATTGGTGTACCTGCATCTAAACACTTTTAATTAAAAACTTAAGCATCAAATGATTGGCAAAGCCGTGTGTACAAAGTTCAAATAATGAGATAAATATTTCACTTTGTGTCCTTATTTGGTTAGGCATGCAAATCAATATTATTTTAGGCTTAACCTTCTCTGTTTGCACTTGATTCTGTAGGTCTTTAATCTGTATAAACCGTTCTATATTAGTATTTTGACTTTCTTCTAGGTTCTTCTCAGTTGTGTTTCTTAGTTGGAGTTCTTGATCCAATTTATGTTGAAGGTCTGCAAAAAACCAGATGGTTTTATATGTTATGTACAAGAGCAGTGCCTACAAGATCAAATATTCTTCACATACCTCAGCTTTCCATTTCCACCATTTCTAGTCAAAAGTATTCTAAATATTTTAGTAACAAGAAGTGAAACTGTAGTATTATCAATATCACATTTTTAACTTGACAGAACGATGTTTCAGGTAGAGAAGTTGAGGACTTTATAGTAGGGGTTATTTATTCTAAAAGTAAAAAGTATGCAAAGACCAGGAACTGTAACAATCAAAATCCAAATCCAGCCCTCAAACCATAGTTAAAACCCAAAATATCCAACATATGAAATAAGTCGACTTATTTGATATGTTGGATATTTTGGGTTTTGACAGAGCTGGTAACTTTAGGAGTTTGATACGAAATAATCCTGGTTTGGATCATTTGCGTCATCATCTCTTGAAACATTCATGATGATGCACAGACAGTTCCATAGGGAATATAATAGCCACCAAAAAGCAATAAGAGGATGAGTAAACAAAATAAGACATACGCAATTATTAAAAATCAAGACAACAAAAAGGAAGACTACCGCTTCTTTTCTCAGCGTGCCAGAATTTTACTGCTTATGTAAAGTAGTAACGTATAATATTATAGTTCTGTGAAGACAATTTTTGTACAGATTTTCAAGAAGACAATGATATATTCTTACCAGAGATATTTTTTGTATCGATTTCAGCTTGCGTTTTCAAAGCTTCAGCTGTAATCTGAAATTAAACGAAATATTTTGGTTAGATAATATGTGCAGAGCAAATAAATATATTACTGAGATAGGGTGGGGGATAGAAAACAATTCATTTTTTTATTACAGAGAACAAAAGCTTGACAGAGCAAAAAGAAACTGACAAACTTGTTTCAATCATTTAACATCCAATAATTCAAAGAAAGACAAAATCAATGCTGTCTGTCCCGTATAAGTATGATTTCTAAGATTGCGATAATGCGACGAAAGGCAGGACTTACATAATACAGACCTTGTAACTCTTTCTAGTACTATATACCATAATGCTACACTTTTTCGTCAAATCTCTAATGCAACAATAAAACACTTAAACAGGTTTCAGTTATATTTGCAATGTTGCTACAGTGGTTAAATAAGCAGGTTAATTTAAATCAAGAAATTACAGTATACTTTTCTCTGGTTTCGTCACCAGATATTGTTATAATTTTATATAAAGGATATATTCTGAGAAATCTGAAATTTGAGATTGGGTTAGTCTCTTATTCTAGATCATCGTATTTTATATTATTGGACACGTTTTGATATTAATCAGTCATTGAATCGTCTGCCAAATTAAAATCCAGAAACTGCAGTATGCTTTTCTCTGGCTTCGTCACCAGATATTGTTAGGGTCACTGATGAGGCTTTATTAGCCCAAACGACGTAGTTTGGCACATAATCCTTCTTCTGACTGTATTCTCTGCTCTTGAGGGTACTCTTTAAACTTTTTTTTCAACTTCGCTGCAGCTGGTGTCGTGCCGTTTGGCAGTCGTAAAACGTTTCAGCGTACACCATCCAGGGCGCAGATGATATTTTATTTTCGCCCTTTGACATCAGAGGATATATTCTGAGAAATCTGAAATTTGATATTGGTTTAGAATCATATTCTAGGTCATCATCTTTTATATTATTAGGCTTATTTTTTATATTAACCAGTCTTTGAACCGACTTCTCAATAAAACTCCAGAAATTACAGTATGCTTTTCTCTGGTTTCATCACCAGATATTGTAAGGGTCACTGGTGAGGCTTTATTAGCCGAGACTACTTAGTCTGGCCCATGTTTCTTCCTCTGAATGAATTCTCTGCTCTACAGGAAGCTCTTTAAGATTTTATTCACTTCGCTGCAGCGTGTTTTGTGCCGTGGGGCGGCCGCAAAACGTCTCCCCGTATATCATCCATAGTGCGGATGATATTTTATGTTCGTCCTTTGAGATCAGAGGATATAGTCTGAGAAATTTGAAAATAGGGATTGGTGTAGACTGTTATTCTAGATTATTGTCTTTTATATTATTTTGACTTTTTTTTATAGTAATCAGTCTTTGAATCGACTACCCAATTACAATCAAGAACATACAGTAAGCTTTTCTCTGGTTTCGTCACTAGATAGTGTTAGGGTCATTAACGAGGCTTTATTAGTCGAAACTACAAAGCCTGGCGCATGTATCGTCTTCTGAATATATTCTCTGCTCTTGAGGGAACTATATAATATTTTTATTTAACTTCGCTGCAGCTGGTGTGTGTGGCGGCCGTAAAACGTCTCCAGGTACATTATGCATAGTGCAGATTATATCTTATTTTCGTCCTTTGAGATCGGAGGATATATTCTGAGAAATCGCAAATTTGAGATTGGTATAGACTCTTATTCTAAATCAGTATTTTATATTATTAGGACTCTTTTTATATTAATTAGTCTTTGAATCGTCTGCCCAATTAAAATCAAGAAATTACAGTATGCTTTTTTTCGGGTTTCGTCACCAGATGTTGTTTTGGTCAGTGACGAGGCTTTATTTGCCGAAACAACGTAGTCTGGTCCATGTTCCTTCTTCTGAATGTATTCTCTGCTCTTGAGGAGCTCTTTATTTTTTCGATAACGTATATCAAAGAAAACCTACAAGCCGGAGTAAGCATTTGATATAACCATATATTTTATCTTTTAAGTTACTGATCGACAGCAAGAACTCTATATCAAGGTTGGACTGCTGCTGACGAAAGTTGAATGCCAGAATATTAGTGAGCATTTAAGAGTACAGTTTGGTGTATTTTATCTTTCACCGAGATGCATGCATCCAAATGCAAATTACAAACTGATAAAATGCCAGAAAGAAAAACGACGTCGTTTGGACTGGATTTTGCTACAACATGTAAAGACTCTCATTACAATATTTCATACTTCATACTACTGCATATGATAATATTTACACTTGCCACTGACTTCCCATAGGTAAACCTTTAGAGCAACTGGCTTCATACACCGATGAAGGACAGTTATGTGACTTTGTCGTCAAGCGACGTCTAAGGTAAACAAACGTCTTGACTAGTCCACGTACCGTTCGATTGACGCTACGTTATGACGACGGCTGTTTAACGTAATGGGCGACCACGTCGTTTCTATATTTTCTTCGACGCATATTTGCATATTCTTCATTAATTTACCATGAAAACAGCACAGGACGGGTCTTAAAAATAAAGTGTAAATATAAGAATAAAACTTTGATTTTTCAGCGTTCATCGTGTGAAGAAGAAGCCAGTCGTCGTCGCTAAAATTCTACAAGAAGCGCTTCGCGCTTCATGAAATTTTAGCTCCGCCTACTGGCTTCATCACAAGATGAACGCTGAAAAATCAAATTTCAATTCTTAATTGAAGTTTTTGATACTGTGATACTGTAAGCGTTTGTTGACAATGCGTATAGCCAACAGAACAAGAAAACATGTAATTTAATAAATTACCGATGTACTGGCGTGCAAACACTTCCAGTTAAAAGCTAAGGCATCAAATGATTGGCAAAGACGGGTGTACAAAGTTCAAATAATGGTATAACTATTACGCTAAATGTGCCCTTATTTGCTTTTGCATGTAAATCGAGAATGTCTTTTAGGCTTAACCTTTTCTTCTTCCAACTGTTTCTGTAGGCCTTTAATCTGTATACACAGATATTTATTAGCATTTCGACTGTCTTCTAGGTTCTTCTCGCTTGTGTTTTTTAGTTGTTGTTCTTGATCAAATTTATGTTGCAGGTCTGCAAAAACAGATGGTTTTATTTTTAACGAAAAGAGCAGCTTCTACAACATCAAATATTTTCCACACACCTCAGCTTTCCATTTCCAACATTTTTTTATTTAAATGATATAATTCTAGTTATAAGAGTATCAAGAATTCCAAAAATACAAATTAAGCATCCTAGACTTTAGTTTAAACTTTATTTATTTGTACAAATAACACAGATACATATAAATACAGTTCATGGAAATAAACTATTTATACAAAAGGGATTCAGAAGAAAGTCGTATTGACTTTTTTAAATCTGTTTCCCAGACTTTAAGACGTTTTTAATTGACTTTTTTAATTGACTTTTTTTTAATTTGTCTCCTAGACTTTAAGACAATACCATAATTATATTGGCTCTGCAAACTAGACTGAATGCCTCTACTGGACAGAATCTAAACTATGTAAAAGACAAAATATAAATCTATCATTAAAACTAGTGTTGTGATAGGGTAAATTCTGAAGTGTTGTGGTATGGGACATATAATTAGTGTTTTAATGTAAAACTGCAGCACTATCAATATCACATTTTAACTTGACAGAACGGTGTTTCAAGTAGAACAGTGGAGGTCTTTATAGAAGGGGTATATGTATTCTAAAATACCATCTTTTTTTTTTAAATCGAATGCTATTAAACATTTACTCCGGCTGAATGGGTCTTTGTGTGGATATGGAGTAGGGATTCACTGCTAGTTGATAAGCTGTCGAAGCAACCAGCAAGACGACTTAATTGATATGTGGGATATTTTGGATTTCTACACAATCGATACCTTTAGGAGTTTGATACCAAATAATGCTTATTGGAATCATTTGCGTCATCATGTTTTGAGACATTCATGAAGATGCACAGACAGTTCCATAATGA
Organism: Ctena decussata; assembly: GCA_963989385.1. NCBI lineage: Eukaryota > Metazoa > Mollusca > Bivalvia > Lucinida > Lucinidae > Ctena > Ctena decussata. The sequence continues at coordinate 53,213,015 of OZ022504.1, forward strand.
ATATGCTAGCCATCAAAAAGCAATAAGAGGAAGAAAAAACAAAATAAGACATACGAAATAATGAACAATGAAGACAGTAAAAAGGAAAATTATCCCTTCCTTTCTCAGGGTGCCAGGCTGTTAGCGCTTTTGCAAAATTACTAAAGAAGCGTATAATATTATGGTTCTGTGAATGTAAATTATGTACACATTTTCAATAAGACAAGGATATATATTCTTACTTGAGATTGTTTTTCCATCGATTTCAGCTTGCGTTTTCAAAGCTTGAACTGTAACCTGAAATTAAACGAAATATTTTGGTCAAATAATATATGCAGATGAAATGAATATACTATTGAGATACGATGGAGGGTAAAAACAAATAGCGTCTTTCATCACAGCACACAGATTTGACCATATGAGTAGAGGTTAGAAATTTACAAAATATTTTTAATCGTTATGCATCCCATAATTCAAAGGCGGATAAAATCGATTTTTTAACAGTATATTTTTAGGACTGCAGTACTGTGACGGAAGGCAGGACTTACATCATAAAGATCGGTGATTCCTTCAAATACTATAAATCATAATGCAACATTTTTTCGTCGCATTTCCCATGCTAAAAAGAAATACCTACAAAATGATTAATAATTAACTGGAGTAAGGCTATAGTATACGGGAGTGTTGAATATCAAAATAATAGTCAGCAACTAAGGGTGAAATTTCCTTAACTTAATCTGTAAGCGAGATGCTGAAATGCAAATAACAATCTAAATGCCAGATAAAAATTGACGTCGTATGTTAAAATAAGTAAACAGTCTAATAAGTATAAGGCTTTTGGGTTGGAGAAGAGACACATAACTTCATGTCAGAGAGTATTCATTATGACATGTAGTTAGTTTGCTTTATTACAAGTATTGGTTTAAACATATTTTAATCGCTTCTTTAATCACATATTACACATAAACAGTTAAAGTAATTCAAGTTAGGATGGGAACAATAGAACATGTACCTAAACAAAAACAAGACAACAGCAACTACAAAGAGGAAAAGACAAAAAGTGAGAACAAGAGGGCCCAGAGGACCCTAATTCGCTCACCTGAGTGGTAGTCTTCAATCATTATCAGTTACTTCAACAACTGAATGCAACATACTCATTCTAAAAGACTATCATCTTCCTCTATATTTGACTTTAATTCATAAGTTATCCAGACATGACTGTGATTGGATGTTAGTCTGGATGTTTAAGTAGCTCAATTGTACAACCCTTGAGGGGAGCAGGGATTGATGCTTGAAAATGGCATGGCATAGCGGCTTGCTGTTGTATAGGCCTTTGGCTACACGTGGGATGGGGAAGGGATTTAGGGTGGGGGGAAGCCTATATAGGTTAACATGGAAATTAGCCCCACCCATGGAGGCCATGTGACCCCAGGTCGGGGCCATTTTTTACCCCTGAGGAACATAATTTGAACAATCCTGGTAAAGGACTACCAGATAAAGCTACAAACCAAATCTGGAAGATCTAACTTTGGTAGTTTCTGGCAAGATTTTTAAAGGTTAAGCCCCGTATCAGTCTATGTAAAACATGTGACCCCAGGGGGCGGGGCCATTTTTAACCCCAGAAGAATAATTTGAATAATCTTGGTAAAAGACAACCAGATAAAGCTACAAACAAAATCTGGAAGATCTGACTCTTGTAGTTTCTGACATGAAGATGTTTTAAGGTTTTATCCTATTTGAGCCTATGTAAAACACTTAACCCGGGGGCGGGACCATTTTTGACCCCAGGGGCATACTTTGAATAATCTTGGTAAAGGACTTTAGATGAAGCTATAAACCAAATCTGGAAGATCTCACTCTTGTAGTTTCTGACAAGAAGATTTTTTTTCAAGATTTAACCTATATGACCCTGTGTAAAATATGTGACCCCTGGGGGCGGGGCAATTTTTGACCCCAGTGTCATAATTTGAAAAAATTTTGGTAGGGGTCTACTAAATGAAGCTACATACCAAATTAGACAGACCTGGCCCTTGTAATTTCTAACAAGAAGATTTTTTAAAGTTTACATATATGAGCCTATGTAAAGCATGTGACCCCCGAGGCGGGGTCATTTTTGACCCAAGAGGCATAATTTCAACAATCTTGCTAGATGTCTACTAGATAAAGCTACATACCGAATTAGAGAGACAGACCTGGCCCTTGCAGTTTCTGATAATAAGATTCTTAAAGATTTTCTTCAAAATTTGTTTACAGGGAAACCAGAGTTCTGCTTGGATTTCAAATCTTTGAACAACTTTCTGTCAGAGCGACCCACGAATCATTACTGTGAAGTTTGGGCCAAATCGGCCAAGACTGTTTAGGAGGACATGTCAAATGTTTACAGATGCCGGACGGACGCCGGACGCTTGCCTATAGGAATAGCTCACTTGAGCACTACGTGCTCATGTGAGCTAAAATCAAGCAATGCAGTATATATTTATAATCAAACAAAAAATTTGAATATATAAAATTTAAGAACAAAAAGGACTATAAGAATTTCAGAAAATGATCAAAAACAAACAGAAGACATTTTGGAGCAAAAGCAAGAGCGTGAGGTGTGGCCTGGGGTTGGGTTTGAAAATGTTTATTTCTAACATGTATTCCTAAATAAAATAACAAATATTTAGGATACGCAGTCAAATTTGACTCGTGATTCCTTTCCCAATATCAGCCCTCTCGTGCAGAGCCATCGGCCCGCTCGTGCAACGATATAAACCTACTCATTCGAAAACAAGATGGCGGAACGCAAACTAGAACAACTCTAAATTTATGGCTTGAGCGACTGGATTTATTGATATTGGGAATAAAAAGACCAACAGGCAACTGATAAACGGCTGAGAAAGTTTGTAGAGAAATCGTATATCCCAAATAGGATTGTAAACAAATTGTGACAGTCTTTACAGACGCAGACAGTGGGAACAATCCTCCTCAATGAAATTGAAATGCATACGTTACTTTTTTCTCTATCTCGCTTTCTAAAAATTTGCTCTCTGTGAATCCTCTCTAAATATCTGTATTTCTAAATTTGTTTGAAAATGATTGCATAATGACGACATGTTTATTGAAAGACGCTTGCACGGCGGCTATGTGTGTGTGCGTACTTTGCAGCGTAACATACCGCCAAAAACAATCAAGTTGACGAATCGTCCAAAATAGTTTCGTTTGTTTCAATCAGTATAATGAGTTAGGGGAAAATGCAGAATACATGTAATACAAACGTTACAACTTGTCTAGTGTCGCCTTGCCAGGCATATCGGCCCGGATAGTTCCATATTGGCCAGAGGGCTTTTAAGTATCGCGTTGTCGGGCATATTGGTCAGAGGGCCTATTGCTAATTAATTTGGAATGGATATGAACGCATGCTTATTAGAAGCATTTCATTGTTGTCGCCGTTTCCTTTAATGTGAATTTTATCAGGACAAAACTTTAATTTATTTAAAGCATATAAGTTTGGTGTCCGTAAAAGAGTTTTCGATAAATGACGTAATAACACACAAAAAGAGGCTACAAAAATATAAAGTTAAAATGTTTGAATACTTTAAAGTTTTGAAAGACTACTTTGCTATGAATTTGACTTGCAGAAATCTGCAAATTATTCAGAAAGGAAAAAAAAAAAGGCTGGTCTGTAGAAGAAAAAAAAGTTCGAGTTCAAAACTGCAGAGCACGTGGCAACGAATAAATCCGTAAATGAATACTCTCGTTTGCCCAGCAAACAATCCTTTCATAATTCTGCATATTTTTGAAGATTTTGACAGATCGACATCGTATACATGTAAAATCAAGACGTGCCACACTGAACAGCACAATTTTGGGGTTGTGTGGGTTCGGTCTAAAACGCAGAATTTCTTGCTGAGTTCAGCAACTTGTTGATCAGCATACCGAGTCTAAAACGCTTAATTGCTGATATGCTGATAAAGTATTTCAAAATCAAAAAACCCTTTTGGAATATTTCTTTGTGTTCTATTGCAGCTATATGATAGTAATTCAATTTAGATTATAATCCTTATTTTTAATACCTTGTTGAAAGTGTCAGTACAGTATTCGTAATACCGTTTAATGGTACTGTACTGACTTCTCACTCATTTACTCTCGAGTTCAGTCGACCAATTTTTTTATCCATAATAATGAAATAATGCTTGAAGGTTTATTTGAGTTTAGGATGAGTTATTGTCGATGAAGAATAATGTCTGCGTAACATTGTCTTCAGGTTTATTTGTAAAAACTTTGGATTCTTTTATATACTGACACAAAAAAGAAACGTCCGTTTTCTAAGGTTCTGCATCTTTTTAGCCAGAAAAGTTGTAGCCATTTAAAATAAAGCAAGATGTGTCCCGAGCGTCTGGCACACATATAATTGCAATCGTTTTAATTTTTCTCCATAGCCACAAGTTTTATCAAACCTAATGTCAAAACACCATTTTTCTTCCTCAACAGCATTTTATTCATCAAAACCTGAAACATTTTGCGTTAAACGAGGGTCAGAAACATCGAAAAACATAAAATCAACTTACAAAAACAAAACAAAAATATTAAATGAACGAGAAAGCAGCCCAAAGTCTTCGATTTATAAAATTATCTTCCTTTTAATTAAATTAATAACGATTTTCGAACTTCCGTATCTCCATAACCGTTCATCATTTTGAAACCGTTTTTGTTTCAGTTGACTTTACTTGTGTACAAAAATCCGGTTTTATTACCCACCTCTTTCAGAAAAGTAATCAAGTAATGTTGAAAACAAATTTTTGCAATGCTGAATGATGCTGATTTCAATGCTATTGATGGCTAGAAATGAATTTTGAAGTAGTCCTATGCCATTGACTTCCAAACTGATTGACCAACAAGGTAATGTTTGCGTGTATCTACGCACGGTCGTGATCGACGTTTTGTTACGTCATTTTACGTGACAGATTTATGCCAGCGATCGTGACAATAAAGAATGCATCCAGCAACCATAGAATATCAGCATCATGTTAGCTCAGTGATGCTAGTATGAGCTGCGTTGGTTAAAACGCGAAGAACACACGAGATACTGATTTTGTGACTTTCGAAATTTAGGTACTGGCGCTTGCGGCATTGTCATTGGCGCTGATGTTCATTGAACGGGTTTCCGTTTAGCACATATCATTGCTGAATAATCGACGTTATTGAAATAAAACAATCAAATGAAAAGGCTGTGTGCATTTGAAATTCAGAGACACAATTGTAAGGCGGACGTTTCTTGTTTGTGTCAGTATATATACATGTAGAGGCATAATTTTCTTACTTTTATGTTTTATGCTTGTTTAATATATATTTTTGTAGACTAATTTTTACATACCTGTCGTGTCATATTGTGCTCCTTATCGCTAGACGCATTGTTTATAAGTTGCATGAAAATGTGCATTCTAAAGGTTACATATATTAATATCAAATGTGTACTCTTGTAAGACTCAAACATGAATTTTCTTCTGCTTTGTTATCCATCCAGTAATGTTTCTCAACATTAAAAGCGCCTTATATTCTCGAGTGCATTTGTTTATCATTTACACTAAAATAATCGTTTGTATAACTAATCGATGTCGCGTGTCACTTATTAATCGATGTCGTGCGTTCATACTTGGGTGTTAGGTGCAGCTCTTTGAGATAAAGAAATGGACGATAGTTTAGTCATTTTAGCTCACCTGAGCCAGAGGTTCGGGGGGAGCTTATTGGGTGGAAAGAAACCGTCGTCGGTCGTCGGTCGTCCACAGCTTCAAAGTACGTCTCCCCTGAAACTACTAGGCTGACTGTAATCAAATGTCATATATGGCCTTCAGGGCTGAGAGGGACGAAATATTATTCAAATGATCTGAGTCACATGACCTAGTTGGCCGCCATGCCCAATTATGGCTAAAACATTTCAAAATCTTCTTTTTCAGAATCAATGTGCCCCTAGCCTTGAAACTTGGTATGTAGCACTGGTCAAATGAGTACTACTAAGATTGTTCAAATTTTGACATTGGGCTCACCTTGACCCTTTTTACGGTAAGGTCAGAATTTGTTTTCTAGTGCTTTAATACTGGAAAATGCTAGAACATAAAATTTCTTTGAAACTACCGAAGATTTTGGCCTAAACATTGGTATATACAGCTACCTTAATGAGTACATGAAAATTTATGAGTACAAGAGGTCAAGGTCATTATTTGTCCTTTGTGACTGGGCTCTCATATTTCTACAATTACATACATCTCCCCCAAAGTCAATGAGCCAACTGTAACCAAATTTCATAAAGAGCATCCGGAGGCTGAGGGAAGAAAAATTGGTTCAAACGGTCTATGTCACATGACCAACATGGCCGCCATGCCGATATATAGTAAAATATTTTAAAATCTTCTTCTTAAGAACCAATAGACCGATGATTCTGGAACTTGGTATGCAGCATCGAGTACCTAAGAACTACCAAGATTATTCAAACGATGACCTTGGATTGACCTTGACCTTTTATACGGTAAGGTCAAATATTCAAAAATGCTAAAAAACAAGATTTCATGGAAAGGTTTGAAAAGTTTGACCTTAAAATGGTAAAACAGTCATTATAAAGAGAACATGAAAATTAGTGAATACAACGGGTCAAGGTCATTCTTTGAGCTTTGAACCAAGACTCTAGTGATTCGACAATTTCAAGCACCTTCTCAAAAGCCACAGGGCCAATTGTAACCAAATTACATAAGCAACATCCAGGGGCTGAGTAAATGAAAATTGTTCAAATAGTCCAGGTCACATGACCAACATAGCTGTCACGCGCATTTATGGTAAAAATATTTAAAAATCGTCTTCTCCAGAACCATTGGCCTTGACACTTTATATGTGGCGCTGAGTACTTGTGTACTACCAAGGTTGTTTAAATAATGACCCTGGATTGACCATGACCTTTTTTACGGCATGGTCAAATACAGAAAAGTGCTGTTGCATTAGATGTCACTGAACGTTTTGAAGATTCTGGCCTAAAAGTTGGTATTTTCAAATATCTTTATTAGTACAATGAAGATTTGTGAGTACAAGAGGTCAAGGTCATTATTTGACCTTTGACCCAGAACTGTCATATTTTGATAATTTAAAGCATCTCCTCGAAAATCACTTGGACAATTCCAACCGAGTCTCATATAGAGCCTTCAGGGGCTGAGAGAACCGTTTGTTTTTAATTGTTCGGGTCACATGACTTACATGGTACACATGTCCATATCAGGTTAAAAAAAAGCTTTAAACATCTTCTCCACAGCCAATTGACTGTAGGCCTTGAAATATGGTATGTAGCATTCAGTACTGCAGTACTACCAAGACAGATCAAATGAAAACCTTGGGTTGCCCTAGACATTTTTACAGCATTGCCAAATATGGAAAATGCTAGAACGTAAGAGTTCGTGGAGAGTTTTTGAGATTTTGAACTAAAAAAAAATAGTGAAGAAAGTTGTCTTAATGAGAACATGAGGATTTATGAGTAGAAGAACTCAAGGTAATTATTTGACTTTTGACCCAGGACTCTCATATTTTTACAATTTCCAACATCTCAAATGCTACCGGACCTATTGCTCAGGTGAGCGATTCAGGGTCTCATGACCCTCGTGTTTTTACATTACAACATAAACACATTGACATAAATTCTAAGACAGTGCGCCTATAGAAGCAATGGAAAGTTTCCATGTTTTATTCTGCAACACTTCACTGTTTCAGAGAGCTTGAGTCTAATTGCTGTTGTCACTGGCAATTACTGACGTAATTTTGTGATGTTTTGAGACGTTAGACGGTGTAAGGCTTTTTTTTCTTTCTTAAATCGCGTTAAAACAAACTGTAATCTTATATATAGTTATAAATATTAGCGGAATTTGAATGAAAAGAATACTTTTTCAGCGTTTTTGAGTGTTAGAATCGAAATAGTTCAGCTATAACATTAATTTATTGAGTAATAATTCACAGTTTGTGGGTCAGTTGTAATTAGATATATCGTTTATCGTGATATGATCTACTCTTTATCTGACCTCCAAACAGTGACTTATTTATCAACAATTCACTGCTAGAGCTAATATATTTCTTAAACTAAAGACGCCATTGAACGTTGTTACGTTCTACTGGATGTCAAGTTATGGCGACGGCCGTTTAACGTAAGCGGCTTACCTGTCGGTTATTAATGGCTTCGTCGTATATCTTTAAAAAAGATGCTCTTTAAAATCGAAATTAACTCTCGTTTTTTTAAATTAAATGTTATTATGAGATAAATTTCAATTTTCCAATGTTCATGGAAGTACAGACATAAAGAGTCCCGTGGAAAGTTGACGGAAATGCCCTTCGGACGTCACTTATTTTGCGTGATACACATTGTGTCCATATTACCATGTACACTACAAAGTGAAATATATTTCTTAAATGATGACAACTGGAATACCGGGGATGTAATGAATGAAGTGTAGCGTAATGGATAATACCTGAGTTACCGAGGATTGTAGAGCGATACCTATGTCTCGCTTTTGAGACAAAAAATGAAAACCGACATATTACCTACTACTGTATCTATGCAAAGGTAAGGACATGTCATGTATCTCTGTCGTGGGCACACTTGACTTTATCATCACTATCAATAATCAATCGCACCTACATGTAACTTAATCTATAATACGTGTTGTTATTTTAACCATCAATAAGCCGATAAATCAGGTTATTAAAGAACAACTGTTTCGAAAACGATAAACAGTAGCACACTTCAGGAGAATACGATTTTATTATCGGTCCACGTGATCACATATTCCTTTGGATCCACATATTGTCTATGCAAAAATGTGACATTATGTACGGCCTTTCTTAGTTATTTCGAGAGATTTAAACTATTATTAGTTTTCTCTTTACCTACTCAGTCTGTTCACAGTCTAAGATGCGTAGATTCCGCTAAACCAATGGACGAAAAGACTCATATAAACGGCTCCTGTTTTACGACAATCCACGTAATTTTAGCAAATGGTGGTAAAGCATGCGAGTACAGTGGAGAATGGTGTCTCTTAGCAGTTTGAGGGGCTTTTTACTGCCAGTCGAGTGTCAGTCTAAAGCCAGATGTATTTGTACATGACAAGGATCAAATTGAAAATAATCCATGGAGAAAGTACAGTACGTCATTCACAGGAAAAAAAATAAAAAAAAAAGTGGCGCTAAAATTAACCTTGCCCTACCCCAGAGTAGCATGCAAAGCCCGCAATGATATTCTAAAATTGTATTCCTTTTTAAAAACAGTTTAGCATTTGTCACTTTCAGTAAATTGGATATATTTCAATTAACAATTTAGCACAAACTAAAGCAAGAGACAAAAAAAATCGAAAAGTTGTTTGTAATTCACTTTGACGAACAACGATTCAACAATGATAGCCGAGCGCTCATGTCAGCCTTTCAAGTCAAACCACAACATAGATTTATATGAATGTAGAAGGGTCGCTGAGTTCGTTGTTTTGGCTTTAATGCCCCTTTGAGACATTATTTTTGTCTATATCGGGCCGTGTCCCAGAGAGAGGGAGAAAAGAAGAGAGAAATGGCAGACGAGAGAAAAGTGTCCAAACAACTTCCTCCCGCACATACTGCAAGCACAGTAGGCCCTTGCCTTACTTTTATCCAAATCGGTACGACGCCCCGGCACTGGATGTTATACTAAACACCGCCGCACCACCCAACCACCCCCGAATGTAGAAGGGCTTATGTTTTTTAAGTTGTGCTGGCTGATCAGTTTCTTTCTTGCTTACAAATGTCCTAATGTATGGTCTACCGATTATACATACGCAGCTGTAAAGGTGATTATGAATGACTGATTATGATCAGATTATCGATTATACAATATATATGATATCGATTACATTAGGCGCGAGCGAACAATCGGAGGTGTGATATTTAATTACACACTTACAGTGCATTTGTTATGCTTCCTTTAATATTTAATATATCGTATACAGTTTAACACAATGTAAAATCAGAATAACTACTGTAAATGTCGCTTATGGCAGTATAAATCATGATATGTATATAACATCGGCATAAATCAGCTGAGACTATCGCTTATAATAGAAAATAATAATACCGGTATCTTTTTTCATAAAATCAGCATAGTGGCTGAAAATATCTCTTATGATAGAAAAATCATGGCGATATGATATAATTTATCTATAGTCAGCATAGTGGCTGAAAAGATCGATTCTGATAGCAAAATCATAATATATTTCAGTAAATTTAGCATATCAGCAGTTCAGCGTTTTAGCCACATTTGGCTGATCAGGAAGTAGCTAAATGCAGCGAGAAATTCAGCGTTTTAGTCTGGCCGAAAATTTTGTAAGAATACCTTATCCCGCAAAAAGAACAATGGTGACGAACATATGCATACTGTGATAAACATGTGATATTGTAAGCGTTCTTAGATTAGCATGTATAAAGAACCGAATAGAAAACATAAAATGTTATGTTCTGCTAGTTTACTTGAGGTGTTAACACGTTTTAATTGAAAGCTTTTAGACTCGAGAAATTGGCAAGAATGTGTGTACAAAGTTCAAATGATGAGACTAGTATTTCACTTTGTGTTCTTATTTGCTTTTTGCATGCAAATCGAGAATATTTTATGCACCTTTTCCACTTGTGCCTTTAGTTCATTATTTCTCTTTTGATTCTCTGCCAGGCTCGTCTCTGCTGTGTTTCTTAGTTCTTGTTCTCTGTCCAATGTCGGTATCAAACCTGCAAAAAAGGTTTTATTTTAACAACCAAGAGCAACGACTACAGAAACAAATTTTTGTCCATGCGCCTATAATTTCCCTTTCCACATTCTTTAGTTTAAACATGTTCCAATTTATATTTTAATTACTAAGAATTTCAAACATACAACACCGGCTCCTACGGCTACAAGAGAATACCAAAACGCTGGCTCTGCAATGTACACCAAACTCTTCTATGGACAGAAACGAAACTATATACACCTAAAACACAAATTATAATTCTAACTTCAGTTAACAAATCACGAAGTGTGATATTGGAAATGTACCTGCAATTAATGTTTCAATTAAAGGGGGGTCTCCATAAGGGCCATTTTCTGGTTACAAATGGATTTTCTCCAAAACTCACCAATCTCCACTTGTAAGTGTTGGCTTTCATATACTGAAATACTGATCTCATCGAAAGTGTATTATGAGTGAAGTAAAAAGTATCTAAAGACCAGGAACTGAAACAATCAAAATCCAAATCCAGCGCTGTGTCAAAGTGGGTGGGGTAATTACACCCCATACCTTACCTTGTATCATTTTTTTCAATTATCTCTATAAGTATTAGTGGTTGATTTACCATTATGATTTGAAATAATACAGGCATATATGCTAATTAATTGGGTTATATAACTTACCACTGATTGCTTATTCAATACCAATATATGAGCTTATAAGTCGTAACAGGAATTTTACTTATTTTTGCTTCTCCAACTTTACGAAACACCACAATTTTTTTTTGTCCAGATATATATTGGAAACTTTGTAATTATATTGATATGACAGTGTACATTGCAGAATTATGAGAAAACTATCCTAGGCATATCAAAACCTGAATTATCTGCCCTTGATATAAGAAAATATAAGTTATTAAATTGGAAATGTAAGATCGATAGTCAACACTTGAAGGTATATTTCTGATGACTCTTTTGCTCATGTTTCTAATATTATACTGATTGTTGAGCTTTCAATTACATATGGTGTCAATGATATTACACAAGAACTGTAACTGAACATCAGAGCTCATCCTGCTACATGCCACTTAATTCCATCACATTCAAGATATCATTTTCCGACCCAACGTTTGATTTATGGATTTTATTGATTTTGCTTACTGATATATCGAATGTTATTGAATACCTTACTTTGAAATTTAAATGTCCCTCACTTCATTTAAGAGTTACTTCCCTTTGATTATTATTTTAGGCTATTTTGCGTATACTTACCTTGTGCATACCATAGCTTGGTAACTGTTTGAAATATCTTGATGAAACTTTATAGTGGTCTGCATTATAACAAGACAATGCGTCGCACATAAGAATGATTTCTCCCCCTTACTTAATTTTGGAGTAACGTCCCTTTGATTAGTATTTTACTCTATTCCCATTCACTCCATTACTGCTTAACCCTTTAAAATATTGTATAGAAACTTCCTAGGAATATATATATAATGATGCAATGCATCCTGAATAACAACCACAACTCTGGGCTACTTAATCCCTAAATTATGTGCCCTTGAATAAACTTCCTGTTTATTCTGTAACTCCTTAATCCTTCAAAATGTTTTAAAACAACTTAATGGTGTTGTGTATATTGTCAAGGGTTTATATTTGGACCAAGAATGGTAGCTCTAGTTTACTTGTTTTATGAATTATCTCCCTTTTTTTGGCTTTGGCATTTCTAAATTTAACGGGGGTATTATTCACCGCTTGCGAAGCTCTTGTTACGCCTTTGGTTAATTTCACAGATTCTCTTCTTTAAGGATATTCTTGTATCATTTCTTCTGGCAACTTTATGAACATTTTCACACTAAAGCTCTCATCTGAATATTTCCTTTGTTAAGCATATCTCCAACAGCGTCTGTGAATGTCTTTCATCTCTGCATTTGTTCTGGTGACATGGCCAGCCCATCTTAGCTGAGCCAGTTTCAAAAGGGTATATATGCTTTGCATCCCTGCCTCTCTTCAGGACTTTCTTATCCTGTCTTGCCATCTGAGTTTCAGGAGTGTCCTCAGACAGTTTATATTTAACGTTTGGATGATTACCGTCAGATATATAAAGAATATTGCGTGTGTTGGACAGGTGGGTCTTGTACACTGTCTCTGTCGTTAGTTTTCAGAGAGACTTGTAAATTCTAAACAAAGGTATTCAACAACATTTTATATATCAGTAACTAAAATCCATAAATCAAACTTTGGGTCGGAAAATAACATCTTGAATATTATGTAATATAGTGGCATAAACAAGGACGAGCTCGGCTGTTCAGATACAGTTCTTGTGTAATATCAGGGGCACTATATGGAATTGAAAGCTCAACAATCAGTATATTATTAGAAACATGAGCAAAAGAGTCATCAAAAATATACCTTCCAGTGTAGGATTTCGGTCTTACATCTTCAATTTAAATACTTATAATTTCGTGAATCAAGGGCATATAATTCATGTTTTGATATGCCTAGGATAGTTTTCTTATAAATCTGTAATGCACTCTATCAAATCAATATAATTACATAGTTTCCTTTGTGTATCTGGACAAATAATGAAAAATTGAGGTTTTTCATAAAGTTGGAGAAGCAAAATAAAGTAAAATTCCTGTTACCGCATATAAGCTCATAACAGGATGAGCTCTGCTGTCCAGTTACAGTTCTTGTGTGGTGTCATGGGCACTATATGAAATTTAAAGCTTAACAATCAGTATAATATTAGAAACATGAGCAAAATAGTCATCAAAAAGATATCTACCAGTGTAGAATTTCGTTCTTTCATTTTAAATTGAATTACTTATATTTTCTTGAATCAAGGGCAGATAATTCAAGTACTGATATGCCTAGGATAGTTTTCTCATAATTCTGCAATGCATACTATCATGTCAATATAATTACAAAGTTTCCTATATATATTTGGACAAATAAAGAAAAATTGTGTTTTTTCGTAAAGTTGGAGAAGCTAAAATAAGTAAAATTCCTGCTACCACTTATAAGCTCATATATTGGTATTGAATAAGCAAACTGTATTGAGTTATATTACCCAATTAATAAGGGTATATGCTTGTATTATTTCAAATCATAATGGTAAATCAGCCACTAATACTTATAGAGATAATTGAAAAAAATGATACATGGTAAGGTCTGGGGTGTAATTACCCCACCCCTTTTGACACAGCGCTTCACTCAAAATATACTTTCGATGAGATCAGTATTTCAGTATATAAGAGCCAACACTTACAAGTGGAGATTGGTGAGTTTTGGTGAAAATCCATTTGTAACCAGAAAATGGCTCTTATGGAGACCCCCCTTTTGTAACACTACCAATGTCACAGTTTTGACTTGACGGACTGGCGTATAAGATAGAATAGTAAAGGAATGTATAGTAGAGGCGATACCAACCATCTTTACAACCGGCATTCCAGTATAAAACTGTTACTCTCCTGGAGGAATGCATAGGTAATTTTTCGGATATTGGGACAGGCTTCACAGCTAGTGATTAGTTACCGAAGCAATCAGCGAGACGACTTATTTGATATGTTGGAGATATTAGCGGTTCTACAATTATTACATCTTTAGGGTTTTTTTTATAAGAAATGATCCTGGTGGGATTCATTTAAGTCAACAAGTCTTGAAATTTTAACGAAGATGCACCGATAGTGTCATAATGAATATTATAATCTTCAAAAAGCCAATGAGTGCAAGATCAAACAAACTAAGAGAACGACAATGATTAAACACAACCCCAAAAATGATAATAATAAAAATACCGCAATTTCTCTCACTGTGCGGGGACGTTATCGTTTATAAAAGGCAGTAACGTACAATCACAGGTTACTGACGCTCTATCAATACAAACCCTTTCAAAGACACCCAACACACTGGTTGGGAGCGTACAGAACAACTGACCCGTAGTTCCGATCTGTAAAGTGGACGCATCTCTGTCCAAAAATGTCGGGTAAGATTCAGAATTATTTATTTTTGTGTTTTAAAATCATTAAGTGAAGCTAGTCCGTTAGTTCGACAAGCCTTATTGCAGGTCTTTTCGTCACGCCACTTGTTTTTTTTTTGTATATTGTTATGATGTGCTTTATTTTCACATTTAACTTGAGAAAATCTCTATTCTACTTTCGATTGCGAAAGCTGCACTGGTACCATTACTTAAAAATTTGCCATCAATTTTACATGATACAAATGCATCTTCATTACAAATATTTTATGGTGTAGTTCGATTCAGGATTAATTAATCTTGTTAGAAATCATGCTATGTAAAGGCAATTATTTTCAAAGAAAACGATGACAGTATCAAAAACTATTCTGTATCGTGTGTCGCAAAACTATATCTCAGTGAGATATCCCGTACAGTCAGAAAAATTTGGGGATGCTCAGTCTTGCTTGTCGTGTCGTTTCGTCCCGTAGTTACAGGACATTTATCATGAGTAAATACCTTAATAACTCATAACCTTGCAAAGGTATCAACTTACTTTTTTTTCGATTTAAAACGTAAACTCGGTCGACTTCCTGGTCACACGTGAAATGATATTATTACAAACACCAGTGATTTGCAGATGAAAATATAGATTTAGAGCAACGAAAGCAACACCTAGCCATCTCCAAAGACGACCATTATGATAAAATATGAATAAATAGTTAAAACACTCTTACCAAGTGGTTTAAATCGAAACAATAAAAGAAAACACATTTCACACAAACGCATCCTGAAATTTGTAGCAAGAGACAAAGATTTTCCCACTATACAGATCGAAAATCGGTGCATATGTACTGTACGCTCTCTACGTTTTGGCGAATCATAATGTCAACTGGTGCATGACGTCATTTTTGTACCGCACGTAAGAAAAAATATTTGAAAAATAACCGCTAGTTACATTTTGAAATATATTCAATTAATTTGAAAATAATATTTCTCCCAGAAGCACATAATTTTATGTAATAAAAAGACTGTAATTAATATTAGATAATAAAGTATTGGATTTTATGGCAGCGCAAACGTTACGGTTTGAAAAAGTCACCCGGTTTGCACAAGATCGGTAATGGGACGATGACTAAAGACTGAGTTGCATTTTAGAACCTAAATCATGACAGACAGCTTAGACTCTAGCTGTTGGTAGGTGTTATCGGAAGAGACCTGCAGTTAATTTTTAGCACGGTGGTATCTGGGATCCTGACATGTATGGTTTGATAAAACATATCATGTCCTTATCACTTAATTTAGAAACGAGCATCCTTACCAGGAGAAAGAAGAACGAACGTCCTTGTCAGCCTACAAGGAATACAGTTCAATGCTGTCTAAATCCTAAACACTTTCACCTGGTTAAAACGATGGTGAATTAGCATGATTGCAGAGTTTTATGCCCCCAACGTCGAAGGAGCAGATTGGTCTGGGTCCTACCGTCCGTCTGTCCGTTCATGAAAATGAGCATATACTGAATACTTTCTAGGTTCCGAATGTCTCTATTAGGTACGTCCGTCTGTCCGTTCATGAAAATTAGCATATAATGAATACTTTCTAGGTTCCGAATGTCTCTATTAGGTACGTATGTATTGTTGGGTACACTTTGTTGAGTGTAGGCTACGTATGTATTGTTTGAGTGCAGGATTTTATGTCCCAGATGTTATGGGTAGGGTGTCCGTATTATTTTGGTTAATTGTTAATTTCAAGCCAACAAGGCTTTGACAATCTGTGCCTGAAAAATGTTTGTGTATCTTGGAAATATTCTTCTTGCGTTTTCTTCCAGTGTTTGAAGCCGATAAAATTCGGACACTGCCCATTTAAGACCCAACAAAATTTAGACACTGTCCATATTACTTGAGTACCTTTTCTTGTTGGATATTTTTGAGTGAAAGGTATCCTATAAACACCCTTTTAAGTACAAATAATAATTAAAAATAATATTATCCACATAAGCTTTTGTTACTACCCAATACAGTTGGAATACTACCCAGCTCCTCTGGACATACCGGAACCTTGTCTTAGACAGAACAGGATAGAAAATGATATTATATAAAGTCTATCATATACAACTTTGTGAACAAAATACATTAAAATCTAGGTTAGTGATAGTTGGCATACCGTTTAGACATAACGCAAGGATGATCAGATTAACTTTTGAGCAAATTCTTTGCTTAACAGAAGAGCCACTTATGAACTAGGGTCGTGGTTTATTGCATACAGTTTGTGCTTCGGGTGAATTTGCCTTTATTATTATTATTATTATTATGAATTTGCAATACGCCAATACTCAACCCAATGTATGACGCGCTTTTATTCTTTTCAACAGTATTTCAGTCATATCAGGACAATAAGAGGGTAATCATGAAAGGCTGTGTAAAACAGAACCCCGTTTACCGATGAAAAGAATTCGGAGTTCCGCCTCTAGCGGGAATCAATCCCGGGATCGCTAGCTCAGCAGGCCAGCGCTTAACTAACAGCGGTGTCGGAGCTCCTCTCAACACATTTGTATGCGTTTACCAAGTTCCATATCTACACGCTCGGGTACTTTTTAATTGATCAAAGTTTTATTGTTCTTCCATTATTAGCCAGTGATAACTTCTGAGTAGCAATATCTTACGTTAGTATGTTCTGTCAATTTTATCTGCCATATCATTATGCAGTTACAACTTTGTAAAACTCTGTCACACTAGAAAAAAAATCATAGAAAAAGAGTATTGCTGCAACAATGTGCACATGACTCGACTTCTTTTATATTCTTCTTTTATACTGAGTGTTTCTGGTTCTGTACTTCCAAGGTCCAGGCTGATACATTATCCCGTTAGGTACTAAATATATTGACCAGATAAAGCGATGTACTAATATACCATCACATTGTGATTTAGGGATGGAATGGGGCCGGGGGTGGGGTTCCCGAATATAGCTGTTATTTTCAAACGAGAAAAACTTATTAACATTATATACACTAAAGGCTTGTGGCTGTGTCCTTTAAACTTTAGTTTGCATTTTTTTCTTTATTTATTTTTTCAATTATATTGTTGCGTTAATACTGTGCCAGATATTTTCAATAACAAGGCAATGTTCATTTTTTTGATCGCGACAACTGGTAATATTATAGTTTTATATGAAACGGGCGTCAACTTTAGCAGACCAAATTTTGTCACTTTCTCTGTTGGATGCCTTTCATCAAACATGCTGTCTTATGATAGCAACGGCCTTTTTTTCTGAAGCAATGTATTTCTTTTTTGCTGTATATAACAAATTTCAAAGTATGTTAATCTCTAAAATCGTAAAATTAAGTAGCTGGGCATTATATGTATTGATTTTATGAAGTTATGTATCTGTTTCTTTCTTTTTCTTTCTTTCTTTTTCTTTTTTGTTTGTTTTGTTTTGTTTTACTTAGCAGCTACTTACATATAACAAATTGTCACGTATGTACTCTCTAAAATCGTAAAACACAGAGTAGCTGGACAATAACAGCGATGAATTTAACTGTATTGTTTTATACTCCCAGAATAATCAGACAAACAACATATCTTCTGTGCTGCTACAGAGTATTTCAAGGCTTCCAATATATCAGTTTGAACTATTCTATGTTTGTCACGTATAAAAGTTTCATCAGGAAAGTCTAAAAATAATTGCTAAAAATGCTAAGAATTACGTACATCTTCTGGAAGTTCGTTCCATTTCCTTATTACAGACGGTAAAAAAAGAATTATAATAAAGCTGAGAGCTTGCATGAAGGGTAAGTAAATCTGAAGAGTTCCGTAATGGATAATTTAAGACATTTGATAAGTGGTATTGAAATGGCTTACCTAATCAATTAATGTTATTTACGTTACTTCCAGTGTCATCTTCTAGTAAAAAAAAACAAAAACAGAGTCTGTATTTTTTCTAATATTTTAAGATTATTTCATGGAGCGATTCTACTTGAAAACATAATAAAAATACTTTTCCTTCTCATTTTATGATTTTAACGAAAATACTTACAGGTAACGTATATTATTGACCAGTATGCCCAAAGGGCCGACAGACAAATGGCCACAAGTGTTTTTTTTTTTTTTTTTTTTTTTTCATTTTGTATGCACCACTACTACAGTTTATATGTATTGCCAAAAATAAACATGCATGCACATGGGGATACCATATGCACCCAGAATATATGTGGCATGAAAACGTCGAAATACTTAAAAACTGCTTTAGATATGTGTAGGTTTGAAGTAGTTGCCATGGCAACGTCAAATAACCCAGGTCTACATTATTATTTTTGCACTATAATCTCAATCATACATCTTATAACAGTTTGAACGTTTAACTTTTACTCGTAAAAACTGCCAGTATTTTTGTTTTACAAGCCTAATGCTTTGAATATTTCTAAGTACATTTTAGTCACAAGATGCTGAGTTATCGCCCTTTAGCACTGAGCATGTTGACGTCATACATGTCAAAATTACATGAGCATTACCATCAACAAATATTATCATAGTTTCACTGCATAAATACTTGATGTGTGGCCTAGGGGGAAAACTTCGCAAAAAATGCTACCCTACTCCCCTTTTTTACTCAAAGTTCCTGCTATCTACCATACATAATGAATTACAAATTTTCGGACAAACAAGCACCAGTACAGGAATTGATATTATATTTCTTGTAAATATGGTTACTTGACTAAATTTTTATGACAACAAAATTTATTTCTGACATTGGGCCAGACTCGGCTCTTATTTCACATCGTCCTTTATATATGTTCGATTCAGTGTCAACTTATGAAATATCCTGATAAATAGTCCATATGTTTCCTCTTTATAAAAAGAGGAATTTCATGAAATTAGGAAACCGGTAACATTGTCACATAATGCATGATATAGATAAAGGTGATATGTTACATTTAAATGTTAATATGTTCATAGAAACACTTCATTTTCTAGTTATATTAATAACCTAAACTACAATCATGATAAAAAAAAAACTCCATATGCAGATATTGATCTAATTTGTCTGAAGAATAAATGGAAAACTAAATTAACTCTGACCACTCGACAGTGTATAAAGAAAAATAAATACAAAAATTTAATTTCTCGACGTAGGGTTTGTCTGGGATAATTCCATGCACAAACTAATTTCATTAATTTTTATATTCTCCGTAGCAAATTTATCAGTAAACATAGCCTGTGTTTGCTTATTTTCTCCAGGTGAACTTTGAAAGTTTCCAGTCCAACAAGGTGTAAGTCAGGGTGCTACATTTACTCATTAGTATTGTTCTCGTTGCACAAAAGTGCTGAAATTGCTTTTTGAAAAGCATTCAGCCAGTTGTCTACGATTATCATATCAACAACAATATCTGGGTAGAGGTCATCTTTGATGGAATGTTCCGAATTGCTCCATGATTCACCAGGACACCTGAGGTTATGAAATAAGTCAGGGGACACATTGCTAATTTGGAAGAAAGACTAGGCCATAATCTGTATACTGAAAACAGAACTATGTCAAATCTTGTTTTACCAACATTCAGATGATCTGATTAGGGTCTTGATATTAATCCAGACACAAGTCCTAGACCAAGTACAACGTATTTGGATTCAGTTCCACAAAACGATGCAAGTGTTGCAATTAAGGATCACAACTGCATCTGTCCGGCTGGGAAGGGGACCATTGGCATGAGCGCATATACAGCCAATATCCTTTATCATCTCGGACACATGACTCATCAGCCATCAATAGAACCACTGCCACAAGCTCAAAATGTTCATATATTGTTTGATATTGTATGATAAAGATTGATAGAACCTATGGGGTGCCGTTTTACTATTCATCCCTTTGTTTGTCCAGATGGTCTTTCTTTCCAATTAAATTTTGATGCCTGACATCTCGGCTTCTGTTAGAAGCTGTGTATACATCTTGAAAATGAACAAGTATATTGTGGAAAAGAAAAACAAGATGATTAAATTTATTTTGGTTCTTTTTCCCATTTTTCCTTTTTTCATCTCTCTCTAATGTAATAAATGGAACAAAAAATTATGTCAAAGACTTCTCAGATTATTATGTTACTAGGTTCAAGTCAAGGTTTAAACTAGTTAGTTAACATAATCTTGATGCTGCTGCTGACTTCAGGTCAAGTCATAGACACACAAGTTCATGAAAATTTGTGTTAAAATTTTATGTTAAATTCATATTTTATTTTGCGTATTGCAAATTTTCAATTTGGTATTAGTAGGCCTTTCACTGGTGTTGTTATAGATTGTTCATTTGTATGTCTGTTATTTGACATTTGCTTTGAAGTTTTGTATGAAGCTTTCTTTTAAATATGGACAATCCTTAGTTTGAAGGCATGGTTAAGCAAATTTATCCACCTGAGCTGCATTTAAACAAAGCTAATGCAATCGATACTTAACCCCCATTGTAGGATTTACATTTATCTGTTTCAAATGGATTTTTTTTCATCCAAAATTTATGATAAACGCGATGAATTTTATTTTGACAGACTAAAGTTTCTAGTTTTGGTTGGTGATGTTCTCCGTTCTACCTTTTACGGGGTCTACATTTCTCAACTTATTTGGTTTGTTAGAGTGTCTGGTCATGTGACTGGTTTCAATGCCCATAATAAAATTTTCACTGCTTAACTTCTCCAACAGAGCAATAGATATCATAAACTTCGAAAAACATTTTCAAAGTTCTTTCACCGACACTATGAATTGGTTTCTAAATTTAAGGTCAGATTAAAAAGTATTTTGCAAAAGGGAGTTTGGGACCAGAATTTTATGGTGACTTAGTCTATAAAATCAAAATAAATGTAGGTAAGTCTGATTTTTCTGATCAATTCGGGAAAATTATAGTTCGTTACAAATGTATTGGATATAATATAAATGTAATGCTACAGTCTGCATGTTTAGTGGTTAACCAAATTATGGTTAAAATCTTTGCTTTCCTCTTTAATTGCACGCCGGCTGGTCAGGCATGAGACTCAATGATGGGCCCGACATAAAGCTTCTTAATTTAGTTGGTTTGGGCCGGAGTTTGCCTTATCTGTTGCTTGGTTATTCGGGGTTTAACTGATTTTGCTTCGGTATTTCAGTGGTGTTGTCTGACTTCACAGGAGTCTCATAGTGTCGCAATACGCTCTTTCCGTTGAGTCCTCGTCTGTTATTTATCATAGGCCTTATCCGTGAGTTGTTTCTTTCCGGTGATGATTCATTGATGAGTTAGGGGACGTACATGAGACCAAACGGCTAACTTAATGTTTCAAACCATTGCAGATGCAGAGGACGAGGTTTGGCCCCAGATGAACTAGTTTAAGCCTCCCCCCACCCCCAGTAACGTATTACTGACCGTTCCAAGGCGGTACTTCTGTTGTGGTTCTTCATTCTTCATTGTTGTTCTTGTGTCTTAGTTAATTTGTTTGTGGTCTGCTAGCATTGTGGCCACCTGGCAATTCCGCAGCTGCCCGCTTTGCTTCCTGTTTTGTTTTATGATAAAAGATAGAAAATAGGTAAACCCAATTGTTTATTTTTTTTGTATAGTTTGTTGTGTGGTATAAGCGTGTTTTGTTTGATTGAACCGTTGCGGAAACACAGGGCGAGGTTTGGGTCTGGTAAAATTAGTTTAAGCCCCCCCCCCCCCCAGTAATCATTTGCTGACCGTTCCAAGGCGGTACTTCTGTTGCGGTATCTTGATGTGATATTGTGCTGTGCCCGATCGTTTATGGTCTCTGGCGGGTTGGTGACCTGTATTTCTGGCCAATCTGCCTTCTGTTGTGTTTTGTTTTGTAATTAAAATAAAATAGTAGTAAAAATAGATGTTGATGCTGTTATTGGGGGAGCTGAATGACCATATGTTTGGGAAAGAGTTGCTCATTCGTTTTACTTTGCGTGTCTGTCGTAAACTTGTCATTTTATGTGTGTTTGTGCTTCTTTCCCTATTGGTTTTGAGAGCGGAATGTGGGCTTTGAATGTGTTAATTCCTGGTCATTGCCTATCTTTTGACTTTACCGATTTCCATGAAGCAATATCTTTACTGATAGGTAAAGCTTGTCCTGTGAACATCCTGCGGCGCCCATCCGTCCGTCCATACTTCTTTAAAATTGTCGTTGGAGTTTAGTTGTTTTTAAAAGACTTAACCGGTTCCATTCTGTTCACGAATATTGTGGCCAGCTTTGATGTTACTCGTCACTTTGACGTTACACGTAATCGAACAGCATATCGTAGTCTAAAGAAAAACAAAAGTATTCTCTTTGCTACGAACAACCACAAAATCCTTCTCTTCCCTAGTTGACCACGTTTAGCACTTGTTTATTCTTGCAATCACCATATCAAATTCTTCCTACTATTTCCTATTCTAACATACCATACCGCCGTAATATAGCTAACACTAGCAAAACCTAACATAACCTACTCGTCATCCACTATTCCGTCCTACTATCACTTTACTTTCCCATCATCCCTGCTCTGTCTGGCAAGGCGATGTACGCAATATCCTACTAAACTCTACCCTACTAAACCTTCTGTCGATCTGCTATTTCCTAACATTTCCGTTTGTATTATAACATACTATACCATATAATTGTGTAACTCTACACTATACTACATATACTATACTTACCCTACTATAACTAATCTTATTTTAAAATACCGTAGTCTGTTCCATTCTGTCTTTTTATTTGCCCTGCCTGGCATTTACTTGCAGAGTTACCTTGACCTGGTCCGCCATATTCCTGGCCTGTCCTTTCATACTTTACCCCCTGCCGTTCATGGTCGCCTCCTACTCCACATACCCAAATGTAACTTACATTTCGTTTCACACCAGTAAATGAAATTACCGTTTCGTGAGGACTCTGTTTCGCCAGGCTTTGCTGTGAACCCATCCTACTGCACTGCACTACGCCACAGTACGCCACACTACATTTCACTACACTATTTTCCTCGACCATACCGTGTTTGCCTTTCCATAT
Organism: Ctena decussata; assembly: GCA_963989385.1. Lineage (NCBI taxonomy): Eukaryota > Metazoa > Mollusca > Bivalvia > Lucinida > Lucinidae > Ctena > Ctena decussata. The sequence goes on from OZ022504.1 coordinate 53,236,661, forward strand.
CCTAAACTCTTCTACTTTACTAGCATTTTTTTCTCACTTAACGGTAATTCTTTTTCCCACTTAAGGTTTAACTATTCACTTTGCGTATTTAGTCGTATGTCCTATTTAAGCGCTTGAGAGACCTTTTCCTAGATAGCCGTTATTTTTCCCACTTAAGCCTATTCGCAATTAAGTCGCTTCTCACCCCTCTGTTCTCTTTTATAGTATAGGTACAGGTATCATGTAGAGCTTATTTCACGACTTAGGGTACATTCGGTATAATTCGATTAAACCTTCAAAGAGAATGCAATTTATATGGTGCAATTAAGGGATTGTCACAGATGCAAGCACCTGGCTGCCACATTTTACAAACTATAACTTTGCCAACAGGAGTTGTCAGGCTTTGGAGGAAATAGTGTAAACAACTTGCAATTAAGTATAAAACTGCCCGTCGATCTGGCACATAGCCATAGGTTTAAAACTTTTTTTTTCTGCTAAATTTGCAGGCAAAGCCAATCTTTTGATCTTGTTCTTTCATGATTGAAGCGCCCGTTCTTTTGCTGAGCTTCCAAACTAGCGAGAAATCCGACAAGGCGCCCGTTCTCTTGGCCAGTTTCAAACCTATCGGGCATGTCCGATCGTCCGGCAGTTGGCCAGACATTCCGCTATTTTCCGAAAGCAGAACAAATGTATAGGCGGACTTAAATGATGATACAGAAACGGACTTTATGAATGAAATCTTATTTTGTGTTTTACATGAGTGCCTGTTTGTAAATAGAACATAATAAGAGTTACCTTATATATCCATAGTCTAGTTATGTGAGTTTGGACTAATTGTGAAATTGTAATTTACCGTTTAGGCTTTTTTGGTATCACGAAAGGAGGGTTTTTTACGTATTTACACAATCATTTAAGCACCCGACAAAATATATGCAGACTTTGAGTAATAAGTCATCAAAGAAAATAACAAGAATTGTCAGAAGACAATAAAGCGCACATTTGCGGGAGCTTTACTTTAACAAACGCATGTTAAATATGAGCAATACCTGCCAAGTGGATCATCTGCAATGCCTAAATAAAAAGTTCTCCTAAGAAAAATCCAAGCCTCTCAAATAGTGCAAAAGATATGACAATATCAATGAACAGTAAAGTATTGGTCAAGGTCACCTAGAAGTAACATAAAGTCGGTCACTGTATCCGCATGTATTATTATATCAAGTATTATACAAGTCAATGAAAGTGTTTAACACACATTGGCTTAAATCACTGGACCATGAAATATAGGTCACATTGACCTACAAGTAGTATGAGGATACTCTCAGTGTCAACCAACACCTATGTATCAAATATAATGCAAATTCATGTTAAAGTGTTAGAAATATGATGCAGAATCACTTGACCATGACGTATAGATCACACTGACCTACAATTAGTATGGGGTCACTCACAGTGTAAGCTCAAACCGTGAACCCAAGTACATGTATAATGCAAATTTATGATCACAGGACCATGAAAATAGGTCATGCTGACGTTCAACTAAGATGATACATTCAAAGTGTCAACCCAAACCACATAACACAGTATGATGCAAATCCATAAAATACTGATAGAGATACGAGGTAAAATTACTGGACCATGAAATAGGGGTCACACTGACCTACAATCAGTATGGGGACACCCACAGCGTTGGCCCAAACCATTAACCTAAGTATAAGTTTAATCCTTCAAATTGTGTTTTAAAATAATATGAAATTAAATCACTGTCTTTATGCGAACAATTCTTTATGGTCTTTAAAGATCTTTGAGGGGGTAAGGTGCTACCTTTGGCACCACTTTGTTGAGGTAGTCTGGATCAAATTGGCCCAAGTGGCACACATCTGGATCAGCAAACCGTCTTATGTTATGGTGGTAATGGCGACATCTTTGAGAGACCCGTGCAGCTCGTGTGGCATCCATGCTGCGCTCAAGAACTGATTGATTGACTGGTCAACTCAACTAAGGTAAGGCAACTCGACTTTAGCTGTGTACGCAAGTTTCTGCCATTTTTTCAAAGGGAAATCAACTAAAGTGCTTTCTTGCTTGTTTGCCTTGGCAGCGTGACCTTTTTTGTGGGGGTGAGATGGGGGATGTATGTCTGCTCTGAAGAAAAGAAATTCGCTCTAAAGGGAGCAAATTCTTTCCATTGGGAGTTGGCACCGGTTTTGAGGTCACAGAGACTAATTTGCCTGACCGTTTCTGTTTGGGGTGTACTCATTAACCTTGCCAACAGGCAATGATAATAAAAATGCAGATGAAGAAGACTTTAAGGTCCTGTGTTCCAGCCTGGGGTTAGAAACCCCAAGCTTTACGAATTGTTTTAGGTTGGATAAGATGACTGCTAATAAAATTATACCCCTCAAGGTACTTATAAACTCAAAAGCGCAAGAAGACAATCTTAGAAAATGCCAAATATATTAAAGATAAGGCCTCCCCAAATATGAAGAGAGTAATAATAAGCAAGGATCTAATCCCCATATAGAGGAATGAAAGGAAGCAACGAAGACAGCAAAATCAACAAAATCAGTTGAATCAAGCTTCGCAAGGCGATATGAACAGAACTGTTCCAGTGCATGACAACCAAGGTGTGCATCATGAAAATGTCTCACCTATTGCAATGGAGAATTCTCATAGGGTTCCCAGCCCCAGTTATGATAGTCCAATTTCTCATATGCCACATCTAAATCTACTAACACATTCTCAACTGGGTAGAGAACAATCAGATTTGTATAATGATACAACAATCATCCACGGCGGGACAATTATAGGAGGGCTACTTTCCCAGCATGGAGTGCAACAACATGCAAGTCAAATCCCCCTGGTAGGGGATGAGGCCTAGAAATCCAGTTTTAACACTGTAAATAGTGCCACTACTAATACTGAAAACAGTAGCAGCTGTATAAATGTAAAGCAAGAGTTTTTACTCCTTAAAAGTTTTACATACAATGTATATTGTTTTACTGTTTCCAAGCAAACAGAGTTGAGATGTTATATTCAGGATATAGAGCCTGACATTATTGCATTGACAGAAGTATTACCAAAGCACTTCCTTCTTGAAATCATTGAATTAAAGTATACTATCGAGGGATATAATATGTTTTGCTCAGATTTTACGTACGGACGTGGATGCATCATTTACGTTAAGTCAGCTCTACCAGCTTCCAGTGTATATATTGGAATAACTTTTTAGAATCAGTTTGGTGTCAGATAGATCAAGCAGGTTCTGATAAATTTTTACTATAGGAGCCCAAATAACACAATGGATAACAATCAGGAACTGTTAACTTTGTTTGCAAGAATAAATTAGATAACTTGTCCCATGTTTTAATTATGGAAGATTTTACTTTAAAGAAAATAGATTGGAAGACAAACTTTTCAAGCACAAGTATGAATGCAACCCATTTTGCCTCACAATTCCTTGAATGCATAAGAGACAGTTTCTAATACCAGCATGTAAGAGAATTTACAAGATATCGTGTTGGTGATGAGCCGTCGGTCCTCGATTTAATGTTTGCAAATGAGGAAAATATGATTAAACAGTTACCTATAAACCCGGCATAGGCAAGTGTGATCATTTGCAACTTGGGTTTAGTTTTAAATGTTATACAGAAATAGCCCAAAAATGTTTTAAAAAGTACATTTTTTCGAAGGGAATTACGATGGTTGTTCTAATGAGCTGAGCAGTGTAAATTGGCACCAAGTATTCAATGGATTCGCCTTGTTTGCTTCTTGGGAAATGCTTACAGAGAAAATATCAAATCTAGTTGAGACTTACATACCAATTAGTAAGGATTCCATGGACGCAGGGAAGAAGGCACCATATATTACTCAGAGTTGTCATGATGCTATAAAAGCCAAACAAACCAAATGGGAAAAATACATTCAGAGCAAAACAAGTTCAAATTATGAGATATACAAACAAACTAGAAATAGAGTAACTACCGAAATGCGAAAGTGCAAGTACGAATATGAAAGGAACCTTGCTACTAGGATAAAAACAGATACCAAGTTATTTTGGAGCTACATCAGATCTAATTTGAAGTCAAAATCTGAGTTAAGCCATTTGGAAAAAACACGAACGTACCCTTACTAACAACAGTCAAGAAAAGGCTGAAGTGCTAAAATCAGTATTTTGCTAGTGTGTTTGAAAAGGCTGAACCAGAAGCCCTACCTAGATTACACGATAGAACATTTACTGAAAGTTTTAACACAATTAATATCGATGAAAATTTAGTGGGAAAGCAATAGAATAAAACCTTCCAAATCTCAGGGTCCTGACAATATACACTAAAAATTGATAAAAGTGCAAAAGCTCTATTGTGCATCCATTGACTATTATATTTGAGAAATCTTTGAATGAAACAGTATTGAGCATGTATTCTCTGCTCTTGAAGGAACTCTTTAAGATTCTATTTTTTGCCTCACTGCAGTTGGTGTTGTGCCCTGTGGCGGCCGTAAAACGTCTCCCCATACATCAGCAAAGTGCAGATTATATTTTATTTTCGTCCTTTGAGATCAGAGCATATATTCTGAGATATCTGAAATTTTAGATTGGTTTATACTGATATTCTACACCATCGTTTTATATATTATTTGGACCCTTTCTGATACTAATCAGTCTTTGAATCGACTGCACATTAAGATTAAGAAATTACAGTATGCTTTTCTCTGGTTTCGTAACCAGATATTGTCAGGGTCACTGAAGAGGCTTTAATAGCCAAAACTACGTAGTCTGGCCCATGTTCCTATTTGTGGATGTATTCTCTACTCTTGAAGGAACTCTTTAAGATTTTAATTTTGCCGCAAAAATGGAAGCAAGCTAATGTAACAGCTATCTACAAAAAGGGAGACAAAATTAACTCTGAAAATTACAGACCAATAAATCTCTCTTCCGTCCCATGCAAACTCACGAAAAGGCTGATAAGGGACGGACTTGTAGAACACATGTCACGCAATATTTTTTAGTCCATTTCAACACGGCTTTATCTCAGGAAAATCGTGTGTTACGCAACTTCTAGGGTTTTTAGATAAAATAACTGAAGCCTTAGACCAAGGAGAAGACACTTATGTAATTTATCTGGATTTTAGTAAGGCTTTTGATTAAGTCCCCCATCAAAGTTTAATGAAAACGCTTTGGGGATATGGAATTTGGGGGAAGAGAACATAAATGGATACAAGATACAAGACTTTTTAAGTGGCAGAATACAGCGAGTTGATGTGAATGAAAAATTCTCCAGTTCAAAAAATGTTACTAGTGGTATACCTTAAGTTTGTGTGTTAGGTCCAATATTGTTTGTCATCTTTATCAATGACTTACCAGATATTGTTCAGTATTGTATAAAACTGTTTGCCGATGACTCAAAAATCTATAGAGGAGTAACAAATAAAGATCATATTCAGATGCTTCAGGAAAGTTTGAACAACGCAATTTTGTGGGCTTATCGCTGGAATATGTTCTTCAACTTGAACAAGTGTCACCACTTTCATATTGGGAAACACTCGATTAACCAGTCTTATTCTATGCAAACACGACGGAACAATAACACTCGAAAATCTTGATTCAGAAAGAGATCTTGGAGTTAAAATTGATAAAGCCCTCTCATTTGGAGAACATATCAGTAGTAAGATCTGAACTGCAAATCGAAATTTGGAACTTAGTTTTCGAATGTTTACCTTCATGGACAAGGAAATCTTTTTAAATCTTTATAAATCCATTGTTCGCCCCCACCTGGAATATGCTACAAGTACCTGGTCTCCAATATACAAAAATGATATGATAGCTATTGAAAATATTCAGCGTAGAGCTACCAGGTTAGTTAGAAGGATAAACCAGAAGACCAGTGTCCTGTAGCTCACCTGACATTTAGACGGACGGAATGACCTTGGCCTTTAGTGACATAGTATCTTGATTTGTTTATTTAGTCGACCATGTATACAAAGCATTGTACCCTAGACTTAAACAGTTTCCGAGATATCCACTGTTTAAGCGTTTTCGAATATAAAGCCTAACATACCAAAGTTGATCATGTCATAAATTAGGACAAGGTCAATGCAAAGTCGTCATTTTTACAAACTATGATGGGCCAAAATGCCCGATGTTTCATGTACGTACTCAGTTTCAAGGTCATAGGCCTTTTGATTGTGGAGAAGAAGATTTTTGAGGGGTTTTTACCTGTATGGGCATGGTGGCCATCATGGTCATGTGACCCAGACCCCAGGTATAAACTTTTGTTCCCCCCCCCCCTTTGAGACTCCATTTGAAATTAGGCTTCAATCGGCTCGGTTGTTTCAGAGGAGGAGATGTTTGAAAATTTTGACGACGGATGGACGGACGGAATGACCTTGACCTTAAGTGACACAATATCTTAATTTGTTTATTTAGTCGACCATGTATACCAAGTATTTTACCTTATACTTAAATAGTTTCTGAGAAATCCACTGTTGAAACGTTTTCCCATATAAAAGCCTAAAGTACCACAGTTAACCATGTCATACATTAGGTGAAGGTCAACGCAAGGTCATCATTTGTATTAACTATGATGGGCCCGAATGCCCGATGCTACATGCCATTTTTCAAGGTCATAGGCCTTTTGGTTCTGGAGAAGGAGATTTTTGAAGGGTTTTTTTCCATGTATGGGCATGATGGCCATCCTGGTTATGTGGCCCAGACCCCGGTTATAAACCTTCATTCCCGCATAGCACTGAGACTCTATATAAAATTTGGCATTAATCGGCCAAGTGGTTTCAGAGGAGAAGATATTTGCAAATCTTGACGAAGGATGGACGGACCGAATGGCCTTGACCTTTAGTGAGATTAATATCTTCATTTGTTTATGTAGTTGACCATGTATACCAAGTATTGTACCTTAGACTAAAATAGCTTCTGAGAAATCCATTGTTTAAGCGTTTTCCCATATAAAAGACTAACCTACCAAAGTTGACCATGTCATAAATAAGGTCAAGGTCATTGCAAGGCCATCATTTGAACAATCCATGAGGGCCCGAGCGCCTGATGCTACATACCAAGTTTCAAGGTCATAGGCCTTTTGGTTCTGGAGAAGGAGATTTTTGAAGGGTTTTTTCCATGTATGGGCATGATGGCCATCCTGGTTATGTGGCCCAGACCCCGGTTATAAACCTTCATTCCCGCATAGCACTGAGACTCTATATAAAATTTGGCATTAATCGGCCAAGTGGTTTCAGAGGAGAAGATATTTGCAAATCTTGACGAAGGATGGACGGACCGAATGGCCTTGACCTTTAGTGAGATTAATATCTTCATTTGTTTATGTAGTTGACCATGTATACCAAGTATTGTACCTTAGACTAAAATAGCTTCTGAGAACTCAATTGTTTAAGCGTTTTCCCATATAAAAGACTAACCTAGCAAAGTTGACCATGTCATAAATAAGGTCAAGGTCATTGCAAGGCCATCATTTGAACAATCCATGAGGGCCCGAGCGCCTGATGCTACATACCAAGTTTCAAGGTCATAAGCCTTTTGGTTCTGGAGAAAAAGAAGGGCTTTTACCATATATGGGTGAGGCGGCGATCTTGGTCATGTGACCCAGACCCCGGGTATAAACATTCGTTCCCACATCCCACTGAGACGGCATATGAAATTTGGCTTCAATCGGCCCAGCGGTTTCGGAGGAAAAGCTATTTGAATATATTTTCGATTGATGGACGGACCGAATGACCTTGACCTCTACTGACATAATATTTTCTTTTGTTCATTTAGTTGACCATGTATACCAAGTATTGTACCTTAGACTTAAATAATTTCTGAGAAATCCACTGTTTAAGCGTTTTCCCATATAAAAGCTTAACGTACCACAGTTGACCATGTCATAAATCAGGTCACGGTCATTGCAAGGTCATCATTTGTATAAACTATGTTGGGTCTGCATGCCCAATGCTACATACCAAGTTTCAAGGTCATAGGCTTTTTGGTTCTGGAGAAGAAGATTGTTAAACGTTTTTTTTTTCATATATGGGCGTGGCGGCCATCTTGGTCATGTGACCCAGATACCCCGAACAAACTTTCGTTCACCCAATCCCTGGAGGCTCCATACAAAATTTGGCTTTGATCAGTCAAGCGGTTTTGGAGAAGAATACCTTTGATAATGGTGGACGGACGAGGGACGGAGCATTGCCATACTTAAAGCTCACCTTTGAGCCTTCGGCTCAGGTGAGCTAAAAACAAATCGTACTTAGAGAGATTGAAAATTTCGGGATTACCAACTCTAGAATATAGGAGAGATCGAGCCGACATGGTTCAGTTAACACAATAATGAAAAGCATAGATTTCAAGGATAGAAACAAAATGTTCACAATGTCGGAATACACTTCTACAAGAGGACATCCCTTGAAGATCTACAAAAAAAGATTCAGATTGAACCTAAGAGGAAACTACTTCAGTAACAGGATCATCGATACATGGAATGGATTACCTACAAATGTTATAATAGCACCCACTCTGAAAAGCTTCAAGAGCAGATTAAACAGTTGTTGGTATGGGCATCCCCACAAATTTGAACCCTGGTGCTACATCCCCGGTGAGAGGACAAGACAGAAGATACAGTATGCAAATGCGTCCACAATGGTTTTAGAGCCTACACCGACGTCGACTACGTAAGAAACGTAAGTAAGAAACGAAAAACTGATACAGTAATGCTAGAATACTCCGTACGTACTCTATGAGGCAAACATTACTGGACCATTTACCAATATATATATTCCTGATGATCTGTACTACAACAGTGAAACCGTCAGAAAACAGCGAAATAAATCATACGTTACTGTGAAATCGGACCCAATTGTGAAATGAAATAAGAGTTGTCGTTACATGTTTTGTTATTTAATTATCAACTATTCAAAAATATGTCAACGCGTTTCGCTTAGCTCGTCAGGACTGTTGCATATATATATATATATATATATATATATATATATATATATATATATATATATATATATATATATATATATATATATATATATGTCCAAAATAAAAGCACATACAAGGATAGTCTATAAAAAATACAATTGAGTCCGATTTCACAGTAACGTATGATTTATTTCGCTGTTTTCTACCGGTTTCACTGTTACAGTACAGATCATCAGGAACAAATATGGTTCTGGAGATATAAGGAATATATATATATATATATATATATATATATATATATATATATATATATATATATATATATATCATGGTGAGTTTTGCCTCATATGTGAATGGCCAATACATACAATAAGTTTGTAGCGCTATAAATACAGCGCTACAAATCTCAAAATACGATTTTTCTCATTTTGGCGGCCATTTGCAATTTCGAATTCGAACTGGGGCCGTGAAACGGTCGTCTTTTAGCAATTTTGCTTTATTAAACGACCATTTTTCAATTGATTATTTTGTATTTTCTTGATTCACATGCTTTACCTGTAGATATGTTGAAATTTTGACTTTGTAAACTCTGAAGAAGGCGAAAGCCGAAAGCGCTCAGTAACTTCACAATTTTGCACTGTTTATGATTAAATCTCCCTATATATATATATATATATATATATATATATATATATATATATATATATATATATAAGTAGAGGAATAGCCAGATATTACATTGTTAAATTCCAACGCGTTTCACTACTTCAATAGATCGTCAAGGAATGAACAATAATGATGTTGGCGTCATAGTAACAACGTTTACAACGTTAACAACGTTAATAGATTGAGTTAAAATAACGTCTCTAATATATTTGACAAATAAAGAAAATTCACTTAAGCGTTCGATTAAGTTTAGGCTTAAATAAATCTATAAGATATGTCTCTTTAAGCTTTCTTAATTCTAGTTTTCTGCTTAAACTGCCGGACAATCAAACGCAATCCAGCTCGACAAACATCAATGAGACGATGCATTTATGCCAGACAAATACGCAGGAGCTCTGTGAAAATATTAAGGAATTTATTAATGTAACAAGCGAGCCAAGAATTGTCGAAGAAGCTGCTCAAATCAAGGAAACAATAACCACTGTTTGGAATAAGAAACTGTTTGCCCGGCGAAACCAATTTTGGCTAAAAATTAGGAATGAAAATACCGCCAAAGTATATGAAGAATGGCGAAATAAAACACCCATGATTTTACCCCAAAAACTTCAAATGTTTGCAATAAATGGTGAACCAGACGACCAAACTAGACGAAGAGAGCGGCAGGTTCTTGACAACTACAGAACTGAAAGAGACTTGCTGACTCTAAGAGCTGAAAGTCATGAAGAGAAATTTAGAAATATTGATGAAGAGATGCTTTCGATCTTTTCGGAAAAGTGTTCTGGCAAAGTAAAAGAAAAACTAGTAGACATGTGGCAAAAAGAAACAAATCAGCAAGAAGAGATTTCACAGTCTAGATGGGATAACAAAAACAAAATTTGGTTACAAAAGTATGAGACAGACTTTTCCTCCAAGTATTCAGATAAAAATCCTTTTATTAAAGAACCCTCTTTAAACACGGAAGTAGAGCGACCTCAGTATAAGCGGGCAGATCAAAGGCTTTATACGCAACAACAGAACAGAAATGGTACAATGGCAGTACCTACCACCACACCCCAACACAACTGTCCTCAGGGAGATGAACGGCGTACCCGAAATTTGCAGGCACCTATATCCTACGCAAACGCTACAAGAGCTAGTTATACACAGGATAGTTGCAAACGCGTATGGAATTCAGGAACTGGCAACAACACAACATATATAGGACAGCGGTTCAACAGGAGACGTGCGCCACGTAGAAACTACACAGACGGGATTCGTGAAACATCCCAAAGACTAAACAATGAGAACCAAGACAAGTACTACCGTACGCAGGATAGAACACAGTATAATTGGACCTACAGTTATGCAACAGACTCACATAAGTATGCAACTCAAAACCAGGGAAATCTTAGCTCTAACCGAAATTATTTTTCAGAGCAGGACGAGGCCTCGGCGAACGAACTTTAGTATCAAGATTAAATCAATCAATCAATGCTTCGTCAGAATTAGACGACAAAACACCAGTAAAGATAATAAACTTATCCAAAACAATGCTGGATCATGTCGAAATAAGCGTTCTTGAAAAGGGGTTGAAATTTACACCTACTCCGCATAGGCATAACGATGAGGAATTAAAAGAAGACATTGCTAATTTCAATAGAAAACTAAGACTTTTAGAGTTTTTTTCATAATGAAGATGAGGTTGACGACGATTCACTCGTTAGAAATTATAGCAATTTCATGCCACCTAAAAACCGAAACATGGCTTTAGAAAAATTCGTCTCTAATTTAGAAAATACCCCTACTAAACTCAGAAACCCTAAATGTAAAGAAAACATAACTCGGCTGCAGCGCGCATCGATTATAAATTTGTTCGAAAACAATAACATAGTCATCAAGGAGGCAGACAAGGGCGGGGCGGTTGTAATTATGGACAGGGACCATTATAAGGAAATGGCATATGAAATATTACAGAATAGAGAATATTATGAACTGTTAGATAGCGATCCGCAACGATCAAACAATTTAACTTATAAGAGATTGTTGAAGAAACACGAGCATTGTTTTACGCAAAAGGAAGATGATTATTTGCGCAATTCTGAAGTGAAAGAAAGTAATTTCTATGGATTGCCCAAAGTGCATATTAGTCTACAAATAACTTCCGAATGTAACAATACTCGAACACAAAATATCAATCTTAACAATGTCACAGACTTAAAGCTGCGGCCAATCATAGCGGGACCATCATGTTTAACGCATCGTTTAAGTAACCTCTTAGACATATTATTACGACCTCTCACCAAACGAGTAAAAAGCTATCTCCGAGATACTATGGATTTTCTCAACCATCTACCAGAGCAAGTTCCTCAAACTACTCTCCTTGTTTCATTTGACGTTGTATCTCTATATTCAAATATACCCCATGATCTTGGGTTGGAGGCTATTCGATTTTGGTTGGAAAATTATCCCGACGACATACATAGGCGTTTTACAAAAGATTTTATTTTAGACGGGATTAATTTTATTTTGAAAAACAATACATTTCACTTTAATGGGAAGTTTTACAGACAGAAAATAGGAACAGCAATGGGCACCAAATTTGCCCCCGTATATGCCACTTTGGTAATGGGATATCTTGAAGAAAAGCTATACATAAAAGTAGACGCGAAATTCGGCGAACAATTCAAAGAATATTTCATTAAATATTGGAATCGGTTCTTAGATGACGGTTTCGTACCATGGACGAGGCCTGAGAATGATTTGCATACATTACAAGATATGTTAAACAATTTACATAGAGATATAAGTTTCACTATGGAATTTAGTCACAATCAACTTCCGTTTCTTGATGTTTTAGTGCTTAAAAACGGCACTCACATTGCAACAGACATATATTATAAACCAACAGATAGTAAACTATATTTAACCTTTTATTCTTGTCACCCTAAGCACATAAAAACAAGCATCCCCTTTTCACTAGCAAGAAGATTACGAATGATTGTTACAAATGACAATATCTTAGCGCAAAGACTGGCTGAATTGAAAACGGCATTACTTAGGCAACATTATCCTAATACGATAATAGATACCGGCATTGAAAAAGCATTGAGCATCAGTAAATCAGATTTACGACGTGTAAGAGAGAAATCGGATGAAAATGTAGTGACATACGTATCAACGTTCAATCCGAAAAATCCAGAGATGTTCCGTGCAATACATGAAAACATGGATATCTTGTATGAGGATGACAGGATGAGAAATATAATAAGCAAAATCAAGATTATACGTCAACGTCAACCCCAAAGTCTTAAAAAATTACTCACTTCAGCTAAATTTGAGGAGAAAACGCACCATGCAAACATAACACAGTGCGGTCGCTCGAATTGTGGAATTTGTAAAAATATCATAATTGGTAATCAGTTTACTTTCAAATGTGGGAAAACATTTTTGTAACTGTAGACATGACGTGTGATGCAAAAAATATTATATACGTTTTACTGTGTGGCGGCTGTGGAGAGGAATATATTGGCGAGACCGGTGATACCCTGCGCCACCGCATGACATTACATCGTCAACATATTAGGCACAGTAGCGTTCGTAAACTTATTGTAAGCGAACACATTGCAACCTGTGCAAGAGGACTTGATATAAACTTTAAAGTTTTCCCACTTTACAAAATGAAAACAGACAACCCCATTTCAAGAAAGCTAAAAGAGACATATTTTATAGATTTATTTAAGCCTAAACTTAATCGAACGCTTTAGTGAATTTTCATTATTTGTCAAATATATTAGAGACGTTATTTTAACTCGATCTATTAACGTTGTTAACGTTGTAAACGTTGTTACTATGACGCCAACGTCATTATTGTTCATTCCTTGACGATCTTTTGAAGTAGTGAAACGCGTTGGAATTAAACAATGTAATATCTGGCTATTCCTCTTTTTGTTTCACTTCTACATTTCCCGTATTGTGGATATACAGTTTTCAACTTATATATATATATATATATATATATATATATATATATATATATATATATATATATATATATATATATATCTATATATATATATATATAGCTAAAATCGATAAAGACTTCACATGCTATTTTTTTTTTGTTTAATCGTCACAAAAACAAATGCATTTCGTACCAACTCATCAGTGTATCGTGACAATAAACGTTACGTTATTACTAAGCAACTAATTAAAACGTTACGTCTATGACGTTACGCCCGTGACGTAATACTTTCAAGGTATACTATTAGCATAGTTATGTTACGTTTAACTTGGGTTTAAAACATTGTATAAAGTAACTTTCTTTGGTTAACCTGGCGGAAGTACTTTCTGAATTCAATTTAAAGAAAGGAAACATTTGAAATTTAGGTTCTTTTTTACAACAGGTAGCCAAATGGGCACTTAATGGTATCATTCTTGTCGAAGGGTCCCTAATTTGTTTCTGCATGGATAGTACGTCTTGTTCTTAGTTTTCCACCCGTTTGGCCGATGTAATACTCTCCACATCCATTACAAGTTATGACATATATAACATTTTGTACGTCACAAGACATGTTTTGTCTGACATAAAAAATCTTTTCTTTAAAAGTATATGAAGTTGCTTCTACTATATGCTGACATAAAGAACAGTTTTGTCTGCCGCACTTAGTTACTCGAAATTCTTTATGACCAGATGTACTACTAGTGAAATTAGCTTTTGTTAGTAATTTCTTGAGACTTGGTGGTTGGCGTTTACTTTTGATAAAACTAGTTGTGCTTAAAACAGCTCTCAGTTTTGAATCATTCATTAAGATTGGTGTGTTGTTTTTTATTTCATTGAACATTTCTGGATATTTAGGATTGTAAGTTGAAACATATGTTATTATGTCATTATCCTGTTTAGGAGTTCATTTCTAGGACTTTGAGTTGTTTTATTAATTCCACTTTCTATCAGCTTTCTCGGATAGCCCCTGCTTAATAATGACTGTTTAAGTTCATTTAATCTTATGCTTCTTAAATTAGGATCTGATACTATAGTACAAATTCTCCTAGCTAAGTTATAAGGAATACTGCGTTTAGTATGACTTGGGTGACAAGATTTAAAGTCAAGGTATTGTTTTGTATCTGTTTCTTTGTATTATATATCCGTACTTATTTGTGTGTTGTGTTTTGTTATGAGTATATCTAAAAATGGTAATTTATGTTCATTCATTTCTATCGTGAATTTTATATCGGGATGCAAAGTCTTTAAGATATTGTGAAAATGGTGGAGTTCTTCCTCGGACCTCGTCCACAGAATGAAACAATCGTCTAAATACCGTTTCCATTGTTCTCTTACATATATAGAACATTGTTTATCTGTTGTCTCCAATTGTTTATGTAGTTTATCTTCAAGAAAACCCAAAACCAATGTTGCGTATGTTGGGGCGAATTTTGTTCCTATAGCAGTGCCTCTTATTTGAATATAAAACTGATCGTCGAACAGGAAATTATTATTTTCTAAAACCGTTTTGATTACTTCTAAAATAAATTGCTTGGTGAATCGCCTATGAATTAAAGAGGGGTACTTATCCAACCAAGATTTTATTGCTTCTAATCCAAGGGAATGGGAAATGCTTGTATAAAGGTTTGTTACGTCAAAAGAAACTAAAAGTGTATTTTGATTTATGTTTGTCGGTAAATGAGATAAAAAATCTAAATCGTCTCTTATATAACTTGTCACATGTTGTATAAATGGCTTTAGTAAAACATCAATAAGATTACTTAATCTGTGTGTCTCACAAACCGGGCCTGCTACAATAGGTCGAAATTGCAAGTCCATTGGATCTTTTAATTCCAAATAAGGCGAATTTGTTTCTTTACACTTTTCTTTAATAAGTTTACTTTTATGAATTTTCGGAAGGCCATAAAAAAGATCTTGATTTGAATTCAAAATTTAGCAAGTAATCTATCTCATGTCTTGTTATCTCGCCGCTTATTTCAATCAAAGCATTTATTTTCTTGAATGTCGTTTTAGACCAGTCATCAGTAGTTTGTTTGTAAAACGTGTTATCACTAAGCATTTCAAGCAAATTCTTTTTATAATAATCTCTGTTCATTATCACTTTACCCCCACCCTTGTCTGCTTCCTTGATTATGATTGAATTATCATTCTGTAAACTCGATATGCATTTTCGCTCATTTAATGAAATGTTAAATTTAGATTTTGTTGGTAGTTGTGACATCGGAAATTCTTTAGGTGTTGTGATTAATTTGTCTAGTGCCGTAATTCTACCTCTTGTAGGTTCAAATGCACTTTTATTTCTTACTAAAGAGCCATCATCTTCATAATCATTTTCATAAAAATATTCTTTAAGTCTTAGTTTTCTGTGGAATTCGTTAATGTCTGTTTTGACTTCTTGAAGGTTTCGTTTTTCAGGTGTTGGTGTAAATTTGAGACCCCTCGAAAAGATGGATATTTCATCTCGTGTTAGTTTTCGATCTGACAGGTTAAATATTTTTATTGGAATTTTATTACCTTCCGCTAGGTTAAGGTGCTTGAACTGTTGCTCTGCTCTAAAAAAGTTTCTTCAGTGACATTGTCTGATTGCTCCTGAATATTCTGGATTCTAGTGTCTCTTTGTTGTGAAAGGTTGTTTCTTGATCTAGTTCTTGCGCTGTTGAATCTCTGTTGTCCGCTGTCTCTTCCTTCTGTTCTTGGTTGAAAAAGTGTTAGTCTACCTGTTGTGGTATTTGTTACAAGTTGTTGATTTTCGGAGCCATTCGGCCCCGTTTGCCTGTCCTGTGTGCTTGATTCTTTAAATGTCTTGAAGAATGGGTTCTGGTCTTCATATTCTTCTCTGAACGAATCTTCGTATTGTTTTAGCCACCTTTAATTCTTTTTCCACCGTCGCTTTGAAATACTTTCATTACGTGCAGTTTCTTGTGCCCACATATCGCTTAAAAACTCCCTTGTCTGTCCCGTACTTTTTCTTTAATGAATTCCAGCATTTCTTTGTCTATTTGTAAATACCGCTCCTGGTTTTGATCCGCTCTCAATTTTTGAAGTTCTATTTCGGCTTCAAAATCGTTGCTTCACTCGCTCTAATTGCTTGTTGATTAGGCTGTTCGTTGATAAATTTCTTGCGCTGTATGTATCTAGGGACTACAGTTACATCTCCAGAAAGCCATTGTTCATACGTTTCGTGATGACCCTTATTTTTTATCATGTTCCAAAATGCTTCTTTCCGTTTATTTATTTTAAAGTCCCATTTGTTTGACCAAAATGTTTTAATTTTCAGCGCCTGTTCTTCTCCTTGTAATGTTTGGGTCCTTGTGAGCATTTCAGTGTTTTGCTCTCTATTAGTTGAAATATTTGATGAGATGTCTTTGAGTACCTGGGTCATTTCTGTTAGGGCCAGGCTTATAGTCTCATTACTTGAAGTATTGTTCTGCACATTTCTGTTCTTAATCGCATCAGTTAATGTTTCTATGGCACTTAATATAAGAGAAAGCTTTTTACTTATCTCCTTCAGCTGTCTTGATTCCCGTTGTTCCAAGCTAGAAGAAGGTTGCGGGTCCACTGGCGAATCTTGTTTACTGCGTTCAGATGTCCCATCTTCTTGGCCACCTTTTCCTTTTGGCATGATCCGTCCTTTGTGCCGGATTAACAGTTACGTAAAGTGAGAAAAGGACACGGCACAAGATGGAAATATAGCTAAAATCGATAAAGACTTCACATGCTATTTTTTTTTTGTTTAATCGTCACAAAAACAAATGCATTTCGTACCAACTCATCAGTGTATCGTGACAATAAACGCCACGTTATTACTAAGCAACTAATTAAAACGTTACGTCTATGACGTTACGCCCGTGACGTAATACTTTCAAGGTATACTATTAGCATAGTTATGTTACGTTTAACTTGGGTTTAAAACATTGTACAAAGTAACTTTCTTTGGTTAATCTGGCGGAAGTACTTTCTGAATTCAATTTAAAGAAAGGAAACATTTGAAATTTAGGTTCTTTTTTACAACAGGTAGCCAAATGGGCACTTAATGGTATCATTCTTGTCTTGTCAAAGGGTCCCTAATTTGTTGGGCATGGATAGTAAGTCTTTGTCTTAGTTTTCCACCCGTTTGGCCGATGTAATACTCTCCACATCCATCACAAGTTATGACATATATAACATTTTGTACGTCGCAAGACATGTTTTGATTGACATAAAAAATCTTTTCTTTAAAATTATATGAAGTTGCTTCTACTATATGCTGACATAAAGAACAGTTTTGTCTGCCGCACTTAGTCACTCGAAATTCTTTATGACCAGATGTACTACTAGTGAAATTAGCTTTTGTTAGTAATTTCTTGAGACTTGGTGGTTGGCGTTTACTTTTGATAAAACTAGTTGTGCTTAAAACAGCTCTCATTTTTGAATCATTCATTAAGATTGGTGTGTTGTTTTTTATTTCATTGAACATTTCTGGATTTTTAGGATTGTAAGTTGAAACATATGTTATTATGTCATTATCCTGTTGAGTATTTGGGACAAGGAGTTCATTTCTAGGACTTTGAGTTGTTTTATTAATTCCACTTTCTATCAGCTTTCTCGGATAGCCCCTGCTTAATAATAATAATGACTGTTTAAGTTCATTTAATCTTATGCTTCTTAAATTAGGATCTGATACTATAGTACAAATTCTCCTAGCTAAGTTATAAGGAATACTGCGTTTAGTATGACTTGGGTGACAAGATTTAAAGTCAAGGTATTGTTTTGTATCTGTTTCTTTGTAGAATATATCCGTACTTATTTGTGTGTTGTGTTTTGTTATGAGTATATCTAAAAATGGTAATTCATGTCCATTCATTTCTATCGTGAATTTTATATCGGAATGCAAAGTATTTAAGATATTGTGAAAATGGTGGAGTTCTTCCTCGGATCTCGTCCACAGAATGAAACAATCGTCTAGATACCGTTTCCATTGTTCTCTTACATATATAGAAAATTGTTTATCTGTTGTTTCCAATTTTTTATGTAGTTTATCTTCAAGAAAACCCAAAACCAATGTTGCGTATGTTGGGGCGAATTTTGTTCCCATAGCAGTGCCTCTTA
The DNA here is from genome assembly GCA_963989385.1 of Ctena decussata. Lineage (NCBI taxonomy): Eukaryota > Metazoa > Mollusca > Bivalvia > Lucinida > Lucinidae > Ctena > Ctena decussata. The sequence goes on from OZ022504.1 coordinate 53,255,299, forward strand.
TTTGATTGTAAAATTGATCGTCGAACAGGAAATTATTATTTTCTAAAATCGTTTTGATTCCTTCTAAAATAAATTGCTTGGTGAATCGCCTATGAATTAAAGAAGGGTACTTATCCAACCAAGATTCTATTGCTTCTAATCCATGGGAATGGGAAATGCTTGTATAAAGGTTTGTTACGTCAAAAGAAACTAAAAGTGTATTTTGATTTATGTTTGTCGGTAAATGAGATAAAAAATCTGAATCGTCTCTTATATAACTTGTCACATGTTGTATAAATGGCTTTAGTAAAACATCAATAAGATTACTTAATCTGTGTGTCTCACAAACCGGGCCTGCTACAAAAGGTCGAAATTGCAAGTCCATTGGATCTTTTAATTCCAAATAAGGCGAAATTGTTTCTATACACTTTTCTTTAATAAGTTTACTTTTATGAATTTTCGGAAGGCCATAAAAAAGAACTTGATTTGATTTCAAAATTTAGCAAGTAATCTATCTCATGTCTTGTTATCTCGCCGCTTATTTTAATCAAAGCTTTTATTTTCTTGAATGTCGTTTTTGAACAGTCATCATTAGTTTGTTTGTAAAACGTGTTATCACCAAGCATTTCAAGCAAATTCTTTTTATAATAATCTCTGTTCATTATCACTATACCCCCACCCTTGTCTGCTTCCTTGATTATGATTGAATTATCATTCTGTAAACTCGAAATGCATTTTCGCTCATTTAATGAAATGTTAAATTTAGATTTTGTTGGTAGTTGTGACATCGGAAAGTCTTTAGTTGTTGTGATAAATTTGTCTAGTGCCGTATTTCTACATCTTGTAGGTTCAAATGCACTTTTATTTCTTACTAAAGAGCCATTATCTTCATAGTCATTTTCATAAAAATATTCTTTAAGTTTATATATGTCTAAAATAAAAGCACATACAAGGAAAGTCCATAAAAACACAATTGAGTCCGATTTCACAGTAACGTATGATTTATTTTGCTGTTTTCTACCGGTTTCACTGTTATAGTACAGATCATCAGGAACAAATTTATTGGTAAATGGCCCAGTAATTTTTGCCTCATAGAGTACGTACGGAGTATTCTAGCATTACTGTATTAGTTTTACGTTCCCATCATATTTGATCCTGATGATCTGTACTACAACAGTGAAACCGGTAGAAAACAATACGTTACTGTGAAATCGGACTCAATTGTGATTTTATATACATATATATATATAACTAATTTGCTTGTGCTGCTGGAGTGGTTTGAGCTAATTAGGTGAATTGTCATTTCGTTTGGGTTTTTAAGGTCGGTTATATGCTATATATATCTTAGTCATTCTTTTACATGAATTTATGCATTAAGTATTTGAAGTCATTATTTATTGTATATCAAATGTCTGTCATGGACATTTATAATATCATTATGTGAGGTATTCTCTATGTGTGGTATTTGTTTATTTAAGGGATGTTTTTCTTCTACGATCCAATATATCATCAATACATCTGAATTTTCAACTTTTCTTCGAAACCCTTAGAGCATCCGGGTATGACAAAGGCACACCAACGTGGATTACAATGGGAAAATAAAACCAACAACCCACTTGATTACATCTTTCTTGAGCGTTTCTATCTGGAGATTACACATATATCATAATGATGGATCGGTTATGTTCAAAATAAGATATACGTGTCCTCCTACAGTTATCACTGTGTTTAACTGCAGTTCACGTATCAAGAAATAGCCATATTATTCTAATTATTTCTTGTGTGCAAGCTTGCTAGTCGTTTTTTTTTCAATATCACATAAAACAGTAAATGTCGCTTATAAGGAGTTCATCTCGTTTCTCATAGACGGCGGAGTCTTTCAAGGATCCTATTGGACAACTTCCTTCTTCTATATGAATTTATGAGACTCCTTTATTATTTTCCTCTCGATCTGAGATCAGTAAGAAACCAAACTCTCTATGGTATAAGACCAAACCTCGAGATCTACAGAAAGTCACTGGCTTATTCTGGACCTAAAATATGGAATACCCTTCCTGCATCAGTTAGGAATGCGCCAAATTTAGGGTCATTCAAACAGGGATATATGAGGTGGAAAATGTTCATACTTATTGAAAATTGCATATATATATATATTACATGGTTAAGGTGAATGGATGCACCTCCATGTTTTCCGCTATTTTTATGATTTTTTTATGAAAGGGAACAACTTTTGTAACTTCCTTTTCCTTAAGGAGCAAGACTCTTTTCTTTGAGAGTTGGCCCCAGTTGGAAGAGAGGCAGTAATGAGAATGGCAGAGTTGATCCCCTGAAAGTGTATCCATTCACCTTAAAAGGCCTGTATAACGCCTCATTACACAAACATTTTTCCTTCTTTTTCATATGTGTTGTTGGAGTGTTAGTTGTGTGAATAATAGTTATTTCCAGTCATTAAATGCAATTTATATAAAACATCCCTATTCATAGCAAGCCTTTTGTTTCGTTTTCCAAAAAAATTGATCTGGTATGGAGTATGACACAAATATGTCACAGAGAAGATTCTTGAGAATTGCTCATTTAACATTGCTTTCTTTCTTCCTTGTCTGAGTTGTTAAAACGAAAAAGTGAAAACTATGACTCATATTATTCCAGACTTTATAACTTGTTTTATTATTAAGATATAGTTTCAGGGATGCTGTCTTAAACTTTTTCTCTTTATATACATAATGTTTAGGTGTATGGATGCACCTCCATGTTTTTCTGCCATGTTTACAAAGGGGAACAACTTTTGTAACTTCCTGTTGGCTTAGCTTGGAGACGAATGCCTTCCAAAGAGATCAACTCCTAGGGAAGGTATTTGCTCCTAAAGGAAATGATCCTTTCCTTCAGGGGTTGGTCCCCAGTGGAAAGAGAGGCAGTAATAAGAATGGCAGAATTGACTCCCCTGAAAGTGGATCCATTCACTTTAAAAGGCCTGTATACCTAATGAATCACAATGTCTCACTACAAAACATTTTTTTTTCTTTTTTCCTCACATCTAGTGTGTCTGCTGCCTAAGTTATGAGTATTTCTGAGTGAATGGTTTGTGCTGTAAATGACTGGATAAGTATCAACTTTACCATTAGTATTTAAACTCATATTGTACCATTTTTAATTCCCTCAAACATGTATCAACTTTACTATTAGTATTTAAACTCATATGGTATTAGTTTTTTATTTCTCTCAAATACGTTTTGTACAATTTTGAAAGCAGAAGACGATTTTATCTCCGAGAATCAACTTATACAAATCTATATCTAAAACTATTCATAAAAATTTGAGATATTTTGGTATTTATATGGTTCTAGAGGTGTTTCAAATAAAGCTCAGCTACACTCTGTCAAAAACAGGTTTCAAACTAAATTTGGGCCTTTCAATCTGAATGTAACCTGAAACTGGGTTGTTAAAGTGTTCAAAATACAGGAAACATTATTAGAATTACATAGTGAAGTTTAATTTCTATCTATGTTTGTTTTGCAGTTTGATCAATCTGATGTTAGTATAAATCTTGTTATAATCTTAAGTGTTTGGCAATTCAAACAAATGACCATTACTTGTTTTTATTGCTTGATTGGACAGTAAATTGTGCTGTTTTAAAGTACAGTGATGCCCTTTATGCTCTGTTTGTACTATACCCTTGGTGCTGATTCAGTCATCTTATCATGTCTACATCTGATTTTAAGTTAATCTCATTTCTTGCAGTGTCACTTCAAATATCATTGCATGTGTAGAACCTGATTAGTTGGCTTTATCAGGATCTGCACCATTCATAAAGGCAGAGAATCTGGATCAACAAAACAAGGGCCATAATATATGTGACTTGACAATGTCAAAATATTGTAAATAAATGTCTAGAACTAGAACTATACAGGTTTAAATAGCTATAGAGGGCCTCAGGGAAGATTGGTTTTGCCAACTGTGTATTACCCTCTTTAAATAAAGACATTACTTACTTACTTACTTACTCTTTACTTTAACTTGCTTTGTTTTGTTGATGTTTTGTATGTCTACATATATCAATTATAAACACAATCCTGTACTGGTATCTTGAATGATTGTGTTAATGTATCAATTCTGTTGCCACAAGCAGAACAGAACAAAATTGCTTTGTGTATTTTTCTGTATTAGCCCAGCTTCCACAGGAATATATTCTTAGTATCAGTGGTCATATTCTTTTCAAGTGTTTACCATGTTTCCAGTGTTGTGTTATTTTTTTTTTCAAAATATTTGGCCATTAACATTTTTTTCAGCTTTAGCAGTTTTGTCTTTTATATAGACTGACACTCTGTGAACACATTTTTTCAAACAGTGACTGCCACTATGGGTACATGTTTATAGCTCGTCTTTTGAACAGCTTTGTGATGTTTCATTTTTAGAGTTGTGTGTATATATAGATGTTTATAGTACATACATGTTTACATTTCTGATATTGATACATATGCATGCAAATTAACATTGCCTTTAAGCATTTGAATGTGTGAAGATGAATGTGAGCAGCTTTTAGAAATTTTATAGCTCATTAAAGACATAGCCCCTCATTTAAAAATTCTCCACATATTACATCGAATACTGTTCATGTTAATAAGCAAGAAGCAAGAAGAAGAATATAAACAGTGGTCTTAGCAGTTTTCAGCTAAAGAGTAGTTATCATTATGCAGACTTCTAGATAAGGTAGGATTACTCATTATTTTTCTTTCGTTTATTGTGCAAAATCACATTTATGTATAGTATATTAGTGAAATATGTTGAATGACCCATACATTTCCAAGGAAGACTTCGGGAACAGGCAGTTTTGATAGCTGATAGTAAAGGCAACTATTTAAAACCTTAAGCGGATTTACTAGAACAGTTCGGTTAACACATTGAGTTAGAATGTAGATCTGGTGCATGTATTGTGGATTTCTACTATTAGTGGAGCGGCTCAGAGTGCAAATTTAAGGAAATACTTCACTTGATGATACAAGCATGAAATTTTCACTAAATGTTCCTTACATGGCCCATATTCAAAAATGATCGAGGGCCACTTAAAAATCATCCATTTTCAAGATGGCCGCCAAGTTTCAAAATGCTATCGTTTTAATTTATAACATGCTTATAGTCCGCAGGCATATGTAGTTTCCGCTGGCATGTGTGTTTATTTTGGCAATATCTACGTGTAAAAACTTCATCAATGGAGTGTTCACAATGGGAAAGCGCATGTTGTTATTTTTTCTAACGACTCTTTGGCCATAAGCATCGATTATATAAGTTACCTATGTGTATTTATTTTAAAATCATAATTTCAAGGTACAGTATTTTTTTTTTTTTAAATGCAGTTTCTCCATAGAATCAACGTAAAGTATTAGAAAATACATTTTAGTCCTTTTTTTCATCATTTATTACTACTAGTAATAACGTAAATAACTTTAATTTATAAGTCAGTCCATTATAATACGATCTACAGAATTTATTTACTGTCTCTCATAGAACAATTATGAAGTTAATATCCTGGCAGTTCTTAAAAAAAACACTTGTTTTCTTGGAACTTTCAGCTTATGACTAATTTAGGGACTTCATGGAGTACGTTTTATACGTGACGAAACTCGGAATATTGCAAATGCTAATAAATGGAGACTTGGCAAATTACATACACGCACAGCAGGTTTTGTTGCTCGATAATTTCTAAGAGCATATATCTGCACCTTTAATGAGTATGCCCAGCTACTCAGTCTCACGATTCTTAAGGCAGTAACATACGTGATATTTTGTTGTATAATCAAAAACTGCAAAACAGATACATTTTATTAGAAAAAAAATGCTGCAATTATAAGCCAGCAAATGTTTTGTGTACAGGCTTCAAATAAAGCAATAAATAGTCGGTTGGATAAATTTGAAATCCGATTAGCGACTGTTCTGATAAGTTTAATACTGTAAGATAACCAGTAATTAGCAATTCAAAACGTGATATTACCTCGTTTATTGGACAGACCTGGTACATTGACCCTGCAAATTGATAGAGTGTAAAACAAAAATTTAACCTGAGGCTTGAACAGTTAAGCCACACCGTTTTCTTACACAGATAACGTGAATACTTTCAAACAAAGTGTTCTTACTTTGTAAGATTATCGCATATATTACGTTACCTAGGAAACCAACGTTGTTCAGTGAAAATCTTGAAACAAAACACGAGTCAAAATGTTGCATAGTAGTTTGAGTTATCTGGTCTGTGTATATAGTTCCTTACAGTAATGTACCAGCCGGGACATTGAGAGTGCAGCATCAGAATTAATTTAGAAGAAAAAGAGGCAAGGGAAGTCTACACATGGGCTATCACAGCAATATGGAATTACATGTTTTTGTTTAAAATTAGTTTAATTTCCATGCTATTTTACGTTTAAAGGGACCGAGTTCTACAGAATTCTAAGCCTCAAAATCAAGTGACAACTCAAAAAAACGACAGTATATTTGATGCGGGATATTTCTGGGCAAATACCAGCTGTCCTAAATAATGTATTGACATGTAGTTTCACTTTGCAGTACGGTAACAAAACAAAGAAACGGAAAACAGATTGAATAACGTATACAACCAGTTACTGGGTAATTTATTAATTCCTCATATCTCATATGCTTAAACAGTAATACATTAGTTCTGAATTAAAAATTAGCAAACGATAAGGTAATGCATACTATTCATGTCAAGGACAAACCTTGATATATCTATTTTCAGATGACCTCCTTGACTTTGAAGATATTACTATAATTATTATTATTAATTATTATTGTTTAGCAATAATTACACGGGTTAACTGCTTATAAATGAAGTCTTACCGCTTTTCTGAATGAGTCGTGGTCGGCTATATCATATACAGTAAGAAATTGCAGCTTTCTGATACCATTTATATCAATACAATAATAGAAGAAGCATACATATTAAAAGTCGAATAATTAAAAAAAAACTAAATTTGTCTTTCGTAACACTTAATGTATTGATGATAATGTATCAGAACACAAACAGGCACTGTACAAATCTAATCAAATATATCTTGGTAATGTTACAATGAGAGATACACGTCATGAACTGACTCATGAAAAGACGCTTTATATGTGTCTCCTAAAGTATATCATTTTCCATTGCTTAATTGACATAGTGATAATATGGTGCAGTGTAACAGATGGGAGCAACACAAAAAGGTAGCGCTGATTACAACCAAGCACGATATGAATAACTATCAAGTGAGCCGATACTTTATCAGTTTCCTCAGCTGACTGCCACTTTTGCATGTAGGTAGCCTGATTGCCTCGTTAGACAGCACAGGTAGGGAAACAGGTATCTCCCCTATGATAATTCTAAACCTAAACACGGATTAGTTAGGTCAACTTATACATATTATACTGGCCCCTCAAGATTTTAAGGGATGCGTTTTGTGATGTTGCTGTAAGTCAAAAGTGTTAAGAAAATTCTAAATGCTTCAGATGTTCATGTTGAGTTCTTGTGAGTATAAAAAAGTAAATATTTGCTGTCTTAATACCAGTGGTAAGTCAAATGCTTTCTGGCATCCAAGAATTGAGCCTTTGAAAACTACTTACTCAAATAAAAAAAAATTATTCCTAAATCATTACAGATATGTACCGTAATGTTACTGTTACAATGCCTTTCAAATACAGGACAACCCCATATTATCAGACTTGGAGGCATAAACAGTGGTGTTTCTTCATGGCTGCTTCACATGTGTAAACTTAAGACCAAACAGTTACACTGAAAGGCTATGTCATCTACAGTTAGATATTTTCGTCAGTAACTGTTTTGGGGAGAATCCTAAGGAAAAGTAAATTTTTCTCTTCAGCTGGCAATGCCACAGCTAACTGCTACTTAGTATAGGTTAGAGGCTATGAAGAGAAATCTTCGCAATTAAGAACCTGAAGCGAGCGTAGCGAGCGGAAGGTTCTTAATTGCGAAGATTTCTCTTTATAGCCTTTAACCGGCTTAGTGTTTGCCCCAGATAATAAACTGATCCTGGTCTGCCCTGTTTTCCAACATCTTTAAGATAATCTTTGTTTGAAAGATAGTTTGTGTTTAAAAAAAATAAAGAAATAATAATAATACATAAAAAAAAATCCCAAAATGACCACTCTCCAAGGGATCTTGATTTTAGTAATGATGCAACATCAAAACATGATGCAATATCATGACAGTCCCAAAATAGCTTGGAGAGGAGGGACTTAATTTGAATACTGCTTTTAAAGTTTCTCTCATGCTATCATTTAGGTTGGAGAGGAGGAGCATAATTAGAATACTGCTTCTAGAGTGAGTGCCATGCTGTCATTTATGATTTGTGTTTAGATGACTTTGCACATTCCCATTCATTCAGTTTTTGGAGCTCAAACATGGCTGGTCACTTTGATTTTCCTTTGTTGAATGAGGATTATTTTCTTCTCTTTACTCAAATCATAGTTATTTGATTTGTGTTACGAGATGCATCTTATTACAGAGGAACATAAAAGAGGAGTATTTTGTGATAATTTGGGATTATTTTAATTTCTCCATGAAAAACGTATGTTGTGGATATTCATTAGAACTGCCTTTTCGAGGCAGTTCTAACAAATATCTACAACATGCTTTAAAACAATTCTGTGGGTACCCATAGAAATGCCTCGTCGAGGCAATTCTAATAAGTATCCACATGTTTTTACAATATGTGTTTATTTTAAAAATAATGTTATGGATAGCCATAGAACCGCCTCGTCGAGGCGGTTCTAATGAGTAACCATAAAATACTTTTTATGGAGAATACTGCCAAATATTCCCTTCATCCGTCCCTCTGTAATGAGAAAAAAACGCTCATTTGAGAAATCTACATTGACTTCTAAATCAATTGACCTGCCGTGTTGAAGCTATTTTTAGACGTGACAAGCCACAGAAGACTGTACATTTCTGATTACCTGAATTTTCAAGTCTTCAGTAGATTTATTGGTGAAGACTCTCTTCATGGATAAGTGATGAGTCTACACCAATAAATTTATTGAAAATTTGAAAATTCGGGTGATCTGATTTGTTTATTATCTGGGGCAAACACTAAACTAATTCAAAATATGCAAGCAGTTCTTTCAACATGGCTTAAAGAGAAATGACCGAGTATGTCGATTAAGGACCAATCATATAAAATTCATTCCAGCGATTCATGTTTGTTAAATGTGTTTTAGTCACGGTTATGTACGTTCCTGGTCTTATTTGAATGATGATTACTTTTTCTAATATATCTATTTATTTAAATATAAAAAATCATGTTAATAATTTTTAATTTCTCTTTACATTTATAACGTTAATTGTTCCTTACATTTCGTTTGTAACAGATTGCTGCTGTAACACGCTAATATTACCCCACCCATTACTTTGGTCAATTTCTAGGTAAATCACATAAAACGATATAGCAACAACCATTTTTGAGCTGCTGAAAGACTGCCTTAATGATCATGATAACAGCATTACATTGAAGTTCATGTCTACACAAAGACCCCATTTTTATTACATATGACCCTGGATTATTCTTCCTGGGACGGATTTCGATTATGTTACGCAATGTTTCTGTTTAGGTGCCTTTCAGAAACAACCCAAAGTTATTATAGTCTAATGAATATAAGAATGGCATTTTACATGCGTACTTGTACACTTTTTTCAATTTAAGACATAATACAGACTAGAGCTAATTATACCTTCTCACCATTTTTTTTAAGAATACATAAGAAATAAGTTACATTCTGTATTCAACTGATATTGCCACTAATAACTGCACCCTAACTAATTCAAAATATATCAAGGAATTCTGTCAAAGTTGAGATGAGCATGAGTTAAATAAGAGCGATAGATTATGCTCATTTTGGACCACATGTAAAAATTTCAATCCACCGGTTGGTCTGTTTCTCATTGATCATTTGTATTTTAGTTACAGTTATATACGTTACAAATATACCATGCGTTTTGGGCATCATTTCCAGACTTCAGTTTGCTTTTAATGTAATAGAACATTTGAAAAGGGATATTTATGACTCAAAGTGTTTTCTACATTGCGTTTATTGCATTTAGATGCTGTAATAGACAAGTGTTACCCCACCCACCACTTTGGCCATGTTTTCGGTAAAGTGTTGAAAAAAACACTGGCAACAACCATTTTCCAACTCCCAAAGTCAATGCTCTAAGTGACTATAATCAGGGCATAAAATTAACATCGATGCCAACGGGCCCCTGGACTATTACCTTAAATAATGTGTTGAAAAGTACATAAAAATAGCGGACATTTTGTTTTTGCGGCGACCATCTTGAAAATTACATAATTTCAAGTGGCCCTCGATCTTCTGTTTAAGTGCATGCCAGGTACTTGCTTTCCTGTAAATTTCATGCTTGTATCATCAACTGAAGTATTTTCGCTATATCCCGCACCACTATATTGGCTTTAGTCAAATTTACGTAGAAAAGTTCAGCAGTTTGGTCATATTGTACTATATATATTTCTTGGTACTTGCGATTTGACAGCACGTAGGGTAAAATTTATAGATTTACGTCAAGATGATGACATCAAAGCCTTTTCATTTTTGAAATTCCAAATAGATAGATACTGGACCTTTATTCATATTTCTCTACTATGTCCGTTGTTTGTTTTTGTTTTTTGGAAACTCCACCATATTCCATAAAATCATGGAATTCCAGCAGAGGGCATAGGAAATTGTCAACCTTTTGCACAAATGACAGAATTTTGAACGAGAGAATTGCTCTTGTAAATGAGTACATTAAAGTGGTGGATGAAAGAAAAAGGTATCCAAAAATTTCATTCAACAAATTTTAATCTTGTTTTGAAAAGATACAGAAAGACAAAAGGTGACAAACATAGCAAGTCAAGTTTAGCATTTGCAAGTTATAATTCCATCGAATACATCAAACACCTTTGCTCTCAAGGGTTTGGTTAAAAAGAATAGTGTTGCTGATTTTGAAGGATTGTGTTTGATTTTCATTCTTTCTTACTGGTTTACTGTGCTGAATATCAGTTCGTAATGGTTGAGGCCACACGACTAGGACGTCAGTGCTTGTGGACTTCGTGAGATTGCATGATAGTCAAGTATTGCCCTGTACAGAGTAGTTCAACCCTTAATAAAATAACAATTTGTTGTTTGCCAGTCATTTTTTAACTTGATTTTGTTTGTTTGTTACATAAGAGTGTGTTATTGTGAAAATAAAATTGTGTGTAATATTTTATTTCACTTGCTATTTTCTGAGGAATTATTTCATCAAGTTTTATAGCAAAGATTGTGCTTTACAGTAGTGATTTAAATATGGCTGGAAGTGAAGGTTCTGTAGACGACGTCAAGAAAGCTATTCAGACTCTTCAGCCTAGTGAATATAAAGTTCTTACTATAGAACAATATGAACATTTAATGAAATTAAATGTACTAAAATAAAGACTGCAAATCTTGCTCCAATCCCTTCAACTCCTGTTGTGAGCATACTAGGTCCTTTGAATCCGGTTCAACCCCTTCAAACCCTATCACGAGTACACCAGGTCCTAATTTTACACCTTCAAATGCGCCAAGGCCCAATTTACCAGGGTTTTCTCAAGTTCCAAGGCTTCAAAATTATCAAATGCCTCGCAGGGTGTGCAAAATCCATTTTAAATTGTACCACAGTTCAATATTTCTAACAACTTGCCTTTTTCAGTGGTTCTCCTGAACCACAGAAGGGACACGTTTCATATTAAATGTGGTGTTTTGAGGTCAAGTGCCTCCAAAACTCAAATCTTCTCGCAGACGATTTATTGAAACAGCATATAAGGAATTCTTTGAAGGGATCAGCAAGTGGCATGGCGGTTTATCTTGGCGAGAATGCTTCTGTGACAGCAAAATTAGAAAAGTTGGATGGTTTCTATGGAAATATAAGCTCAAGTGAAATCTTCATGCAATCACTTCCACTGATTATCAAAAGGATAATGAATCTATTGTGAATTATGGCTTACGTTTCGAACAAGTTTTTCCCGGGCCAGTCGGTCTGGTAATTTTGATGATATTGGTAAAGACGCGATGTTGCGCACCAAATTTTGGTCTGGTTTAAAGAACCAGCAGTTGAAGCACTCAACACGGCATCGTTTGATACTTTAAAAGATTTGCAGTCCTTCTTTAGGGAAATAAGAAAAGTTGAGCAACAGGAGATCAGCTCAGCCAGACCAGCTTCAAAGCAAAAGGTTATTCAACAACAGGCAACTCAGCCTTTGGGTGGGTCTGACGAGATGGGTTCCCAATTGCTGAAACAAATGAAAGTGTTGATGGGCCGTATGTCAGCAATGGAAAAGAGGCACGAAACTCAGCAACAAGCGAACGCTTCAGCTGATAGTCAAGCAACTTTTCAGGCATCTGAGCCAAGAGGTCGTGGTTTTAGAAATTTTGGTAGGGGCTACGACCGAGCGGAGGCAGAGGCAAAGGAAGAGTTTATCAGACTTGTCACAGTTGTAACTCTGATCAAAGTTATCAGCAAAATAGAGAAGCTAGAGGTAGTTCTCGTGCTGGTCATCGTGGGCGCACTAGCGGCTGTGGTGCCAACACTGGTGGCAGAGGTACGAGAGCTGGCTCTAATTCTTTATACTTCTAGCTTCCTCTGTCGCTGGGCAAACAGAGGAAGTAAAACTGAGGAACCTTAAAATAGCCCTAACGAAAGTGATACAAAGAAATCTTCTTTGTTAGATAGAATTGTGGGTTCTGCTAATGAAAGTACTGTTTATATTAATGGGGTGTAAACATCTGGTTTGATTGGCACAGGGGCAATGATAACCTCTGTTTCAGACTCTTTTTATACATCTTTGTCACCTTTGCCTCATATACATAATATGGCAGATTTTTACCTCTCTATTCATGGTGCAAATGGACAAAGTTTACCATACAAGGGTTATATAGAAGCTGAATTTTCAGCACCTCTTTTATTAAATTGTGTTTAAGTATACCTTTCATGGTAGTAGCAGATACAGAATATAACCTTCAGGATCCAGCTGTTCATGAAACCAATGCTATACGTCTATGTAAGGCTCAGAGTTTTAATGGTGAGGTGTCTGTTGAATGGGACACTGCGTTTGATAGTTTGACTGATGATGGAATACCAGTCAAAACTACTTTCAATTATGGAATTTGTTTCGCTCCGTATGAGATTAAAACATTTCACGGTATCGCTCGAAAAAACGGTAATTTTGAAACGGCTGTCAAAGGGCACACAGATCCCTCGTTGCCAGGTAAGTACACAGTTTGTCCACTGTTGGTTTCAATGAGCTATAGAAATCCCAATCAAATCTGTGTTTTGTTCTTGGAACAGTGTTTCAGTTGTTGCCTCGTGGGCTCCTGCTCCTTCTCAAAAGGCAAATAAAGAGCCAAAGCCAACAACAAGAATTAGGAGTAACTATTGAGACAGATAACTTGTCAGCTGATCAGTTACATAAAGCCAAAGAGGTTACTAACCGCTGGTCACATATATTTTCTACAGTTCCTTCCGACTTGGGAAAAGCTGACATAGTTAAGCACGAAATCAATTTAAGTGATAGTACTCCTTTTAAAGAACCTATAGAAAAATTCCACCTGCAATGTATGATGAAGTGAGACAGCAGCTGAAAGAAATGTTGAATTCAGATGCGATTTGGCCGTCACAATCCCCATATTCTTCCAACGTTGTATTGGTCAGAAAGAAGAATGAGAGCCTTAGATTTTGCATAGATTTTCGAAAGCTCAATACCCACGCCATCAGGGATGCATATCCTCTTCCTAGGACTGATGAAACCATAGACACCCTAATTGGGTCCAAATATTTCTCTAAGTTGGGTTTACGCAGCGGCTATAGGCAGATGGTAATTAAAGAGGAAGATAAATATAAACCTGCATTTACCGTTAGGTCTCTGGGGTTCTTTCCATGTAAGGGGATGGCCTTCGGGTTGACTAATGCCCCTGCAACGCTTCAGCGATTGATGGAGCGTGCATGGGCGAGTTAAACCTCAAGGAATGTCTCATTTTTCTAATGACGTTTTCATTTTCTCTGCTTCATTTGAGGAACATATAAGATACTCGTATCTATGTTAGTCGGCTTGAACGACATGGCTTAAACTCAAACCATCCAAATGCGAGTTTTTAAATCCATTGTTTATTATTTAGGTCATAATGTTAGTGAAAAAGTTGTTGAAACCGACCCGGATAAAATAAAGGCATTAATGGAATGGCCTTTTCCACAAAATGTCAAGACATTGAGATCATTTCTTGGGTTCACTGGGTACTATAGGCGGCATGTCCAGGTCTACGTCAAACTAGTGAAACAATTGAATGATCTTCTTGTTGGCCATCTATTAAGTCTAAAAGTTTTGTCTTCAGAGAATAAGAAGAAGAAGAAGAAGAAGAAGAAGAAGGTTGGCAAATGAGTGGGGCTCAGCAGCCTGCGTTTGATATGTTAAAGGAAAAGCTGTCGTTCCCTCCCATTTTAGCTTATGTCGTTTTTAACAAGCCCTATGTCCTTCACACAGATGCTTTCGAATAATGACTAGGTGTTGTCTTTTATCAGGAGCAGGATGGACTCGAGCGGGTCATAGCATACGCTAGTCAAGGGAATAGTGAAACACATTATCCCGCCCACAAATTAGAACCTTTATTATTGAAATGGGCCGTTACAGACAAGTATCATGATTATCTTTATGGTAATCAGTTTCTTGTCTGTACTGACAATAAACCCTTTACAGGTGTCTTGTCAACAGCTTAATTAGATGCAATAGGCCAACGTTGGCTTTCAGCACTAAGTAGCTACAATTTCAGTTTGAAATATAAAACTGGAGAAAACAAATTTAGATGCTGACGTTCTTTCTAGAAAGCCACATGAAACTTAGGAATTGTTTACAGAGGCTGTGAAGGCAATATGCCAAGGTTATACTGTAGCACGGGGTATTTATCCACATGCGAAAAATGTTGTATTTACACGTTCCTCTTAACTTGTTTAGTCTACTCTAAGAAGAGTGCTGATCCTTTATTAGTAGCATAAACTGGGCCAAAGAACAGGGAGGTGATAGTTGTATTCGTGAAAATATTAATTTGTCAAAAATGGATATTATCCAATTAAGAAAAAGTTAGATTCTGTTTCTTCACATGGTGTAAAACGTTTACGCCACTGGAAAATTTCACATTTCAAACGATATTTTATACCGTAAAACATCTTCAAACCAAGAAAATGTGAATCAACTTGTTCTCCCTTTGAAGTATTGTAATATGGTGTTTACCCACCTTCACGAAAATGTTGGAATCAGGGCCAAGATAGAACTCTTTCCCTTGTAAAGCCAATGTTCTAACAGACATAATAAATAGAGTCAAGAATTGTGAGCATCATATTAGACTAAAACCTACCTGAAGCCCAGTGCAGAGTTAGTAAGTATAGTAAGTTCACAGCCAACGGAACTTGTGTGATTGATTTCTTGTCGTTGGAAAACTCTAAAGGTGGTAATAAGAATGTTCTAGTAATTACAGATCATTTAACTAGATATGCTCAGGCCGTTCCGACAAAAAATCAATTGGCCAAGACCACTGCAAAAGTCCTTTTCGAAAACTTTATAGTACACTATGGCTTTACTGCTCGCCTACACAGCGATCAGGGGAGACATTTTGAAAGTAGTGTGATAGAAGAATTGTGCTCTTTGGCTGGTGTCCAGAAGATACGGACAACACCATACCATTCCATGGGAACTGGTATGGTGGAACGGTTTAATCAAACGTTACTTGCTTGGCACTTTAGAAGACCGTCAGAAAGATGACTGGAAATCGTCTGTGGCACCTCTTGTGCAGTCTTATAATGCAACAAAACATGAAAGTGCGGGGTATTCTCCATACTTCTTAATGGTTGGGCGCCACTCTCGACTACCTGTTGATGCTTGCTTTGGCCTACGTTCATCAAACAGTTCTTCATTTTCTAGCAAAGAACATTATGCTACCAAGCTCAAGAACCATTTGGAATGTGCATACAAAATAGCTTCAAATGAATATGATAAAAATCTGCCGAGCAGTACAAACTCGGTACGATTCCAAAGTAAGGGAAACCACGTTGAATGTCGGAGACAAGGTTTTGATCCGTTAAGTTGGCCTCAAAGGTAGAAATAATTTGGCTAACAAATGGGACATTTACCCATATGTCATAGTCAGTCAGCCAGACCCTAACATACCAGTTTTTCAGATAAAAAAGAAGTCTGATAGCATTGCCTTTAAAATTCTGCATAGAAATATGCTTCTCCCTTTTTCGGCTATTCCTCTCGTTTCTGAGATAACTGACGCCCTGTTATCAAGCAGAACGATGTCCCTCAGGCTCGGAAGGAAGGTAAGAGAAAAGGAAAAAAGTCTGATGAATTGCCAGAGTCGGTACAAAGTTCTGATTCTGATACTGATACTAACATATTAGTACCTAAATACCTTATTCCGGCATGACGTAAAAATAACAGACACATATTTGTTACACACACTGCAGATTCTGGTTCACGTAGTGTTAGCTAACCCCTTTTGAGTGATTCATATAATTCAAGAGAAGTCTTTAATGAGAGACACTTTCCATACGATTCTACATTTGTAGAACCAGTGAGTGCAAACTTCATTTACCCCTAGTAGACATGTGTCTAGTACTGTTTTAACATATCAATCCCACAATGTGTCTCCAGAAACTTCTCTTGTTCTCCGCCGTGCAGGACTAACTAGACAAGCTCCTGATCGGTATGGGGAATGGGTCAACAATCCAGTGATTGCTGAACCAGATACAACACAAATTTGGTATGCCTGCTTCAGTTTTAATTTTCTCAGGGTTTTATTTTGATTTAAATATTTCAGGGAGATAATGTCTCATATGTTTGTAAATAGTCATCAGTAACCAAGATCACAAATTCAGTAAATGTATATAATTCACCTCAAGTGTAACAACACATAGTGATGTGATGTTCTGAATGGGTCATCAAATAAACTCTATATTTTTTTTATCAGACAAATGATTTTGTTTCATCTAGTGAGTTCCATTGAGTTTATTCAGACTACTGAACTGAAATTTCGATAGTGGGAGTTTATATTTGTAGCTGTAAATTATTGTACATAAAAGCTTATAATAATTTAGGATTTCGTAATTCAGGAGTAATTTTGTGTAACTTGGTTGGGTGAAGTTATAAAATGTCAGGAGACATTTCCTTGGAAGGGGAGACTGTCACACAGGTCTTTTATTATCATTTTCATAATAAGAAACAAATTCATTTATCATATCATTTCATGCATTTCATAGTGCAGGTTTCATTTCTAAAATCTGTGATGTGTTGCTGCACTCCAACCAAAGAGCTCTATGATCATCTCATCTTGCATCAAGAAAACTTTTAAGGATTATCCCGATCATTTACGAAATCATGCAAATCATGTTTTATCCCTCATCCAATCGGAAGATTCGTTGTTGTAAGTGTGTTGTATGCGTCAGCGCTCGAACTAACCAATCACGATGCATGTCACATACCTGCACCACAACCGTTTCCCACGTTTTAGACAAAAGGCTAGATTCTTTATGACAGCAGGTAAAATCGATTTCTGTCCACTCCTTCAGCGATTTCAGGTCTTGTAGAAAAGACAGGTATGTTGCTTAGTATTATCTTGACTTACTGAGTTCTTCGTTATAGCTTAAAAGCAAGATGTCTAAAAACTTTTATATTATAGTGTAACAGTGTCATGTATTTTCGCGGTTTCACAACTGTGTATTTACATGTCATTTTTTTGGATAATATCTAAGCTTTGTGTATGTGCAGAATATGGTACATCGTGAGTAAAACTGGTACATCGTGATTTGACCTTACATGGTAAAGTGCCACAGACAAGCTTTTATTAATCCCCTTTGACAAACTGAGGCATATTATAAATCATCGACTTGCAATCGGTTTCTGTTTGTCTTGGGCTTACTAGTTTGCTTGTGCTGCGGGAGTGGTTTGGATTAATTAGGGGAATTGTCATTCTGTTTGGGTTGTAAGGTCGGTTATGTGCGATATATATCTTAGTCATTCATTTACATAAATTCATGCATCAAGTGTTTGAAATCATTATTTATTGTATACAAAAAGTCTGTCATGGACATTTATAATATCATTATGTGTAGTATTCTTAATGTGTGGTATTTGTTTATTTTAGGGACGTTTGTCGCCTAAGATCCATTAAATCATCAGTACATCTGAATTCTTCACTTTTGTACGAAACCCTAAGAGCATCCGGTTATGACACAGGTTAGAGCCATGATCCTCATTCTGAATCATATACAGTACATCATCTAACTACTTCCATGCCTACCAAGTTTAAACTGGATAGCTTTAATATTCACAGAAAAAAACTGTTATATAAAATTTCAACATCATAAATACGAACAGAAAGAAACCTGGATAAATAAAGGTAAAATCAGAAAACAAATCATGCCTGTCAATCACATATGCACAATGACTCACTGTTTATCTGTATATCTAATATGACTTGACTTGCTTAAAAGGTTCCTGGCAAAACAGTGACACAAATTTACTAGAAAGGACCAAAATTGATAAATAAAACAAAGAATATTTTCAACGGTCCTGATTTTCATTTCCACAAAACAAACAACTATTCGTATTCATTACAAATTTAAAGACTCAAAGTTGAATAGTTTCTGAGAAAACTCTGACAGCATGATTTTCTGTATGAAACATCAAAAGAAAGAAAACATGGGTAAACAGAGGAAGAATAAAAAGCAATGAGTCAGAGTCTCAATCTCATGAAACTGTTATTTATTTTCCACGTGCAAACAAGTTTAAGGATTCAAGCATTGATAGTTCTTGAGAAAGAAAAATAGGAAAAATGCTTAGGTAAGACAGAAATTTGGACAAATAAAGGGCGGGATAAGACTAATAAGCATGGTTATTGGTCTTAATGGCAATACTGCTTTGTCTACGTGGACTCTAAGTTTGAAGATTCTAATGTTAACATGTAAAATAGAGAAAGAAAGAAAACTATGTAAAAATAGAAGACTAAGAGCAATGGACATAAGTCTCAATCCTCCGATATAATTACCCATTCTCCATATGCCTACTAAAAAGTTTCAAGATTCTACCTTGAACAGTTCCTAGGTAAGTATGACATGAATTTACCTCGAACAGACAGAAATATGGATATATAAAGAAAAACATGAAAGCATTGCGTCCTCTTCTCGATCCCAACATACAGCAACTCATTTTCAACATGTATTGTATAACAAGTTTTATATTCTAGGTTTAGTAGTTCCTGAGAAAACTATCACACAAATTTTCATTGTGGACAATAACAGGGAAAGAAAGGAAAGTGGATAAGAAAATGAAAGCATATAAGCAATCAGCCTGGGACTCAATATCACAATAAAAACACTTATTTTCATATGTAAACTAAGTTTCAACTTTCACTTTGACACAAATTTACCCTGAAAAGACAGAAAAAGAGATGAAAGGAAACAAAAACAGCAACGACTCTGGTTTCTGTCTCACAATAGAACAACTCATTATCCATAAGCTTACAAAGTTTCAAGCTTAAAGCTTCCAAAGTTCCTTAGAGCACTGACCGAACTGTTCAATGTTAATGTGTAAACTAGGGAAAGAAAAATGGATAAAAAATAAAATAATAAGAACAATGAGCCAGGTATTAGATAATATTTACATCAGATTTGGTAATAAATTATACAGACAAATTGTTGGTATTCCGATGGGTACAAATTGTGCTCCTCTTGTGGGCGATTTGTTTTTATTTTGTTATGAAAGAGATTTCATGACTTCTCTTTCGGTTGATAATCAAGCTGATATCATTGAGGCATTTAATTCAACCTCTAGATATTTAGACGATCTTCTGAATATTGATAATCCTTATTTTGAAAGCATGGTTAACCAAATTTACCCACCTGAACTTAAATTGAATAAAGCTAATACTTCAGATACCGAGGCCCCGTTTTTAAATTTACATCTATCTATTTCTAACGGTTTTGTATCTTCTAAAATTTATGATAAACGTGATGACTTTGACTTTGATATAGTTAATTTTCCATTTTTGGATGGTGACGTTCCACGTCGTCCCTCTTATGGAGTGTATATTTCTCAACTTATAAGATTTGCTAGAGTGTGTAGTCATGTAGATGACTTTAATGCTCGTAATAAATGTTTAACTGCTAAACTTCTTCAACAGGGCTATCGGTATCATAAGCTTAGAAAGGCTTTTTCTAAATTCTATCGCAGACACCATGAATTGGTTTCAAAATTTGATGTCGGATTAAAATTTCTTTTACACCAAGGCCTATCGGAACCAGAATTTTATGGTGACTTAGTATACAAATTCAAAAAGATTAAAGGTAGGACTGATTTTTCTGATCAATTCCGAAAAATAATAATACGTCACAAACGTATTGGCTATAATTTAAATGTTATGCGACAGTCTGCATGCTTAGTGATTAACCCAATCACGTTTGATAAATTTGCTGCACTCTTTAATTGCACACCGGGGGATCAGTCGTCAGACTCTATGATGGCCCCGACCTAAAGCTATATATTTTAGTTGGTTGGGACCGGAGCCTTTTTGTCTGTTGCTTGGTCCACCGGGGCTCAACTGGTGACCTTCTTTTGCTTCAGATTTCCAGTGGGGTCGTTTGGCAGGACAGGGATCTCCACCTGTCAGACGGCCCGTTGTATCTGTTGAGTCCTCGTCTTTGCTTCTTCATGGTGTTGAAATTTGATTTATGTGTTTACCGCGATGATTCACTGACGAGTTAGAGGGTTATCATGCGAACCGAACAACCAACTAAATGTTTTGTACCACTTCAGTAACTGAGGGTGAGGTTGGGCCTGTAAAATCGATTTAAGCCCCCAGTAATTCATTACTGACCGTTCCAAGGCGGTAGTTCTGTTGTGGTTCTCTGTTGCCTGTTTTTGGTGTCAGAGTTTCTGTGATGTTTTACCTTATGTATGTTCTTATTAGTTTTGGTTCGGTTTGGGTTGCTGAGTGGCCACCTTTTGGGAACAAGCTGCTCACTCGGTTGGCCATATGTTCTCTGTATCTTGATTATTTGTAATCTTAGTTGTTTCCAACTATGGTTTGAGGGCTGGATTTGGATTTTGATTGTTTCAGTTCCTGGTCTTTGCATACTTTTTACTTTTATTTAATCATACGATACAATCATTCGTTCTGCATATGTATATCAACTCAATCCTACACACATCCCGAGCAAATTGTACAGATTCTGTACAGTGACTTCTGTTATCACTACCAGATGCTATATTAAAGGTCATGACTGGAAATGAAGAATCTCGGATGTATGCTGGTCTGAAATTTTAATATTCTAGCCTGCAGAGTTCCGGAGAAAAATGTGACACACATTTACCTTAAAAAGACAGAAAAATGGATGGAGGGAAGAATAAGAGCAATGAGTCTGAATATCAATCCCACAATATAATCACTGATTGTCCACATGTATACCAAGTTTTAAGAATGTAACTTAAAAGGTTCCTGAGAAAACTGTGACACAAATTAAAATCTAAAAGAGTTCCTTCAAGAGCAGAGAATATATTCAGAAGAAGGAATATGGGCCAGACTACGTAGTTTCGGCTAATAAAGCCTCTTCAGTGACCCTGACAATATCTGGTGACGAAACCAGAGAAAAGCTGTGATTTTTTATTCTTAATTGGACAGTCGATTCAAAGACTGATTAGTATCAAAAAGGGTTCCAATAATATATAAATCAATGGTTTAGAATATGAGTATAAACCAATCCAAAATTTCAGATTTCCCAGAATACATCCTCCGATCTCAAAGGACGAAAGTGAAATATAATCTGCACTATGGATGATGTACGGGGAGACGTTTTACGGCCGCCACAAAAAATGCGTTCCAGAATTACGGAGTTACGGAATTACGTAACTACGGAAAAACGGACATACCGAATCCAGTACAGCCCCATGTTCTCAACGCGGGGCTGTAATATAGGTGAAACAATGATTGTACGAGCAATCAACAACTACAATTTGAACCTCGGTGAGTCTGATCAAAGACAGGAAAGCATCATGTGCCAACCAGCAATATAAAGTAGCTTTAAAACGGAGTGTTGTTAAGTCCGACGTCTGACCCACAAGTGTGAATTACTATCCGAACCAAATAACTCGATCGGACAAGAAAGATTAGATCGAGATATACTCCTATATCTTAACTTTTACCCCGGCTTAGCAAAGCCAAACTGTCGAAAACTGTTTAAATGGCTCAGTCTGCTCGTAGAAACTGACAAAAACTTCTCGGTGGTATCTGTTATGGAATCCACAAACATAGCAATTGTTAACTTCAAAGTGTTTGGCCATAGGCGATGGTAAATGCATGCATTAGAGGAATGTGCGGAAGTATACTTAACTTCTTTACTATTTAATGTATAAATTTGTAATAAAAGTCATATCTGATATTTTACAGGCGTATGTGATATTTTACAAGCTTACCTTTTTTTCTCAAGCGCCGAATAAGTATAATGATTATCAGGACCGCTACGACAAATATCGCCACAATGCCAATTGAAAGGCCAACTATTATACCAGTCTTGTCGTCCACCACGGAAGGATCTGAAATTTTAAACGAAATTAATGTTGTTGTTTTACTTAGGTTTATATGTCACTGTGAATGATGTCCCATCTCTGTATTTGACCAACAAAAATAATCTATTCGAATGCGCTCTCCTTTGAATAATGCAGGCTGTAATACGATTGCGGTTGTTCGCTGGCTGAGTTCACGGGGTAATAATTATATCGCTGCCTGAGCTGTAGAACTGAATGGCATTCTACCATTCTACATGGTGTGTATCGACCGAAAGTATGGTTGTAGACTGTATTTTTATGCGAGATAGATACCTTATTATCAGTGTTTAATGTTAGCTATTTAAGGGATTCGAATAGTTTTGGTTCATTGCATGCTTCCATATTGTTTGAGGTCACAAATTGGGTTATACTGAGTCATTATTCTAAGCAATCGTGTTTGTACATCAAATAGTCTTGAAAATATAAGGCAGAATCACTAGAACATGAAACATAGTCAGCGTGTCCTGCTGTTAGTTCAAGGTTAAACTTTGGGACATACTGAGTCATTATCCCAAGCCATCGTGCACAAACATCAAATAGTATTAATGATATTAAGTAAAATCACTGGCCCAAGAAATATTAACTTATTATTCGTGGTTCAGTGATTTTGTATCATATGTCTAAAACTATTTCATGGATTTGCATTATACTAGGGTTCATTGTTTGGGCTTACATGATGAGTGACTTTATACTTCTCTTAGGTCAGTGTGATCTATATTTCATTTTCAAGTGATTTTAGTCTCTATGTCTAACACATTTTCATGGATTTGCATTGTTCATGGGTTAATGAAATGGGCTTACACTATGAGAGACCACATACTTTTTGTCGGTCAGTGTGATCTGTACTTCATAAGCAAGTGACTTAAGCCAATATCTCATAAACTATTCTATTCACTTGCATTATACTTGGTGTTTTAGTACATTCAGATATCTAATTTCACTTGGACGGCATTGTCAATATTACCCGTGCGCTTGTTAAAATCAAGCTACCATAAGTCGTGCTTTATTGTATTCCGACAATTATTTTATATTGATTTTATCATCATTTATGCGTGTATATAACCTAGAACTATCGAACGCAAAAACTGCGGGCGAACGGACAGACAGGCGTAAATACAACCATATCCATATAGCAGTAAAAAGGGTACGTTAAATGTAGTATAACGACAGAGGCCGTCTCCATTTTTATAATCGTTGCTTGGGTAGGCGAAGCATGAAGGAGACTGTATACTGACTAGTCTTGGACTATTATCTAGTTGCGGCTCTTTTTAAAGCTATATAGCATAAACTACATATTTCTCCCATGCAGCGGAAACTGTACTGAAGGCATGTGTAAATATTAAATGGCGAAAACCATTTCCGCCAATTTGAATTCATTGTTGTCGACAATTGGCGCTCTATCCGAAATGTTTTTCTAGAGCTTTTAACATAACAATCCAGAAAAAGGTATACTAAACCAAAAACAAAATACACTGGGTTTTAAAGGTATTACGGGACAGCTGTCTATCTGACACAATTAAACGATTGTTTTTTGTGAACTTAAAGATAAGCCCTCCAAACGAAATTGGTCCAAAGTGGAGCTCGTAAACTTTTGGTTTCAATCCAGTTGGGGTCCAAATAATAAATCACCGATTTCATTCAGAGTACACATGTTGCTTACGGGTTTCTCGTGTGCTTTATCTCAGGACAACAACTACAAAATTGTATAGACAGGTATCGGAACTTCATACAGAAAACAATTTCTTACAGAATTTATCAACATTTAACAAAACTTACAATTGGATTGGTGCCATTTTATTGACCTTTCAGTTTAACATTTCATTTCCCATAGTAATATCAGACGATATCTGACTCGTTTCTTTATGTTTTCTAATGACAGATATTCTGTCTAACTCAGATTGACTGAAATTACTAAACTGCGACCCGCATTGGTGCAGAGAAGCGATCTTAATTTCATTGCTTTTTAACTGCAAGGAGGTAATTTTGAACAATGAAAGTTTATAGACGTATAGCGTCTACACAATGCACGCTAGACTAATTTTTCAAAGCTGTTTCGATTACTGGCTTTTACTCCAATTGCTTTAAATTCATTTCAGACACACGTGGCGCTTGACCTGCATCCCACTTTAGAATATGCATATTTCAATCAAAGAATTGTATTTCTTGACTGGTGATAAACCTGAAGCTACAGGTTCGGCAATGGAAATCTATACGTCTGACCAATGTATGGGCATATTTTTTAATGCATACGCCAATTGCACAAAAAAATGTGTAAACTTTTTATTTTTGTTCAGTATATAAAAATGACTTCTAAAATTGTTAACGTAAGAGTAATTCTACTTAGATATAACACTTATGGGCTATAAATCTTCCATGCAAACTGAACAAAGTACCGTCTGAGGAACCAGAACAGTTACATGGGCGGGGTTGGTCGCGATGGCAAACCGGTTAATCCCCCAAGTAATCTCTAAACTGGTCGTCCTAAGGTGGCACGTCTGTGCTGGTTCTTCTTGGTTGTTTTATGCGTTGTATGTTACTATGTCTGTTATTGATATATTGTTTAGGGATATCAAGGCTAGCCGGGTGACCACCTATATGAAAAATGGCTGTCCTTGGTGATGACTAATTTGGTGTTGTCTTTCTTCCTCAAAGTGTCTTGAGTGAAATCTGGGATTGAATTGTATCAGTTTCTGAGAATTTTCCTATTTAGTTATCGACCAATTTAAGCAGGCCTATATTTGGATGAAATATAACGTTTTTCTTTTCCTCGAGGTATTTATGGCCACTAGCTGATCGAATACGGATATATAACACAACTCTTTTCATCTAATGTTATTTCTCCCACGGCGGAAGCCGTAGTTCTCGACAGGGAGCAAACTATTGCGAACAGTCTCAGCGAAAGTAATAAACGACGGGTAGTCTCAAAAGTAACGACGAGAGCCTCGGTAGTAATAAACGACGGACAGTCTCGGCAGAAAGTTAAAGTTAGTGGACCTATTTATTCCATGTGATAATTACTTAACATTACAATTTTTAAATCCGAAACATCTACTTAACAACTGATCTTTCTGACTTCTTTTTTATTTTCGTCAATTCTTCGAGAGGCAGGAGGGGAGGGGGGGGGGGGGTTTAAATCATTAATACAAGATGTATTATGAAATGATGTCTATCGAACTTGGCTTAAATTAGTAGAGGCAAAAGAAAGGTGTAAGATAAAGAGAGAGAGAAAGAGCAGAGAAAGAGTTTGAGTTTAATGGCTCTTGGAGGCAGTATTTCGGTGAAATAGGCCATCGCCAGACAGATCAGGGAAATAGGATATAGGATAAACGACACAAAATAACCTTATTCTGCATCTGCTACAAGCAGAGATGGCCCTTGTCCTACTTTGACAGCCGTTTGGCGTTGTCGAAAGATGTAAATTCTCGGTCAACAGCCTCTTTGTTTTGTAGGAGCAGCATTATTGTAGTCAATAATACGCTGGATAACAAATCTAGGGGTTACAAGATCGAACCCTTGCTTCTCCCGTCTTTCGGATGAGTCTTTATAGTGCAGATAATGTTTGGTTTTTGCCCTTTGAGATCAGAGAATATGTTCTGAAAATTCAGATTTTTTATTGGTTAATACTTTTATCCTGGATCATAGCTTTTGCCCATTTGGATGCTGTTTTAGCTCACCTGAGCCAGCGGCTCCGGGGGAGCTTATAGGAGGTAAGGCTGTGTCGTCCGTCGTCCATTTTACGTCGACCGTCCACACTTTCAAATGACTTATCTGATGAAACCGCTAGGCCTATTGTAACCAAATTTCATATGTAGCCTACTGGGGCCTTAGGAACGTAAGGATGTTCAAACAGTCCTGGTCACAAGATCAACATCTGTCCACACTTTCAAATGACTTCTCTGACGAAACCGCTAGGTCTATTGTAACCAAATTCCATAGGTAACCTACTGGGGCCTTAGAAACGAAAAGGTTGTTCAAATGGTCCTGGTCACATGACCAACATGGCCGCCATGCCCATATATGGTTAAAACCTTAAAAATCTTCTTTTCAAGAACCAATAGACCGATGGCCTTGAAACCTAGTACAGTAGAACCTCAGTGGCTCGAACCCTGATGGCTCGTTAACCCTGCCTGGCTAGAACTCTTCCTTGGTCCCTAGAGGTCACTTTATACAGAAACTAACCCTGGATGGCTAGAACTACCCTTGGCTGGAACTAATTTTCATGGTCCCAAGCCTGTTCGAGCCAATGAAGTTCTACTGTATGTAGCAATGGGTACGCCAGTACTACCAAGCTTGTTCAAATTATGACCCTGGGTTGACCTTGACCTTTTACGGCAATGTCAAATTTGTTTTCTGGTGCTTTTATGTGGGAAAATGCTAGAACACAAGATTTCTTGGAAACTGTTGAAGATTTTGACCTTAGAACACAAGATTTCTTGGAAACTGTTGAAGATTTTGGCCTAAAAATAGGTTAATACATTCATCTAAATAAGTACATAAAAGATTTGAAAGTACAAGAGGTCAAAGCCATTCTTTAATCTTTGACCCAGAACTCTCATGTTTTGACAATTTTAAACAGTCACCTCAAAAGCTACTGGGCAAATTGAAACCAAATTCCATATAGAGCCTCCAGGGGTTTAGGGAACAAAAATTCATTCATACAGTCCAGGTCACATGACCAACATGGCCGCCATGCCCATACATGGTAAAAAACTATAAAAATATTCTTATCCAGAAATTTGGTGTGTAGCATTGGGTACGCGACTACTACCAATGTTGTTCAAATTATGATCTTGGGTTGACCTTGACCTTTTTAACGGCAAGGTTAAATATGGGAACAAGCTAGAACATAAGATTTCATGGAAAGATTTGAAAATTAAGGCCTAAAAATTGGTATATTCAGTCATCTTAAAAAGTACATGAAGATTTATGAGTACAAGAGGTCAAGGTGATTCTCTGACCTTTGACCCAGAACTCTCATATTTTGACAATTTCAAACAATCTAAAAAAACTCTGGGCCTATTGTTTCCAAATTTCATGTAAAGCCTCCAGGGGTTGAGGGACTGATAATTTGTTCAAATGGTCTAGGTCACATGACCAACATGGCCTTCATGCCTATATATGATAAAAAAAACCTTTGAAAATCATCTTCTCCAGAACCAATTGACCGATGGCCTTGAAACTTGAAATGTAGCATTGGGTACTCCAGTACTATCAAGATCGTTCAGAATGATGGACTTCGGTAGACATTGATCATTTGACGGCAATGTCAAATATGGGAAGATGCTAGAACTTAAGATTTCATGGAAAGTTTTGAAGATCTAGGCCTAAAAAATGGTATATACAGGCATCTTAATGAGGTCATGAATAATTATGAGTACAAGAAGTCATGGTCTCATATTTGACCTTTGACCCAGATCTTTCATATTTAGACATTTTCAAACATTTCCTAAAACGCCACTTGGCTAATTGTAAACTCATGTCATAGAGAGCCTCCAGGGGTTGATTGAACAAAAACTTGTTCAAACAGTCCAGGTCACATGACCAAAATGGCCGCCATACCCATTTAAGGTATAAACCTTTAATATTTTAACTTTCCAGAACCAATACACCTACGGCCTTGAAACTTGGTATGTAGCATGGAGTACTAGGGTACAACCAAGACTGTTCAAATTATGATCTTGGGTTTACCGTGACCCTCTTTGTGGCATGATCAAATATGGGCAAATGCTAAAACATAAGATTTCATGGAAGGTTTTGAAGATTTTGGCCTACAAAATGGTATATACGGTTGTCCTAATGAGTACATGAAGATTTAGGGGCACAAGAGGTCATTGTCATTCTTTGCCTTTTGACCCAAGACTCATATATTTGGAATTTCAGACATACGAAAAAGCCACTTTGCCAATTGTTCAGGTGAGCGATTCAGGGCCTCGTGCCCCTCTTGTTTTTAATATTAATCAGTCTGAGAATTGGAGAATTGAATTTAGCTTTCGTCACCAGATCATGTCAGGGTCACTGATGAGGCTTAAGACCGCGAAACTTCGAAGTATGGCCCATGTTTCTTGCTTATAAATGTGTTCTCTGGTCTTTTTTAAGATTTAAAGGACGGGTTACACTTTGGCCGTTTTTGTGCCCACGACCGATCCTAATAAAATTTATGTTTATAAAAGCTTGGCATTTGGCAGTTTATATAAGCACATTTTTAAGTTTGCGGTTTCATAAATAATCACGTGACTTCCGGTTTATTGCATATGGGGTGCTGAACGGGGTACACTAAGTACCTGCGGTTTTTCGATATAATCAGCAATTCCGCTGGCATGTCAGACCTCCAAACTGACAGATATAATACTTTTGGTTCTTATCCACAGTCTAAAAGGCACATTTTCGCTCAAACCATCTAATAATGAGAAATTTTATTTGAATTTTTACGAAACCTCAGAATAGTAGATTTTACAAGTGTTTATTAACACAATAATAAGCATGTAAAGCGTTTGCTTTTGTGAAAATAATGAAACAAATGAACAGGATGTCGATTATAACCGGTCAATGTTGTTAAGCCAATGTATTCTTGGCGAAACGCTTTTGCACGGTTTTGTTCTGGCAAGTGCATGAAAAGTTCATCAACCTTCTTCTTTTCTTAACCCTCTAGTGCCCAAACATAGAATGCCCTATAAGAAAACAATTATATTCCATCCAGCCACTAGCTTTGGGAAGTCAAACTGAAAACAGGGTCTGAATTTGTGTCGAGGTCCAAGGTTGCTGAGATATACATGTAGCATATATGCTACATTGGGCATTAATTTTCAAAAAGTAGCTTTTTTCAGGGTGAATAACTCAAGTGTTAACAATAATTATGGGACACCTTTTTGGATGAAAAAAAAATGTATGAAAAGGAATCTATTGGCATATATGTATCAGGGATATCTGAAAACGTAAAGTCAATATCACAATGTTTGGTTTTATTGCCCGATGTATCATATATGATACATTTTGTGTTTTCGAACTTTGGCGACTTTTGGCGGCTGATAAACGCACTTTAGACATATCATTACAATCGGAATGGTTTAATCTTATTTCCCGATATCTTAACTGATTTTCTAGCTGTATAACGTACCATATAAGTCAATATCCTGGTCACGGCACCAAAATAGAGTCATGTAGCAGATATGATACACCGGGGTTAAGCATTATTCACTATTTATACATATAATGAAAGCTTCATCATATCAAATATTTATCACGTATGAAATAATACGCATTTATGGGTGCTACACATGTACAGATGTTTCAAATATTAGACAAAAAATCAGTGAACCAAGAAATATAGGTCACAGGGACCTACGTCTGGTACCATATAAGACGCAGCGCTGAAGTGACTTACTATTCCAAGTCCGATGAAGATTCAATTAAATATTGTTTCGAAATAAAACATTAATTCAATGGATCATGAAATACAAGTCACAATGACCTACAAATAGTATGACGTATTTTGCAAAGTCTGACTGAACCATTGTCTTTAGTACGATGCATATATACTGTTGAATATATAAGAAAAGAACAGTGAACTTTTAAATATATATATGTCACAGTAACCTATAAATAGTATGAGGATTCTTTTTTTTTTTTTTTTTTTCTTCTTTTTTTTTGCATTGTTTGACTGACCAACTATTTATAATTATGTTGTGAATCCAAAAACCGTGTTAAGATATAAGTGAAAATCTTGTCCATGCATAAAGTTCAAGGACTCAGTGTACATGGATTTTTTGCAGTTCCTACACTTCAAAGATATGATCTGATCAAATATCAGCACTCATACACCAAAGGTATCAAAAGAAGTAAGGAAAAATCTCATCCTAGTAACTTTTCATACAAAGTTAGTGGACCAAAGTTCAAGGTCACAGAATTTTACAATGCATTAGCTGCATGCAGAGGGATACAGCATCTGACCACGTCGCAACATCAGAACATCAGAGGTTATATCACAGCATGATGATGGAGGACATTCAGTCGAATGCCTTACATACGCACATAACGCCATACCTATACGCATGCCCAGTGCTGCGCCCCTTCCCGACCCCCACCCCCCACCCCCACCCCCACACACATACGGAATCCTTGGTGGGGGCATTTGGAAAACATACTACATAGATGAACACTTTGAAAAAGACGTGTTGTGTCGAATAATGCCTCTTTTTCTATCAATTACAAAATATACTAATGCGATTTTGATATAAATCCCTTAGTCCTAGTGTTGCATACATGAAAATTTACCCAAAAAGTTTATTTTTCGTTTACTCCTACCCTCGTAACCACTGTAATATAACCTGATTATGATGAATATGTATATGAGAAATAATTATGTATAAAAATTGTAGTGGTTACGAGGGTAGGATGAAGCGAAATTTGGATGCATAGTGGATGTTGGTAGTTCAAATTCCCATAGGCTCAATGTTAAATGTTGCAGACAGTACATGTATTCAGCCGCTAAATTAACCTAAAAGGCATTAAATTACGGGAAAATGAAATCGTACAGAATAAACTAGAAACATATAGCTAACATTTCTACATGTTTTTGTGGTTATCTGCCTACCTTCGAAAATCGGCCTTTTCAGTGGGCACATTGCAATAGTAAAGTGTAACTCGTCCTTTAAACCGAAATTCCGTCTCTGTTTGACCCTGTATTTGGTGGGACGTGAAATCTGAGTTCACTCACTTACTATTTGACTTGAACCGTCTAGGACATCAGCCCAGGTAGCGATAATGTTATTTTTCACTTGGTTGTATGTCCTTGGTAAGTATAGGATATCGACCGAGTTCGAGATGTTCATACTGTTAAAAGACCTGCTCGTGCGCATCGAGACACTGAGCACGCATACATCGAGAACAAGGTCGATATCTGACATGCACATCGAACAGCAACTGTAAAATTGCATGTATGCAGAATGGAATCGGTGATTGAAAGTCACCCATTTTATCAGTATAGGTTATTTATTTATTGTACAGTACCTTTTTTGGTTAAACAGTAGTCAGACATATAATTGTGACATAATACCCCTGTACTAGTTTTTCAGGACATTGAAACGACTCCTACACATTAATAGAATTTAAATATTGTTTACAAAAGCTTATCAAGTACTTGTACAGTGTATCAGCACGAATCCTAAGAAAACTAGTTGTTTGAATAGCTCACGCCAAAAGCCATACGATTAAGCCTGCATACTGGTACAGGAGTTGCACAGTGCATGTATATAGAGAGTCGTGTGTGAATGATCGGTCCAAAATGACGGGAGTAATTCTCGCAGTAATTCAAAAATATTTCCCTACAAAGGTAAGGTTTATATGCACTAAAATGTTGTTTTTTTCTGAAAGATGACCAAATTTAAAGGTATGTAGAAGCACAACGTACGAATTTGTTCATCAATGGCCTACTTGTACAGTTTATAACACATGAACAAATATTCCTCCAATAAGTTAAGAAAATTGTCTTGTGACACTGGATAACTCTATGGTTTTTGTGATACTTAACCATTTGTGAGAAGTTATACTTAACCATTTATACTTGCATAACCTAGATAGTGTCTGCAACGTTTTCCTCGTGTGTTGACAGGGTCAGCAACTGCAAGATGACACCTCACTGAGGTTGATTCAGTATAAATGGAGGGACAGAGACTTAGCCACAACGTTTATCATTGATTGCAGCTGATCATTAAATTAATAAATATGCCTTTAAATTCGGGGTCATGATTATTTATATTCAAAGCATACAGTTTTAATCACACAAAATGATATTACACTCAATGAGGGCAGATATGTGGGGGTGCACTCTATCAACTATTTACCAGACCCATCCGCACCCCACCCAGCACTCTAAACATTTCCGAGTGGAAGCTATATGAATAGTATTACAGCTGTCTCAATAATGTGAATATAAGTGATATATCAGGGTGTTATACGAGTATTAGTATTTTGTCTTTGAGCTTATGCGAGGGGCAGTTTAGAGAATATTTAGGATCCAATATTTCCATATTTTGTCCTGCATCTGTACTTGTTTTCCTTACCTTTCCTATTGCGGTTACACGTTGTGTGTCTATTTAAAGTTTTCATTTATCTGGACTGAAAACATCAAACATGTGGTAGAAAAGCATATAGACCGTTCATAGAGAGACAGATAAAACTATTCTACAAACCACTCTAAATATGCACAACCGTTTTCAATGGCGTGTACTTTGTTGCCGGGTCCGCGCAGAAGAATTCATAGTTTTCACGCTCGTCCTCTTGATAGTAAAAACAAGAAGAGATCAGAAGTTTCGACACTAATACTGACTAAAATACATGGAAACCTTTATCATGAATTATTTTAGTGATCTACTGCTGCGTACATGAACCTATGCGTAGGTGTGGTCATTCTAAAAACTATGTCTTCTATTTCACAAAGAATTCAGACATCTTGCAGATTAAAAAGTATACACAAACTTTACAGATCAATGAGTTGGTTTGGCGTTGAAATTTACCTAAAGTCATGTGTGAATAGGGTTAAATCAGATTAGACTTCAATGTTTCGTAGGCAGGTCTGAGTCTCCGTTTGTCGCAAATACAATGTCCCTCTAGAATAAAAGGCGATAAAGTATTTGTTTGCAAAGCTGCACGGGCTTCATTGACCATTCGCTGTGTGCAATGGTCCTGAGCTGTATTGCAGCTCTAGGTCTAGCATGTTTTCTCAATAATGACCAGTTTAGTGTCTGAGTCTTTCTGCTTATTCGAGGTGAATGAACATTTTTTGTGTTTTTTTATCTGCGGCCTCATATACAGTTGCAGTGCAACACGTAAACTTACTTAAACTACAATAAAAAAAACGCAATTGAAAGATTAGCAGCTCGATTTTTCTGGCCATATATTCCGAAGGATGCTCTTCGGCACAAAAAAACAAAAGGCATTCGCTTTGTTAGAAACCCAAAGTAACTTCAATTACGAAAGAAATAAAAACAAATAAACAAAACAAACCAAAACCAAAAAAATATATTTATAATTGAGCCAGTCTCTGTGAAAACCGGGCTTAATGACACAGAATAAGAAATCAATTAACTGCATCAAAGAAAAGTATTAGTTTTTCTAAACATTTCCTGAAAATTTGAGATGGTTACCATTATTTGTAACTGAGATATAGACTTTAGAAACACACAGGTAGTGCAGTTTCTTTATATGACGTTATTAACGTCACGCAGGTATGTTTTGACGTCAACATCAATACATTTGTTTGATTGACATTTCTGCGCTTGTTACACAAAATAACTCGGACAAAAAAAGTGTATGCTGATTTTCAATGTGTATTTCATAGAACACACATGACAATTGGCATGATTTAACAGTTTTCCTCAAATGATAGGTCTATGTGACGATATACCATTTGTTTGTTTTCAAGGCTTAGGGGTTACAGTGGAATAAGCGTTGTCATGGCGACATGTCATATTTATGAATGGATTTTGTCTGAATTCATAGGCTCTCTGTTATACCTCAACGCCTGAGGTATTTTCATGGAAATAAATTAGGGTCCGAAAAATCATTAATTTTGATGTTTTTCATCCGTTCACAATGCAATTATTACGTAATGTCGGTTAGCCCGGTTTTCACAGAGAACGGCTCATATATATATACTCACCAGAAAACGTTAGTTCATTTTTCACAATTTTAGTGGAAGTCCTAGTGACCACATTTATAGTACAGTTATAAGTTCCATCACTTATGATGTCATCCGACGTCCATGTAATATCAAAATGATCTCCATTTTGAGTTGTCGCTTCATTTGTTCCTTTAATATCCACAAATTCGTTTCCCTGCAGCAAAACATATTATTATATCATCATATATGGCGTTCTGGATTGGGGTATAAAAAATTGCTCAATAGAAAGAACTCTTGATTGTGGTCCAACTTGTGATTTCCTTTGGCTGTGGCTACGGATTGCACATACTTTCTCATAGTTTCCATCCATTTATTTGTTCTATTAGGCTTTATCATTACTGAGAACGAAAACCTCTACACAGACAGACAGCTGTATGTTTTGGAGCTGCAACAGACAGGAGTGTGAGGGCGCGCGAAATCGATTTGTTCAGACCCTAAGTAGCTTTAGCTAGCGGAAACTTCTGACGCGGATCATGTTTGTAGTATTCTAAAACAGTGGTAAGCTGCATTATTGTTGTCTACATTGCCTAATGTTTTGATTTGCAGTTTAAGATAGTAAATAGATACAAAGAAACAAGTAGATGTATTGATGTGCCGTGCGTTTTTATGCCTGTAAGTCCTTTCGTCGTGGTTTATAAAGATCTTCTGTGTAAGGCTTGGTGTGTCTGTTATAGAGGGTGTGTTGGT
Source organism: Ctena decussata (assembly GCA_963989385.1). NCBI lineage: Eukaryota > Metazoa > Mollusca > Bivalvia > Lucinida > Lucinidae > Ctena > Ctena decussata. The sequence goes on from OZ022504.1 coordinate 53,290,294, forward strand.
CTATTTTGCGTTCTCATTTTCTTAAATGTCTTGAAAGTGTCGCGCTTTATGAGTAATGTTCTTCCTGTGTATCATTATGTACAGTTCCTATTGTCCTTCATAAGACTCCTTAATTCTTAAAAAAAGTTATATGCAGCAAAGGGCGCACTAAATTCAGAGATGTACTTCAGCTCCTTGCGAGTCTGTCTTTTCATTATTTTCCTTATTTTAGAGACGTATTACAGTTATAAGGACGTTGTCGATGCAACTATAAAAACACACTTTTGGGGTAAAATAGGGCATACCTGTAAAGCACATGTCACTGCAATATTAACTGTGCTTGGATAGATATTTTTGATTTGAATAAACAGCCTGTTCTGATTATTTCGAGTAACATCAACGCCTGATTCGACTGGTGTACCTGAAAAATAAACAGACATTATAGTTGATCATGAAAAATATATGCAGCATAAGACGCACAAGAATATTTTAATGGTATAAAATCAAAGCAACCCATCATTCAAGACACAGAACTGATTTAAGCCTTCAGCGGCCCCCCCCCCCTACCAATCCCCTCCTGCCTTCAAGTAATTTATAACTCATCGCTGGAAGGTGGTAGCTCTATTGTGTAATATCAGTTACTTTTCTTGCTGCCAATATCAGAACTTCCGTTCTTCCGCTCATTTGTTGTGTGGGTGGTGCATGTTAAAGTAGCTGAATGTCCATCTGTCTAGGTAAGCGCTCTTTGTTATGTTTACCGTCCGCATCGTTCGTGAACGGTTGTCAAATTTTGTACATGTTTATTTCCAATATGATTTTGAGGCGGGATCTGACTGTATCATTAGTGCCTAACCATTGCTTATCTGTGTTTTTTTACTATGGTAAACCGCAGCAATATTGACACATCCGAAATATACTGCTAAAAATAAGTAAGGGATATTCAGACATTTAACTCAGCAGAAGTAAGGAAAATAAGTAGATGAATATTAAACTTCTATAATTCATAAAACAAATATCCATAGAGACCCTCAATATGAATATTGAAACGATTAAGCTTGTCACGTGACCTAGAGTAAATTGGAAGTAGACAAGGGGTGTACACCCAAATTTCACACGAATCCAGCGCAGTAATGACTAATCTTTATTAAGACAGACGCCTCATGCCTCAGTTAACAAGATACAGATACTTTTTTCATGCGTTTTTATCACAGGGGAAAATGATAGGCGTAAAAGATACCGTTGTGTGGTAAATTGTCTCACATATGGTGACATTTGTAGCAGCCCTACACCTTAAATAACGAAATAAAGCCTACCAAAGTGGGTGTTTTCATTTTGGAAAATTATGAAGAATTTTATTATTCACAAAATCTGAGGATCAAAAACGAATTTTTTCGCCGATGTGAAATTGCGGTGTAGTCCTTTATGTGCTGCTCTAGGTCACATGACCTGCATTGACTATTTCTGATTTAGTTGAATATCGTTACTTGAATAGTGTTCTGTCAATATACAACAATAAACTAACCCAGCCATTATTATTGATTTTTGTACTCGCTTCTATTTCATGGTATCCCCTACTTTTTGTGAGCAGTATATTTAGGTTTACCGGAATAGAATGTATATAGAGGTGTGCTCAGGTGTTTGCGAGCAGTATGCATTATTTGTGTATCATATTACATCCGCTATGTGGAATCATGTACTGGAGGGACAAGTCATTTAAATGTAAAGCCGGCACCGGCTGTATTCAGTATGGGTCTTCTACGAATTTTAAAAACTCTTTACACTTTCTAGTTCAGTGGTTGTAAGGTCTATTCACTGAATAAGGAATGTCACACCTGTATGATTCAGCATACTATGCACTGTTCAAAATCTCTTACCTAGCTATTTGTGCGTAAATACATGCTTAGAAGCCATCTAATGACTCCTTCAAATGAACGCATGGATAAGGCCAAAGTATGAACTTCATGAATCGAATGCTAGTATTCTGCTGTTGAAGTATTTGAAACTGGTTTTTTAACTATAACCAGATATTTGTGGAAACTGGACCTAAAAAAAGCTATTCAGAAGACCTTGAATAAATGACATATAGGCAATATAGGGTCTTTAGAAACAGTTTGCAAACTAAAAGAACTGTTTGACTGGCTTTGGCCATGACAGTTTAGGCTTTCAAGAACTAATGCTTATTAATATATTTCTTTGCATAGACACAATTTCTTCTTTTTTCATTCCACTGTTTACCATGTGCATGCATGTACTTGGATGTTCACACAAAGTGATATATAAACACAGATACAATATAATCAGTAAGCAGTCAGCTGTAGCAGAATAGTTTAAAATTGTGCTAAAATGGGCAGTCTACATAAGCAAAAAGTGGACTTGGCGGCTACGCATCAGACCTGTTCTTAAAATTTGTATAATGCCTATACCATTTCTGATAGTCGGTAGCCGATGTCTAGGCAATGGTACAAAGGGTAATCGCAGGAATCAGATTTTATCCCAACCATCGGTTCAGAAGTCTGTGGTGTTAGTCTGGCGGCTCACTTTGGTAGCTATAGGTAGTCTTCTGCTGTCGTGTTGGTGTTTAACGGCTGCAAATTATGTCTTACATAAAACTTATTTGAGATGCCCTTGTAAGGCACATGGACTCAGAAGTTTTCCAACGACAGAATAGTGCCGCTTTTTCAAGTCCTTATGTAACAAAATGCGATAAACACAGCTACAATCGAATTCAAGGGCGCATGGGGCAAACGTTTTCGACCCAGAATACAGCCCTTATGAAACTAAGATATACACACCGCTACAATTCAAAGTCGAGTGAGGACATTATACAGTGATTCTTGAAAAAAAGGGTACAATTGTTGATGAAAAAATCTAAAAAATGAACTTCCTTGCATCGTTTCGAAAATATGATTTTTGACAGCAGACAGGCCTTGTTTATGTATGCAAAATATTACCCACAACAAGTAAATAGTAAAAAAACTGGTTTTAGGTCAAAATATGGCGTTAAAATCGTCGTCACGGAGGTGAGATATAACCACACAATGCATATAGCCGCAGGTTTGGCAGGTCTAAAATGCATGTAGTTTACAGAATAGTTACTCTTATCGCAGTGTTGACCTAAAACTGTAATTTCTATATGACATTGATCACTTTGAGTATCCTATAGAAATAGTTCTTTAAACGAACAATTTGATAAAACTACCTCATTTGCTGTCCAAGCAATAAACAAATCAGCCGAGCAATTAAAATAGCCAGTGAATAAAACAGCTCACGGGCATATCAATGCTAAATTTATATGACACTTTTAACGGTGTATTGTATTCTTAAGTGTATTGTTAACATTTTCTCAGATTACCGTTTTCGTTACGGAGGGGAGAGCGTTTAACATATGCAAAATATGCATTTTTATTTTCACGAAAATTCCTTAGAAGTGGGACGTATCTTCTTAATTCTAACTTTTTTCTTCTAAGTACAGATCAGTTGATATTATATTTAAAATACAATGACGCTGCTATTTCAAGCAAATTATATATCATTAGAAGCAATGAATTTGAAATATGATCCTCAATCATAGGTAATAAAGTAAATCATGAAAACCAAAAATCATCCAGAACAGGTCAGTGCTGTCCACATTTTGATCACCTACAGATAGTACCTAATTATGATCTGCCCTGTCTACCATTCTGTTGTCATTTTCTCCGACAATGATTTTCGTTACGGAGGGTAGAAAGTTTAACACATTATCTTATTTATTACCGATAACTCTTTAAGGGCAAAAGACAAGTTGTAAATCCAGTATCTTTCCTGACTTCTTAAATTTCGGTCACTTTGAAATGTCATTATTGATACGCATTCTTGGAGTTGTCATGTAGTATTTCCTTTTTGGAATATCACAGTGATGTTGTTGGGAAATGTGTGGTTCAGATGGTCTACTGAAATATGGCATCCTTACAAACCTCGTATGGATTAAGTGTGAGTACTTTCGGCATGACCGCTTAAGTGTGAACTCGGGTGGTATCCGGGTGTTCCTTGGGCTACTCGGGGACATATATACATACACGTATAACCGGGTGGCCCCTGGAAAGTATACGTGTTGCTCTGGTTTGCCTGTGTATTTATGCAGAAAAAGCTTCATTTTGTCTGGCTTTATGCGCAATATTGAATTGTTGTTATATGTTATCTCTAAGGTTGCTTCCCTTAGATCTGTTCTCTTCTGTCGTACTTTTTTGCTGGGGGGTGTAGTGACGGGTGTGGAAGGAAAAGGTGGGAGGGTGGTGGGGGGCAGGGGGAAGAGCTCTGACAGCTCAGTAGGTTAAATGCTGGCCTGCTGTTCTAGTGGAACCGGTTCGACACCCCTTGGAGGCGGAAATCTTCCAAACCGTAAAAGGGGTTGAATTGCACAAGCCTTTCAATATCACCCTTCCATCGTCCCAATATGACTGAAATACTGTTATAAAGGACATAAAACACTTTCTCCAGGCCTTATGAAGCTGATTTGAGTCTTTGTTTGCGCAACAGACAACGTTTTTGGCTTTGTCACGAGTCGGCTTTATTTTCGTTTTTATAAACTGTCTGTGATGCTACAATTTATGGATCTTAAAATAACATTGCCGAGGTAGAAAAACATGTTACTTGAATAGCATTTAGCTGCCTTTTATTAAAATTTGCACCTTTTCCATCATGACACTGGAAGGGGCTTTTTAACATGATAGTGGACGTTTTTTAAGAACAAAATTGCATTAATTAAAATTAAGTTTCATAGTAAACACTCAGACAGTACGTGTTTATAACTGCCCATGCAACTGGACTCTTATGACCGCTGTTTTAAGCGCCTGCATTCATCTCCGTAACGACTTTCTCCCCCTCCGTAACGTACTTCTTTACTGAAAAGGGTCCATGCCTCATCTGTATAATTTGTAAAGACGATTATCTTACATGAGGTCCGATTTATTCTACCAGCTTATTCCAGTTCCAATTACCAAATTATGATTTTTCTCGCATATCGAATGATCGAATTAACCAGCTCCCCTCTGTAACGGAGCTGCCAAAATATTTTTCATAATTATTTATTTAAAAACTGTTTTATCTATTTAAGCATAGCCGGTTAAATACTAGAATGTGTTCACTTCGACATTCCACCAATCAGTTACTATAAGAATGCATTGTGTTTGTGGACTGTCGGTTTATGGAGTTTTTCTCCCCTCCGTAACGACACAATTTGGTCGTTCATTTCTGCACTGAATGACCGGAAGCTCTCATGTTATTACTCACCAGAGTAAACAAAAATCGGGAAGTAAATGTGTATTTTACCGTTGACCTCACGCTCAAAAGATCTATTGGACAAAATATACTCAACCGAAATAAAAACGCAACACCTAACATTTCCAATATTTCATAGCTCATGTCATATGCAGATCAATTTCAGTTTAGTTTCTTTAGTCAACAGAGATCAATGCTTATTGACCCAGAAATTCAATTCTGTTTATGAAATGGTTCGCGCTTGAGCGAGCACTACCGATATATACCTGATTTTCAAAAGTCATATGTCTGCCAAGGCGCTTGGAATGTGATATGCCTATGTAAACCTGCGGTTGGAAGCCAAACATTTCCATTACCACCCATCAATGATTTTTAGACTTGTAAAAAGAAATCGGCGAACTTTGGAGTCCATAGAGTATCTTAGACGAGGCTCTCGCTGCGACGCATACATCCTGTCTCGCGATAGTTCTACATCTTCTTCAGATTTTTGAAAATCGGGTAGCTATCGGTAGTGCTCTACCAAGCGTGAATCATTTCATCAACAGAACTGAATTTCTGGGACATTAACCATTAATTCTTGCTGATTTTAGAAATTAAACTGAAATTGATCTGCATATGGCATGAGCTTTGAAATATTGAAAGAATTAGGTGTTGCGTTTTTATTTCGGTTGAGTATATATTACCTGGAGTCGATTAAATATCCGAACAATTCTGAAACTCAAATGACAGAAATCGTTCTTTTCTGTTTTCTGTTGTTTTAAAGATACGTATATTTCATTTGACTGTGATACTTACATCGAAATCAACACGGTGGTTTGGGTCAAATATTTAGTTACGGAGGGGAGAGGACATGGGACAAATCAGCTAGTTTACAATAAGTAATGAATCACAAAAGGATGAAATTGGTTTTTATATACCACATCCACATTCTTACTCCGATTTTAGTGTAACAAATGAATTGGTTCTTATCATTTTCATTTCAATGGATATCCTTGTACTAAAATAGACTCATTTTTCATCACTATATCCATTCACTGTTGTTTATAGTTGGGGTTTAGAAATCGTTACGGTAGGTGAGTAGCATTTTTGCGACAATGAATTTTTTCAATTGTTTTGTAAATGAACGGATTAGAAACTGTATGGAACTACACGAGACATCGGTCAACCTGAGTTTTCTAAATGGTAAAGAAATTTGATCTTGCTTATAGCAATAACATTGTTTTTAAAGGTGTCAATTATAGCTACTCTGCTTGCGACAGTCGAAAAAAAGCATACCCCAACACTAAAGCATCGTAAAAAATCAAAGGCTTAGCGTCTTTAATCCTACTGGGAATACCACAAGGTTTGCACAGTCTTTGCTTGATTTTATTGTTGCCCGATGTGACACACTGACGAGTTAGATGACCTCCATACGAGCCGAACTACCAAGTAATTGTGTGCACCGCGGTGGAGGGTGAGGGTGGAGGTTTTGGCCCAGTAAAACCGGTTTAAACTCCCCGGTAGTTATTACTGACCTCCCAAGGCGATACTTTCGTTGTGGTTGCATTTGTTTTATGTTTGGTGCTGTTTTAACTTATTGTGTTTTCATTTTAACCCTTCTGTTTGTCTAAATTATTTAGTTCTGTAAAGATAGCTTAGTTGCAACCTATTTGGGAAAGAGCTGCTGACTCGGCTTATCACTTGTAATTTATTGTTTGTTGGGATGTCTTTTTCAATCTTCCCCTTTGATGTTGGGGATAGGGTTAGGGATCTGATTCTGTCCGTTTCTGAAGTGTATTTACTCTTTAAATTTGCATATATATATTGCACTGCCAAAATAACAATACGTCACATATTTAGTCTAAAGCACGTTCGTGTGTGTGTCTGTTTAACATCGGCGACATGTTTTTTTTTCACAATTGTACCCTTTTTTCAAGAATCACTGTATATCGTGCGGTGAAAAAGAATGAAAAAAAAACTAAATGGCTGTCAGAGAGGAAGACTGTTGCTTCAAACATGGCTGCTAACTGGCCGCCAGGCTAAGGGCAGAAAGGCCTAGTGTCGATAAGCGGTGCCTTTCGCCTCATGTCCAAAACTAGTTTTACGTTATCGAATTATCGCACGAGTCATTTGGGATTAGTTTTACTGGCATTGTTTTGTTATCTGAGGCACGTTGCCATGGCAACGAGTTTTATAAGAGTCTGAATTCTGTCGTCACCGACGTAAAAGAGAGAAAGAAAATGCGTGAGGACGTTCTCGCAAAAACTTAATAAGCTTTGCACGGATCTCGGACCGAGCCTGTCTGACCAAATTTGTCTAACAAACGCCCATATCAGAGAGACAACAAATATAAGGTTAGGTGCAGAGAGAGAAAATAACACTAGCTGGTTCGTGTCACCATGTAACAAGCATTGCCTTACTAGTTCGCGTGACAAACAAAATGACTTGATTGAATTAGTTTCTTTTTGCCTTTGTTTTGACCCTTTATATGAATCACCAAGAATTCATTCTGTATTTTGCATCCTTAAAGAGAACAAATACGATTTTCATCAGTTGCTCTCAATTTATAAGGCTAGCGCACTTAAAACTCATATAAAGACTTGTCATTAAATGCTCCACCGGGGGTTGTGTAGAGCCTGTGAATTATAAAATACGATAAAAACATGGTACTTTTCCTTGCAATGTCTGTATATCGGCTAATATGCATACAATTAAGTGCGTGTGGGGGAGGGGATCGGGGGTTGGAGGAGTAAGCGGTGGGAGGGGGGGGGGGGCAGTCAAAATTTTTGAGACCTGACTAATTTGTTCTCAAAATAGAGGTTTGTTCTGGTTCTCCGTCGAATACTCAAATATAAAGAAAAGCGATACATAGAGCGCAATTCTCCTCCTGTATATTGTGTTTTTACTGTATTATTCAGAATTATAATGATTGGTAATTCATTTTTTCAACAAATAAATATTAGGGTACTTTTCAACACTAGTTTCTAAACTGGTTGAAGCTTCATCCAGGAACAGAAAAGAATACTAGCGAGCTTACTCTTTAACACCAGGCGTCGGAGGAGGGGGTGGGGGCGTTTAACGAAATTACTTTTAAAACCCGTGAGAGGTAAATATTAAGATTACAAATATGATAAAGATAAGAACAATATTAATTGTACCATCATACGCATAATACAACATAAGCGTCGCGGTGACAACTAGTTCTGAAGAAAGCTGGCGTTAACATTCAGAAGGTGGTGGTAGGATACGCTAGAATGCCTCGAAACTTTCGGCATTGGGGGTTCTACAGGTGTGATATAACTACATGAAATATTTTATCGCAAGGTATCGCTGAAACAGCTGTTTTGTCGTTGTATATTACTGCTGTGAACCAACTTTAAGCGTGACAAACTATGTTATTGAAGGATCATCCCACCTCAATATATTTTAATAACAGTATTTTTGTTTGTTTGCTTTTTTTAGATTTTTGCGTAGAGTATTGCCCCGTGATATTTTCTTTTATAACCTTTTCCACATGAACGAGTCAGGCGAGATCGCGATTCTAAATTGTGAGAAACAACATAAAGAAAGCGTCAGTATTTGTTGTACTTTCAGAATTTTAAGCATGGTTTTGCAGTCACCACAGATCAGTGGTTATCACCGCCTTAACACGTCGTAATACATTTTTTAAGAAGAAGACTGTTGGCTCTGGGAATACAGATCTTACAGTATTAGCGAAAGAATATGCAAAGAAGGTACAAATATAAACGTATCCATACCACTTTTAGTGCGCCAGACGCACGTTTCTGTATTTAACTTCTTCAATGTCGCTAAACCCCAAAAAGGACGAGTTACAGTTTACTATTGCAATGTGCCTACCGAAAAGGCCGATATTCGAAGGTTGGCAGATAACCACTAAAACATGCAGAAATATTAGTTATATGTTTCTAGTTTATAATGTACGATTTCATTTTCCCGTACTTTAATGCATTTTAGGTTAGTTTTGTGGCTGACTACATATACTGTCCGCAACATTTGACATTGAGCCTATGGAAATTTGAGCTACCAACGTCCACTATGCATCCAAATTTCACTTCATCCTACCCTCGTAACCACTACAGTTTTTTATACATACATGTAATTATTCCTCATATACATACGCATCATAAACGGGTTATATTACAGTGGTTACGCGGGTAGGAGTAAACGGAAAATAAACTTCTTGGGTAAATTTTCATGGATCCAGCTCTAGAACTAAAGGATTTATATCAAAATCGCATCAGTATATTTTGTAATTGATAGAAAATAGAGGCATTATTCGACACAACACATTTTTTTTTCTAAGTGTTCATATATGTAGCATGTGTTCCTAATGCCTTTATGTCTGTGTGTGTGTGGGGGGGGGGGGGGGGGGGGAGGGTTCGGGGAGGAGGCTCAGCGCTGGGCATGCGTATAGGTATGGCGTTATGTGCGTATGTAATGCGTTGGACTGAATGTCCTTCATCATCATGCTCTGATATAATTTCTGATGTTAAAATGTTGCGACATGGTCAGATGATGCATCCCTCCGCCTGAAGCTGATGCATTGTAAAATTATGTGACCTTGAACTTTTGTCCACTAACTTTGTATGAAAAGTTACTTGGATGAGCAGCGTTTTCCTTACCCTTTTTGATATCTTTGGTGAAGGAGTGCTAATATTCGATCAGATCATATTCTTGAAATGTAGGAACTGTAAAGCATCCATGCACACTGAGTCCTTGAACTTTATGCATGGACCAGGATTTTCACTTACGAGTATATCTCAACATGGTTCTTGGATTAGCAACATAACTACAAATAGTTGGTCAGTCAAACGATGCAAAACAAATTTTCCTACTATTGTAGGTTACTGTGGCGTATTTTTAAAAGTTTAAATATTAGATATGCATCATACTAAAGACAATGGTTCAGTCAGACATTGCAAATGACATCATACGATTTGTAGGTCATTGTGACTTCTATTTCACGATCCATTGAATTAATGTTTTATTTCGAACTAATATTTAACTGAAGTTTCATCGGACTTGGAATAGTAAGTCACTTCAGCGCTGCGTCTCATTTGGTAATACATGTAGGTCCCTGTGACCCATATTTCTTGGTTCACTGATTTTTTCTAATATTTTTAACATCTGTACGTGTGTAGCATCGATACATACGTAATACGTGTTTAATATTTGATATGCTGAAGCTTCCGTTATACGAGGGATGATTGATAAGTTCTGTGCCTAAGATACTTCTGGTGAATCTGCGCATGGGTGCTTATCACGAAAGTAGTTATTGCCATTCACTAGCTCTCGGTGGAAGTTTCAAAACTGTTAGACAAAAAGGTTTGTTTTTTACAGTGCCTTGAACACAAGAGGGGTGGCATATTTTCAAAATAACAATTACAATCTGTTTGCCTTGCCTTAGTTTGAAAAATTAATCTTCACATTCTACATGATTTTAACAGTTCTTGCTTTAATACATGCAAGTATAATGAGTGGTCAATGGTTTGATGGAAATGTAAAATATTTTGGCGTCTGGTGGCTTTATCGTAAACCCTTGAATATTGCAACCCAAAAACTTAGATCCAATATCCTAATTTCTTGTTTGTTAGGAACATTGTGGACAAAACCTAATAATGTTTACACACGAATGAAGACTGACACCTTACATGATTTTCGTCAAGAAAGTTAAACGATATCCACTGCTGTGCATGCAGAGCATGCGACTCGGATTATGCACTATCTGCAGAAACTCTGAAAATAGACACTTCCTGAAAATTAAAATTTAGCTTTTTATTCTGGAATGGAATAAATTTATGTTTGCATATATCATCAATTACCGGGATGCTGTAGGACATATATTTGCAAAAAAAAACTGCAAAATGTTTGACTCTGCTAAAGTTATGGACGGTCAAAGAGTTATACAGTGCACTCGTGGGGGTAACTGTTAAAGGTGGAGTGTCATTCAATCGATATTTAAGATAAATTCCCGAAATTAGACGATTGTTGATTTGTAGAATGGATGATTAAAATAAATAACTCAAATCCACTCTAAAGGTTTCAAAACATGGCGTGGCTCAGAACTTATCAATCATCCCTCGTATGTACAAATAGTAAATAATGCTTAATAAAAGACATTTGATGACCCTTTGACGCACTTGCCAGAACACAAGCCTGCAAAGGCGTTTCGCCAAGAATACTTTTGCTTAAGGTGGTGATTTATGGTAAATGTAAAAATCTGCAGAAAACCATAAAAAAGTAAGATATCTCCCTGAAATTTAGCAGACTTCTTATTTTTGTTGTTCTTTACAGTTTAAAATACAAAAAAGACGTACATGCTGCTTAAAAAAGTGTTTTTATAAAGAAAGATCAAAGGGTAGTTTTTTGCGCAATAATAAAAAAAATTAACATCGTTATTGAAAATTTACGTAGTACTGAAGGTGCGTTATTGCATAATGAAGAGCGTCCTAGCAATTATTTATTCCAACTCTTTCTCAAATTGTAATGTAGACCAGATGAAAACGGTACCTTTTTCTCAAATGTTCAACCATGTACAAGGAAATGTACACTGGGTGCATTTATTAAATATAGGGTAGGCAAGCATACCTATGTATCACCTACAGTATAAATAATACATTACTTACATGTCTATGGTGTGTAAATGAAATTGTTCAACCTTGTTAAAATAGTCTCACCTGTCTCACCTGTGTCTTTTGACAAAAAATGGACACAAACCGCATCTTTTTTCATCTGCCCAGCCTGATAATGTGAGAAAGTAACTGCTAGGACGCTCTCCATTATGCAACAAGGAACTCTCAGCACTAAGTATATTTTCAATAACAATATTTTTTTTTCAGATTATTGCGCACAAAACTACCCTTTGATCTTTTCTTATAAAAACACTTTTTAACATTAACAAATGCTGCATTTTGGGAGTCTGAGTTGTGAGAAACAACATAAAGAAGGCATATGCTAAGTTTTGGAAAGATCAGTGGTATTTTGAGTGTTTTATGCAGATTTTTGTCTTTGCCCCAAATCAATGATTATCACTACCTAAACAATATAAGTCGGTTATAATTGACTTCCTGTTCATTTGTTTCATTATTTTCACAAAAGTAAACGCTTTACATGCTTATTTTTGTGTTAATAAACACTTGTAAAATCTACTGTTCTGAGGTTTTGTAAAAAATTAAATAAAATTTCTCCTTACTAGATGGTTTAAGCGAAAATATCTCTTTTAGAAAGTGGATAAGAACCAAAAGTATTACATCTGTCAGTTTAGAGGGTTGATATTTTAGCGGAATTGCTGATTATATATAAAACAAAAAAAAAACGCAGGTAGTTAGTGTACCCCGTTCAGCACCCCATATGCAATAAACCGGAAGTCACGTGATTATTTATGAACCCGCGATTTTAAAAATACGCTTATATAAACTGCCAAATGCCAAGTGTTTAAATACGTAAATTTTATCAAGATCGGTCGTGGGCACAAAATCGGCAAAACTGTAACCCGTCCTTTTAAACAAAACAGATGATATGCAGGTCTCGGCAGGCAACGAGCATCTCTCTCCGAAATAATACAAATAATACATTGAAACGATTAGCAATAAAGTTGCTGCAGTATTAGCGAAAATGTATACGTCTCTCTCTTTCTTTGATCGATAGCTCATGGAGTTAAGCGCTGGCTTGCTGATCTAGTGGTCCGAAATTTCGCTGAAGACTAAAGAGGCAATTTTGTAACGTAAAACGAGGGTCCATTTCACACCACAACCTTCCGTTATCACACTCCCATAGTCCTGGTATGGTTGTGATTAAAATACTGTTGAAAAGGACGTAAATTTGCGTACAAGTCCTCCATCAATCCTCTCTCTCTTTCTCTCTTTCTCTCCCTCTCTCTCTCTAAACATGTACAAAATGCAGAAAGAGCAATTTGTTTACATCATGCACGAGTGGTAAAACGGTTCATAGTTTCAATTAAACATAATATACCTCTTTCTGCTCGTTTTAAAGTGAAATATGTATACTTTCATGTAAAGTGTTGATACATTAAAATATGGCGGAGCCCCGCAACACAATACTTATACCAGTGAGAAAATGTATCTGAAACGAAGAACGACTATTGATGATATAAACCCTCAGTTCTTGAGTTAGAAGAAAAAAACATGAAAGCTAAAAAATATAGATTGAATGGTATATGATTGACAATATTGGTCAAACGACGATAAATTGATCTTGGTTACCATGGTGGCAACAGCATAGAAGGAAAAAAAAGGATCTGTTTTATTTGATTCAATTCAGGAACAAGAAGAAACAACATAAAACAATATTTAAGGGTGTTTCAAGGGGTTTTCTGACCAAGAAAATGTCATTGGTTACCATGGCAACAACAATAGTGCAAGAGGAATAACCTTTGTTATTCGATGTTTTAATCCTTAGTTCTTGAGCCAAAAGAAACGAAGTCAAACGGCTACTTTGAATCTTTTAATAAAACTGATTGCCTGAAAACATAAAAATGGTCCTGGTTAGAGTGACAAAGCCACAGTTAACGTAACAATGAAACGAACTTTATTATAGGATTGAGTCACATACAATATTAGTACATACTGACTCAATCGCACTCTCTGAGAAATGTCAAGCTCAAAACAGCTTTTATCAGCCTTAGATAACTATCAGTCTTAAATAGTTATTCAGGTTGCAGGGCGCACGTGGCTGGATGTCTTATTTTATTTAAAAAAAAGAAAAAAAAGTGGCTGGATGACCTTTTTTATTTAAAAAACAAAAACACCTGCGCATGCAACAAACAACGCGAAACTTTTTTTAAAAGCTCTTTGTTGATAACAAAATCGTTTTTTAAAGTATAAGTTGTTTATCGAATGCGGAGGCATTATAATTTGTGTCTGAATATATTCAAATTGGCTTAAAAGTGTAAAAAGCAAAAATATAGCATTTTGGAGCATTACGATGGCAACATCATAAGCAGAACTTGAAACCCAACATTTGATTTGAAAATAAGGTACCGTTACACATTCATATGAAGGAAGTTTGAGGAAAATATTCAAAATTATATTCTCTGAAATTTTGAGGCCAAAATTGATGCTTATCGTTTCTGACGACGATTCTACAGGGCAAAGTGAAAGGAAAAAGAAGAAGAGGTAGACAGAGGAAGAGGTGAGAAGACAATATTAAGGAGTAGATTTTGCCAGCTCAACTAGGGCAGCTAAAGACAGGACAAGGTAGAAAGGGATTGTTTCGAAGTCATATGTGGTGCCCCAACGACCTAGTAAGGTAATGGGATAGACTAGAATAAGGTCCTGTGCCTTTAGTATACTTTGTTGATGTCACTGGGATTCAGAGTGTTCAGACGACCGATCTTGTAGTTCTCTCGAGTTTTTCTGGCTGTGTCTGTCCACTCGGAATCGTGGTCTAGACAACAAACAGAGGCATGGCTCATAAAGTCATGCGCTGGCAACCAGAAGTGCTCTGCCATAGATTTTTAAATCCCTGATGCCTCCAGTCGTCTCGATGTCCGGTCAAGACAGCCCTTGGTTTCCCCGACATACTGTTTCCCACATTTACCGCACGATATCATGTGGACCACATTTTGTGTTCTGCAATTTGTGTCGTCCTCCAGCTCGACTAATGCTCCACTGGCCAATTTTACTGTCTGAGAGGAAGTCATCATCTTGCAGGTTTGACATCTTGCTCTGCCACAGGTCTTGCATTCACCTAGGGTCGTATCATCGGTAGGGTCTGGCTTGAGTATAGCCCGCACAAGAAGATCTCTAAGGCTGTTTAGTCTTCTGTAGGCCACGATTGGTTTCTGTGGGAAGACTCTACTCAGATGTTTAGAAGATTCGACGATGGTCCAATGTTTATCGAGAATGCCTCTGACTTGAGAAAGGTCTGGGTGATAAGTCAAGACAAATAGCAGAATAGCATTGTCTTCTGTCGATTTCGACTGGTATGACAAAAGGCTATGTCTGTCCATATGTGTAACCTTCTCTATAGGTTGAGCAATGGCCTCTTTTTGATAGCCTCGTTTGCAGAGTTGCTCAGACATTTCTTTCAGTCTTATCTCGAAAGTATCAGAGTCAGAGCAGATGTGTCTGATGCGAAATGCAAGACTGTAAGGAATGTTCTTGCTGCAAAGAGGTGAGTGGAAACTTAGAGGCAAGAGGAACTGGTGAGTGTCTGTTAGTTTAGTGAAGAGGTCTACAACAATCCTGTCATCGACAAGATGAGATTGGGTGTCTAGAAAGACGTGTTGTCATTCGAGACCTCGGCAGTCTTTATATAACAAAATGCAATAAACACAGCTACGATCGAATTCAAGTGCGCATGGATCCAAAAGATTGCGATACAGAATATATTCTGTCGTTATCAAACTTGCGGATCCATGCGCCCAAGAAGGGCATCTCAAACGCTTTTTACGTACATTTGTAAATACAGCATACGTATTTATGTTCTTCAAATATTGTTTTGCCGTTGTGTGCTTTTTGTGATATTTTTTTTTTGTTTTCTTTGTATATTATTACTGTACAGCTGTTACTTCATCTCTGACAACCGTTCCGTTTTTCTAGTAACTTAACTAAACGAAATAATTTCCTTACCTGACTTCGAATTTTGAGATTAGCTATTCAGGCTATGGTGCTGGGTCACTTCCAGTGCTTTCGGGGCCTCCTACTGATTTGAACATTAGTGGGGAAGGGGCCTTCTGTGATTGCAGCAGGTGCGGGTAGGGACTGTTTGGGCTATGTGCTGGGTGCTTTCAGTGAAGGGACATCCCACTAATTTAGATAATAGCAGGGCTAGGGCCTGCTGTGGTTGCCGTAGGTACGGGAGGGGTTGTTTGGATTGTTTTTCAGGTAGTTATGCAGCATATGTAGTTTTGTTTGGAAAATATTTTTTGCTTATGATAAGCCTTTTGTAAATTTGACATCCATTTAGTTTTTCCATTCACTTTACCGCAGCGATGATTTCATCAGTTCCAGAAGGGCCAGATTCTCAATTGCAATATTTTTGGCGACGGTGCGGGTAACTTTCCCTGCCGGGGCATCCCACTTATTTAGATGATAGTAAAGCAAAGATCTGCTGTAGTTGGAGTAGGTGCGGGAGGGGTTAATGGGTTCTTATTTCATGTAGTTATGCAGCACATGTACTTTTGTTTGGCAAATATTGTTTTTGCCATAACGTGCCTTTTTGGGAGTTTGACATCCATTCAGTTTTTCTATTCACCTTACTGCACATGTCGATTTCCAATTGCAATTAGTCCCATAAGGGCCAGATGCTCGTTCGCAAATCTTTGGCGATAGTACAGTGTAACTTTCCCTGTTGGGACATCCAACAAATTTGGATTATAGTAGGGCAAGGTCCTGTTGTGGTTGCAGTAAGTGCGTGAGTTTGTTTGTTTTTCATGTAGCAAGTAGCATATGTATAGCTCTTATACAAATTTTAAAAACTGGTCTGATGCGTAACCGTCAAGTCCACTTTTTGCTAAGGTTGACTGCCCATTTCAGCACAATTTAAACCTTTTCTGCATAATACCTTGCCATGACAGCTTTAATATTGACATAAGCTATCTCTGCAGCAGTTGCGATTGAAAACCGAAATTAAACTGATTCGACTTTCACTGATTTAAATATCATCAATTTGACACACAAGTGCTGGAGGAATGGGGAATGCTACTGCATTCCCTGAACAGTCTGACCTTGGTCTACAAGGTTTGTTCAGACATTCCTGTCCCAATATTTAGTGAGGTGGTCACCTTTTACAGATCATTTTGGAACATTTATTTGCTTGTAAGACCAAATTCGTACGTGTGTTTATATATCAGAGTGAAAATTCAAGTATATTCAATTTTATGTACAGGCTATACCGTAAAATGAATAAGACGAAGAAGCCATCAGAATCCAATTATGTCTATGCAAAGAGATATATTAATTAGCATCAGTTTCTGGAAAGCCTAAACTGCCTTGGTGAAAGCCAGTCAACAAGTTCTTATTGCTTGAAAACTGTTGCTCGAGACCTTGTATTGCTATTATGCCGTTTATTCAAGGTCTTCTAAATAGCTGCTTTAGTCTAGTTTCCACAAATATCTAGTTTTAGAGCTCTAAGAAACCAGTTCAAATATTTCAATAGCAGAGTCTTGGCATTCGAATCAGGAAGTCCAAAATTTGGCCTTTTCCATGCTTTCATTTTTAGGAGCCATAGAGATGACTTCTAAGCAAGTATTTACGCACAACTAGCCAGGTGAAAGATATTGTACAGTGCACTGATTGCACATGCATAGTATGCTAAATCATACAGGTGTGACATCCCTTATTCAGTGAATAAACCTTACCAACACTGAACTAGAAAGTGTAAACAGTTTTTAAAATTCGTAGAAGATCTATAGTTTTGTTTGGCAAATATTATTTTGCCTTAATGTGCTTTTTGTGATTATTTGTCCTTTTGTATGCCTTACCTGTACAGTAGTTGCATCATCTTGGTTGTCATAAACAAATTCACGCCGGACCGCGTAGCGCAATCGGTAGGGCACCGGACTAATAAGTCAGAGGTGCTGGGTTCGAAATCCGGTCTGGCCAGATACTTTCGTTTCTCCTTCCGCTGATTCAAGAAGGGCAGTTGTCAGTTACTGGCGAAAGTATGTGCATTTAGTACTGGTTAACCGCTTAGGAGGTCTTAGCCTGCCCAGGAATAGTGTGGTTTTTTAGTTTAACTGATAGTCCCGACATGACTTTAGCTGTTTATCGTGGACGTTAAGCAACACACAATCAATCAATCAATAAACAAATTCACCCGGTCGAATGATTCAGTCTCTATATAGTAGAGAAATAAAGGCGTACCCCACTGGACGGACAGGATTCGAACATACACTGACTACGACAACCCCGCCTAGCCATTCAGAGACATTTGCATAACGGATTGCGCCACTACGCTCCTTATATAAAGGAGTATCAGCGAACACTGTGAAGCTTGATTTTTCTCAATAACCTGCCTGAAAGGGCTACTCGATGTAGTTGTGTTAACACAATCAGGTATATACATGGAATACCTGGATCATACGATACCGAAGCTTAGAAATATTATATGATTAAGATTTAATAAACTTCAACAGAAATTCCGGCCCAGGGCCAGTTTACATCCGAAAAAGTGAATTGTAGAGAAATAAAGATATACCCAACTGGACGGACAGGATTCGAACCCCCGCCGACTACGACAATCCGCCTAGCCATTCAGAGACATCAGCTCAACGGATTGCGCCACTGCGCTCTTCATATAAAGGAGTTTCACGGAACAATGTTAAGCTTGATTTCTCTCAAGAACCCGTCAGATAGGGCTACTCGAGTTGGTTGTGTCAACACAATTAGGTATATACATGGTATATCTGGATCAAACGATACCGCAGCTGGCAAATATTATATGATGAACTTTAGGTTTGACAAACTTCAACAGATATTCCGGCCCAGGGCCGTTTAACTGAAACAGGTACATCCGAAAAAACTGTATAGTAGAGAAATAAAGAAATACCCAAATTGACGAACAGGAGTCGAACCCACACCGACTACAACTCCGCCTAGCCACTCAGAGTTATCAGCTTAACCGATTGCGCCACTACGCTCCTCATATAAAGGAGTTTCCCGGAACAATGTTAAGCTTGATTTCTCTCAATAACCCATTAGATAGGGCTACTCGATTCGGTTGTGTTAATACAATCAGATACATGGTATATCTGGATCATACGATACCGAAGTGTATATCATCGAAAAATCACTTCCTCGGCGCAGCATATAATTTTCATACAATGTCACTTTACTTCAGTCTTTCTCACTTTCAAAAAGCGTAGAGGACAAGTTACTGGGACAGGACAGAGGTAAATATTAACTCTTTTATCAAAATTTTATAATCTACTTCGTTTTTATCTTTGAACTGTTGTTTGTTTCTGTCTCATATGGAATAACATGAGTTGGGCTCCATAATAAGGCAACGGTTTATTCTAAGTCTATATTGGTCCAGCCCCGCAACAATTCTACATATGGCGCGTACAAACAACGCAGGCTCACATCTGTTTGCGCGCCTGCACCGTATGGTCATAGCCGTTGCAGTTCGTACACACCATGTATAAGACGCTGAGAAATTAACAGGCACAATAACAGTTGCTAGACTGCAAGAGTTCTCAGACTGGGGTTCTGGTCTTTGCTGTTCTCAGACCTTTTTCATATGAAGCTGCTCAAATGACAGATTTTAAAATATATATATGACATATCGGTGACACGCTGCTTATCGCGGAGCTTGCACAACACACAACGGGACTCGCTGTTTACATATCGCTCAAAACATAGAGCTTTAGTAAATCCAATCACCGCTCTTTTTATTATTGTTTTATTTTTATTTGTTTTATTTATTTATTTTCTTTCACTAATTGTTAACAAAATCTTTTCGATAGTTAGTCTGGATACTTCGCTTTTCAAATAAAAACCTTTACAATTAATTATGAAGGCAGAACCTCTGGAAGCAAGGAACACATCAAATTAAACAAAAAAATACTAATTTAAAGAGTAACTACGCTTCAGGAACTGACTGAATTAGATCCCAAACCCTATCCCCAACATCAAAGGGAAAGATTGACCAGGACATCCCAACAAACAATAAATTACAAGTGATAAGCCGAGTCAGCAGCTCTTTCCCAAACAGGTGGCAACTCAACTATCTTTACTGAACTAAATAATTTAAACCAACAGAAGGATTACAGCAGACTAAGCAAATTATACGAAAAACATTTAACAACTATGTTTACCTATTTTCTATTTTTATTATAGAAGAGTTAAAATGAGAACACCATAAATTAAAAAGCATCGGACATAAAACCAATGCAACCGCAACGAAAGTATTGCCTTGTGACGGTCAGTAATAACTACTGGGAGATTTAAACCGGTTTTACTGGGCCCAAACCTTCACCCTCAACCTCCGCCGCGGTGCACACAATTAGTTTGTAGTTTGGTTCGTATGGAGGTCGCCTAAAAGTGTTCATGCTTACTTATGTAATGTTGCAACACGTTCCAGGCCGCCTAGCATAGGCTTCTTTAAACTGACCCAGAATGAGCCCAGCGATCCCAAACGACGAGATGTATGATCTGTACTATGATGCTGGAAGGACAGACTTTTGCTGCCGCCCCACGGCATATCAAATTATTAATGAGGACCAGGGTTTTTTTGGAACCGTGGTCCTTGAATTATCATACACTATAGAATACGGAGATTGCACCTCACTTCTATACACCTCATGTATATATCACAAAACGCGGAGCTTTCAGTAAGATTTATTAATGCATCTGCGTTTCGACTTTCGCTGATTATTAGTTGATGAAATAAATTTCACCGATTATTAGCTGATGTAAAAACAATGATTGTATTAAAATTTTAACTCAGGTATTGGCAGCATGTGCATTTTGAGGATAATTGTAGACATAAGATAAACTGTCAAACCTTTATATGCTGTGAAATAATATATATTCTCTCTGTTTGATGTAGGAACAGGGGGTCTTCGCCATTGAATCTCGAAAGAATCCCTTTGACTATGTTGGGTTCAAAGTGAATTCATTGTTATAATGCGTTTGCTGACAGTGTAAGATTTTGATGAATTTTCAATGCCGCACGTCGTAGTCCATGATTTCCAGTAGCATAAAATAAGACTGATGCAGTTTAGGGGTGGCCAAGTCGTTGGACAACATTACTGGACAAATATGACAAAAAGGTAGGTAAATCAAGACGTTTCTTCAATCATGTACATATTAAAGTTTTGTTTAAAAGAAATATGCAACTTTGCACGATTTAGATGTCTCCGAGTCCCACCCCTCCGGCGGAGACATTGTTTTCCCATAAATGTCTGTCTGTCTGTCTGTCCGTCACAACTCATTTCCACTCCATAACTCTAAAAGCGTTCAAGAGATTTTTTCTCAAAACTTTGTAAAATAAAAAGCTTTATCAGATGATGTGCAGAAAACAAGAACTGTGACTCCGCCTACATTAATTATGGAAATATGCCCCTTTGTAAGTATTAGTTTGTAAATCATGTACGCTGTATAACTTTAAAACACTTCAATGTATTTTCATGAAACTTAGCAAAAACATAGAGGATGAACAGTTGGTAAGTAGAAAATGAGAAACCTAACTTCACATATATTTTGGCCCTTTTTAATTTCAGTGTAAAAATTGTGCCCGCTTTCTAACTTTAAAACAATGGAGGATATTTTTTTACAAAACTTTGTGCAAATATAAAAGCATACTCAACTGATTTGCAGAGAACAAGAACCACAACTTGACCTACATTTTCCACGGAATTATGCCCCTTTAGAAGGTAAGTATGGCAATTGTATCCGCTCAATATTAAAGATATTTTCGTGACATTTTGTACAAAAAATAAAGTATTATCAGATGATGTGCAGGAAAAAAGAAGAAGAAAAAAAAATAGTAACGCCACCTATATTGTTATTGGATATATTCCACTTTGTAATTTTCAGTACAGAAATCGTGTTTGTTCTGTAACTTAGAAACAGCTGAAGATATTTTACCAAAACTTGGTTCGAAAATAAAGCGTTATCAGAAAATTTGCAGTGAACAAGAACAATAATCCCGGACCCACCTTCGCTTTTCACCGATTCATGCCCTTTCGTAATTTAATATGACAGTATCGAGAGCTTGTAGCCTCTATAACAGTAACACTGCCAAAGGTATTTCCATGAATTCTGTACATATATAAAGCATTAGCCGATGATGTGCAGAGATCAAGAACCGTCACTCAACCTACATATTTTTGAGAACGTAAATTTTAGTTTGGAAACATGTCCTCTCGATCGCTTCAAAAACCTTTGCAGATAGTTTCACAAAAGTTGGTAATAATATGAAAGAATGCCAGTTGATGTTCCATGATAAGAACCATAACTCCATCTTAATTTTGGATGAGGTGGTGGGGAGAGTGGGGTGGGTTTGGTTTGTGTGTGTCTAGGGAGGTGTGAGAGGTTGCGTCCTTTTTTGATTCGAAAACAAACATCTAGTTTGTTATTATTATTATTATTATTATTATTATTATTATTATATTTTTATAGCGAGGCAAAAGCTTGATAAGATAGTGATTTAAGCTTGTTTTATTAGAATATATAAAACGTGCATCTTTTGCACTAATGTCTTCTTCCTAGATGGAAAAAAAGAACTACTTTGCTGTAACTGAAACTTTTGGGTGCGAAAAGCACTAGAAAAATATCTATTTCATAACAATGTCAATGTACAGGGTGTTAAAAAAGTTCGTAGACATTTTTTAAACTTACACTGAAAGCTTAATAATTTTATGATTTTGGCAAAACTTTGTAAGTGTAATAAAGAATGCACCACCAAAGACATGCAACATATAAATTATTTTTTCGATTTCAAAAATGACAAGAAAATCTGAAGTGCCATGGACACAGCCTCTAGGGCTGATAATGGTGAAGGCAAAATTTTGATTTTGAGTTCGACATCTTAAGAGCTTGGTTGTTCCAAACTGATAGAAATATGTAAGATGTAAAAGTACTAGTATTGCAGGGAATATTTTCGTGATTTTTTTCAATTATTTTTTATCATTTTCTAATAATTTACCATGGATTTCTGACTAAATCGAAAGGGTATCCCCATTCTCAATTGCAACTTTAAATTTTAGAGGGGAGGGATAGAATCTATATCAGTATTCGTAAACATAGAAGCATTTTGCAGATTTCTTTTAGTCTCTTGTTATTATATTTGTTCTCACATCGCGAATAAACATTTGATCTGATTTTTCTTTTCATATAATTTTGCAAAATCACTTTCAACAAATTACTCTATAGATTTAACTTCAGATTCATTTTTCATTGAACTTATATACTAAAGTCTTGTTGTTTTGAAACAAATTAAATAAGAATATGAAATTGTTTAGGAAACTCTTGAAATATTTTATACTGGGTTAACAAAAACTGTAATTAACAAATTTCCTTGTCATTTAGATGCATTATTATCGCAGAAATGCTATTTTATCAACACATTTCAATAATTTGACATTTTGGTGGTAAAAATTCAAATACATAATAATTTACTGATACACCATAATTATTTTGAAAGTTTATTCTTGTCTCCCTTATCTCTAAGTCCCACTCCATGATATAAATGATTTTATGTCAAGTTTTGATTTCAAATTTCGTTTCAGATGTTAATTCATTACCCCCACCCACATGTAAAATATTAATGCCTCATCTGCTTTTTCATGTCAGTGAATTATTTGTCAAAATGTTCATATTGTCTTCGATTCCTTATAAGCTTTAATATATAAAATACTGTTTGGCTTAGTCTCTATCACTTACGTTAGTTTCAAAATGATGATTCACTAAGGGATAAGAATAACTAACACTTTAATATGCCACACCTTTGTGCCTAAAATCAATGATAAATAGCAGGCCACTTTGTCACCTTGGATATGAACTGCTAAATTTATTACTGTATAGTGCGGTTGTAAAAGTTGTTACATTGTGAATCATTTAACACTGAATAGTTTTTGAAACCTGTACAGTTTTAAGATTTAATGAATATAACTTCTGAAGCTATAAGCAATATTGTAATGTCTTCGAACTTTCTTAACACCCTGTAAATTTGGAAGTTATAAGATTGTAATGATGGATGAGCAAAGCGAAAAGTCAGCTAACCTGTTTATATGCCACATGTCAAATAGATAGTTGATGCGCGATAAATTTAGTAGATGAAATGTTAAATCGGGGGCGGGTAGAGGGGTTAATTTAGTAGATGGTGCTAGGAAGGGCTTGGCGGGAGGTAGACAGGGTTAAAATAGGCCTCACCTGACCAAAACTTCACTATTTAATGTTAATTTCGTTGCGTTAGAAAATGTCTACTCGGATGATGTATATATATATATATATATATATATATATATATATATATATATATATATATATATATATATATATATATGTCTTAATGCTATATACATATATATCAGAGGACAAAACTGTAAGTAACAGTAATATCGACATTCTTAGCCTGCAAAAGAAGCGAGCACTGAAGAAGGAACCAAGTAATCCGGTATGTATAGCTATATTGCAATTTTGGTCATTTCATAACGTTAAGGAAGAAAACAAGTGATGCTGGTGACTTTTAGAAAACGTGTATCATTGCACACTTCTCGGGTGTAAAGTAGTGTAAAAAGGCAATGGTTAGGACTAAAATGCTATCGGTGAAGATGTGAAACATAACAAAGAGACTCCTAAAGCTAGACATTTTCAGTACGGCATTACATTAATCTTAAAATGAGGCTTTAAGTCAATGCTTTCGTTCAGCTGTTGTGTGATTAGCCTTTTTAGCGAGGGTAACTAAATGATCACCTGTCAAGGAAAGAGCTGTTCATTTAGTTTACCGTACGTGTCAGGCTCTGTGAACTGTTGACAATTTATGTATGTCTTTCTTTCTGTATTGGTTTTGAGGTTGAGGTATGGGATCTGATAGTATCATTTGTTACCATTGCCTATCTGTTTACTTCGAAACTCTTGCATTCTGGCACTACGGAAGCGTTTTTGTGAAGAGTATATTAAGTAGTTTATGTGTTTTTGGACACCTCATTGAACAAAACCTACACTGTACTTAACTAGAAATTACTATGACTTTAAGGTATGAAAAGCTCCAAAAATAAGAACAATTTAAAGAAGTTTTATTCGATTAGGGTTGAATAGAGTTTCAGATCCATGCATTAATTAGAAAACAAAACGATGCAGAGTAAGCACTTGTGTTTTCTTGCAGAAGACGAAACTGAAACCCCACGTCGACTGGAAGAATTAGCCGCAAAGAAATTTTTTACTTCAGAAGTAACCATGCGCAAAAGCGGAACAGGCCACAGTACTTAAACGTCTTGGATTTCGCTCTTCTTATATAGGCTGCATTATAAAAATCTATGGACAACTGCTCTGCTGCTGAACCTGTCCCAGCTACGAGATCATTAAGAAATTTAATTGAGTTTTGTCGAAACAGAACTGTCTTTTGAAAGAAACTGAAGTGAACACGTGTATGAATACAGTATTGAAGGCATAAATATACAACTAAAATTACTTAAAGAAACAGCCTACAATTTTGATTGTTCTTCTGTTAGCTTTAATTTAAATTCGTAATGTGAAGTGTTTTATTTTTCCAGTTCGAATCATTGTTCTGCCACAAAATTAAACAGTCATCGATTTTGGAAATGAACTATTTTTACCAGGAGAATGAAATATGATTCGCCTTTCAAATCTACGTAATTTTGTCCCAAACAATTATATTCGTGGCAAATTACTCAACGTACCAGATTTTCGGGAAGAGATATTTAATTTCTTAATGTTGCAAAATTGTTTCCAATGGGTATAGATGAACTAACGTACCTCAATTCACTGACCTGTTGTTATGTAGTAATTATTTCTGGCCGATTAAAATAGCTGTCCTTTAAATGTTTTATGGTTTTCCACTTTTAATGCAATGTATTACAAAAGACTGAACGTATAGGAAAGTAGCGCTTGATAAACTAAAACAGATATTGTCCGCCATCTTTATAGACAATATCCTGAAATATGGAAGGAGAGGTAGCGAGAGAGTTGACGAGGTCTGGATTTACGTCCCACAAACACCGATGTCATAATATTAGAATTTGTGGCCTAGTGCAAAAAAAAGCTAGACCACCACAGCTCCAATGAGGACAGCAAAAATACTATGACTTGGTAATTACCGATATGCTGAATAAGAGTATTTTTTTATCAAGTGGAGGGGTGGTCGGGCGATGGTGCTGGTTATAACTTCCATTGCCTTGGCGTCCGACTTATTTGAATATAAGTAGGGCAAGGGCCTACTGTGCTTGCAGTACGTGCGGGCAGGGATTGTTTGGACATTAATTTCTTCTCTCATCTATCATTTGTCTTTTCTTTCTCCCGGCCTGAAATAGACTGAAATACTTGGGGGTGTTCGGGTGGTGCGATGGTGGTGTGTATAGCTTCCGGTGCCGTGGCGTCCTACTGATTTGGGACATTGTGGGACAAGGGCCTACTGTATTTGCAGTAGGTGCGGATGGGGTTGTTCTAGTCTATCATCTTTCTTCTTTCTCCCTCTCTTTGGGAGACGGCCCGATATAGACTGAAATACTGTCTCAAAAGGCCGATAAACCAAAAAAATCAATCAATCTGTCTCAAAGGGCTGTTAAACCCAAAATAACAAACAAACCAAATATTGTATCAAGTGCACTTTTGGACACCACTTTGCATACAAAAACAACTGATAACCGGATGGGTCTTAATACATTCAAACGATCTGGAACATTCAACATGAAATATGACTAATTTGAGAGCGCTAGTAAACAGTAAAATGCAATAAGACGTTCCTTTTATCTGTAAAGATTAAAACATAATAAAACAGATATAATGACGTAATTTTAATTCCAAAATTGTTGACTTTTAGAACCAGGAAATAAACATAATGTTTAAAATACAAGTTTCTTCTTCATATCAAGTCTATATATTTCAGTGTGCAAGAATTTCTGCTACAATAGGTAAACATTTCAACGCAAAGATGTACATGATGATTAATAAATAAAAACACATTGTGACATTTCCTTCGACAACACACTATTGTCAACTAAGATCAGCCTTAATGATGTACATGTGCATTCTAAATGTTAAACATGCATTCGAATGGGACTCTTCGTTTTGTTGAAAGAATAGATAGATGACAGGCAGTTTTGAACAGTGGAAACAAGTTTATGGTTAATACTCTCCGCCTCCACTTGGATATATCCCTAGTAATCCTAACTCTAACTGCCACATGTAGCTTAGCCGGCTAGCGCTAAATCCACCAAACTGTTTGTTCGGAGCCCCGGTTGGATAAGGGCTGATCTGCTAAGCTAGCAGTCTGGGTTCGAATCTCACTAAAGATAATATACGTACTATAACACAAAGCCTTCCATTATAACTCTTTCATCGGCAACCTGTGTCTGAGATACTGTAGAAAGGGCCATTGAAAACGCCATCTATCCACCATAATTCCTCATTTTGTTTGTGTGTTTTCGGTAGGTGTATCCCCAATTTGGAACTTCCCCAATTTGTAGAAGAAAATCTTGTAATGTGTGTGGAAGTTATGTTTCTACAATTTGTAAGTGAAATGTCATACTGTAAGAAGTTCATGAAATTAGATGTATTTTGCATTCTTTGTCACTGGCGATATTGAACCAATATCGACAATTACGTACTATAAGTTTTATATAGAAACTCTCAGAAATCAGTATCTCCCTGTTTTGCATATATCGGTCATACCTCCCCGATATGTACACTTTACAAGTATGTGTGTATGTGTGTGTGCGTGTGTGTGTGAGTATGTGGGGGACTTCCTAAAATGTTGTAGCTATCGCATACTATTTGTCCAAATAGTTAAGTAAAATGTATTTGATTAATTGTTTGCAAAATCATTAAAATTTCGATTGCTGTCTCATATGTAGTTATATTGCTCTGTTGTAAACAGATGGTGCACCTGTCGGCAGTTCTGAAGGTTTTGATTAGTACATCAAAAAAGATTCTGAGCATTAGACCATATGAAATGATGTATCTTTGAGCAAAATTGACGGTTCTGATGACTTAGGTTGTCAGGAGTGATATTTGCTACGCGATTAGCGGTTGCTGTTAGGCTTTGCAATAACAGTTTGATTCTAAACTTTTCAGTATCTGGGCGTTTTTGCGGACTTCCGTCTTAAAGCAGTCCCTTAAAAATAGTTTTCCATTTTTCTTAGTGTCTTATCGTTAGCTACATTCTTATATCTATAATTTCATATAAAGCTACGCAAGAATACAGAACAACCATTTTATGCGTTAGTGCACATATATTCTTCCGACTGCTGGCTGGTATTGTACATGTAACTCAACAAAATAACTAAACTGTTAAGTGTAATTCAAGATTTCCAATTTAAGCCACAAAGCACACCCCGTCCGAGCTACTAATATGGGTATCAGTGTACAATTATGTCACCTTTTTCTACGGTAAAAAGGTAATCCATTAAAATTTTATGCAAAGTGTAAACTAAATTTTACTTGTGCTTAATCATTCAGTTCTGATATTTTGTTCAATTGTACATGAATGCATATTTTCTTCGTGTGTTGTTGATTTCAGAAAAATGCACTATTCCTGCAAACAAAGATAGTAACTTACATTCAAAGGAAAGAGATGCAGCATTTGATGGGACGAACTGATATTCACACGTGTAGTCGTCAACATCTGCTAGTATGGCATTTGAAATAACCAGCGAAAAGTCGTTACTGGTAGATTTTTCAGAATATCTGTCAGTTCCAGACGCGTCTTTGCCTGTGTCACTTATTGTAACGGCACCCTTTTTCCATAGTCGACCAGCTGCAACGTCAAAACCTGACTGGGAACAGGTTAGCTTCACATCATCTCCACAATGCGCAACAACAGTAGTTAATACGGGCTGTCCTGCAAGCAATTAATACGACCAGCAAGATAACGATTCGAGGCTACGTCTTTGTAAAGGCAGCAAGTCCAGCAACTGGATTTTAGTTGAGACATTTTTTAAAATACGCCTTAAAAATGGGTTTTGGTTGATTTTATGAGGAGAAACAAATTACACATTTAATGTACACCACCGTTGACTACATCACATTTATTCTAGTTGTTTGTTGAAAGTTTACATAGGAAAAAATACCATCAGTATTTTTAAGATTTTAAGATATGTTTTAATCATTTTCATAGTTTAAGTCATGCAAAAACTAAGCTGACATTTTCTGAACATTTAATAACAAGTAGCCCAAAGGGCAACAATTGCTCACCTGAGAGACATTGTAAACCTATAGGGATATTTAAGATGCTCAAGGGCAGCTAACTCCACAGTCAGTGGTCCAATCAGGCTGAAAATTAAACTCATCCAAAACATTATGTATGCCCTCATTTAATATATGCAAGTTTAAAAAGTATCCGATCAAGAGCACAATAGACAGAGCTGTCAAGGGCAGCTTACTTCGTAGCGGTTGGCCTGATCTGGCAAAAATTTGAACTTGTTTAAGATATTATGCATTTCCTCATTACCTGCAAGTTTGAAAAGGATCGGATAAGTAGAAACTAAGAAAAAGTGGCAACATTGATTTTTTGGATGCTCAGGGCAGGTACTCCATAGTCAGTGGTGGGATCTAGCCGAAGTGCTAACTAATCCAAGCCTTTATGCATATCCTCATTACCTGCAAGTATGAAGAGGATCCGATGAAAAATGAAAATGTGATGACGTTGTTTTCTCCATTATAACACTTTGGGATTTTTTTCAAACGCTCAAGGGCAGCTAACTCCGTAGTCTGTGCTTGAATCCGGCCAAATTTCGAACTCATCCAAGCTCTTATGTATGTCATCATTACCTGCAAGTATGATAAGGATCTAATCAAAAACCTTGATTGCAGCACCCTGAAAGTCAAACTTCCTCGAGATATTGTCATGCCCTACATTTGTGTGAATTTATTTCAAAATCCTTTGAGAAATGTAGGTGCTAGAGCAATGAAAATTTTTTTCTAAAAAATAGCCACAGTGACCTTGACCTTGGGCACAGCATCCTGAAAGTCCAACTTGCTCGAGATATTGTCATACCCTACATTTGTGTGAAGTTATTTCAAAATCCATGGAGAAACGAAGGTGCTAGGGCGATGACAAAGTTTTTCTAAAAATAGCCACAGTGACCTTGACCTTGGGCACAGCACCCTGAAAGTCGAACTTGCTCGAGATATTGTCATGCCCTACATTTGTGTGAATTTATTTTAAAATCCATTGAGAAATGTAGGTGCTAGAGCGCTGACAAAGTTTTTCTAAAAATAGCCACAGTGACCTTGACCTTGGGCGCAGCATCCTGAAAGTCGAACTTGCTCGAGATATTGTCATGCCCTACATTTGTGTGAAGTTTTTTCAAAATCCGTTGAGAAATGTAGGCAATAGAGCGATGACAAAGTTTTTCTAAAATATGTGATGACGTTGTTTTCTCCATTATAACACTATGGGATTTTTTTTCAAACGCTCAAGGGCAGCTAACTCCGTAGTCTGTGCTCGAATCCGGCCAAATTTCGAACTCATCCAAACTCTTATGTATGTCATCATTACCTGCAAGTATGATAAGGATCTAAGCAAAAACAGTTGAGAAAACGTGATGACGCCATTTTCCCCATTATAACCCTATGGGATTTTTATCAAACGCTCAAGGGCAGCTAACTCCGTAGTCTGTGCTCGAATCCGACCAAATTTCGATCTCATCCAAGCTCTTGTGTATGTCATCATTACCTGCAAGTATGATAAGGATCTAAATTAAAAACAGTTGAGAAAACGTGATGACGCCGTTTTCCCCATTATAACCCTATGGGGGCTATCTGTTGCCATGCAAACCAGAGTTCTGAGCTGATTGGCACCAAAACCTAATGCAGCCTTTCCCCTACCCAAATGATGCTTAAGGTGAAATTTGTTTGCGATCGGCCCACTGGTCTCTGAGATATTTATGTTTGAAAGGCACCCACCCACTAACCCACGGACGGACGGACGACGGCTCGACTCCCATCCTATAAGCTCACCTCTGAGCCTTCGGCTCAGGTGAGCTAATAATATACTGTTTTTAGCTTAATGTCCTAAAAGCGTGTTACTTCTGTTATATTATATATATATTACGGAAGGGTAAAACCGCATGCATATTTATTTTTCATATCTTTGTTTTTGAAAGCTTTACTTTTGTGAAAGATACTTAACGTATGATTATTAGCTGAATAATAATTTTCTTGTAGAAATCGATACTCATTTTTCCTGACATTTATATATTATTTGAAGATTTAACATCTAAATTAATTAGAAATTGTGTTTATGAAACACTTTGCCCCAACTGTGTGTTTTCCTCTAAAGAAGGTTCATCCCATAATGTATAAGACAGTAAAACTCAACCCAGTATTATAGAATTAGCTAAAAAGCCAATCAGGTCACCAACGCTTTAGCCTGTTACTTGGTGCTTAATAAAAAGCTCACAGCTTAAGTGGTTCCTCAGATATTTTGTTCACAAGCTTGCTCCTATTCAAAATGCAAGTGTCTGAAAAAGGGGAATAACTCAACCAAATATTTACGAAATTTACGAACTTTAAACGAGCTATTAATTCATTTTAACCGTGATCCGAACCTGCATGTCTGATATAAAAATCCTAGCTTATGCGGTTCTTCAGATATTTTGTTCATTAGCTTGCTTCTGTACAAAATGCCTATGTCCGAAAAAGGGGATTACTGAAAAGGCCGGGCCGCGTAGCGCAGTCGGTAGGGCACCTGACTCATAAATTAGAGGTCCTGGGTTCGATACCCGATCTGGCCACAAACTTTCGTTTCTCCTTCCGCTGATTCAAGAAGGGCAGTTGTCAGTTTCTGGCGAAAGTATGTGCACTTAGTACTGGTTAACCGCTTAGGAGGTCTACGCCTGCCCAGGAACAGTGTGGTTAAGTTAACTGACCGTCCCAACATGACCATAGCTATTTACCGTGGACGCAAAGCAACAAATCAATAAAAAAAATCTGAAAATTGAAAGAATACCAATTCATTTCCACCTTGGTCTGTAACTATATGCCAAATTCGAATATGCTAGCTTAAGCGGTTCTCCAGATATTTTGTTCACAAGCATGTTCCAAAACAAAATGACTTATCCGAAAAAGGGGAATGACTCAACTTAAAATTTATGAAAGACGCTAAAAAGTTAATCAGTTTATCTACATCTTGATCCAAACCTGTAGGCCAAAGATAAGGATCCAAGTTTATAGCTTATACGATTCTTCAGATATTTTGTTCAGAAGCTTGTTCCTCTGCAAAATGCATATGTCCGGAAAAGCGGACTTATTTGAAAGTTTACAAAATAGTGGTATTCCAGACATTTTGTTAGCAAGGGCGTTCCTACATAAAATGACAAAGTCGAAAATGGGACATAACTGCTGAACGACAAGACCGACGGACGAAAACAGGAAAAAAATACGAGTCCGCTTATTTTTCATGTATATCACATTTAAACTTTTAAGATCCTAGCATAAGCAGTTCTTGAGATTCCTTGCTGCACAAAAGCGTTATGGACGGACGGACAGGCTCACACCAATATGCCCCCTCCCCCCCCCCCCCGCTCAACTCCATAGTTGAGGACATAAAAATCATAGATGTTCCCTGAATAAAAAAATATGCGGTTCAGAAGGTGACATAACTTTCATGAATATATTTTACAGTCATTGCTAAATGCGTTTATATTCTGCGAAAATAAGTGTTGGTTTTATTACGGTTAATCTATTTATTTTTCAAAATATAAAACATTTCAAATAGCAACTTATATATTTCAGATAAAGGCTATAAACAAACGAAAAACGTAGAAATATATAATAAATATAGGAATGCGGTTTTACGGAAGCGTAAAACCGCATGCATATTGTTTTTTTTATATCTTTGCTTAGGAAAGCTTTATTTTTTTGAAAGATATAAAAGTTTGATTTTCGGATAAATTATACTTTTTTTTAGAGAAATCGATACTCGTCTATCGTGACATTTATATATTATTTGAATATTAAAGATCTGAATCGATAATCATGGATGTTCTTTGAATAAAAAAACAAACATCTGTAGTTCAGAAGGTGAAACTAGAAATGTTTTTCAGAGAAAAACATATGCCCCCCACGACCACCACCAGCCCCTTCCCACCCCTTCTTATCCACCATGAATGCATTTCCAGCCACTAATTACATTATCCTAAATCTTTGCTATGTCAATGTAGTCTATAGAGTTTTGTCTAAAATCAAGAGCATTATAAGTCCTGCTGTGACCTTGAAAAAGAAGTCAAGCTCGTCACCTCTTCTGCTTGTCGTAAGTATATATCTATAAAAGTTTGATAACCTTCCATCCACTGGTTTAAGAAATACAGTATATTCATAGTGAAAATTACTAAGTGCTTACATGACCTTGAAAATGGGGTCAAGGTTATCAAAATGCAACCAGCTCATCAGCTTGTCTCTGTAGTATGCCCATGCAAGTTCCACGAGAACCCGTTCATTGGTTTAATAGATATCCCACATACAATATTATGACTTTGAAAAAGGGGCGAGGGTCACCAAAAACTAAAAGTGTCTTAAGCCTGTCTTAATAATATATTCATGCTTGTCTGATAAATATCCAGCTTTTGGTTTAAGAAATGATCATGTTTAGGGAAAATTTGTAAATTGACTATTAACCTTGATAATCAGATCAAGGTCACCAAAGCGCAGTCAACTCTAAATACTGTCTCAAAGGTATATCGGTAAAAGTTTGGTGGAAATGAGCAAAAAATTCAACAACAGATATAGCAATGTTTGTGAAATTTTCTTATATTTAAGTCCTTCCATGAACTTTAAAATGAAGTCAAGGTCATCAAAACCTAATCAGCTCTTTTGCTTGTCCCATCGGTATACCCATGCCAGTTTGGAGAAAATCCATCCCTTGTTCTTGATATATCCAACATACAAGGCTTTGACCTTGACGAAGGAGTCATGGTAACCCAAAAATTAGCATGTCTTAAACCTGTCACAATAATATATCCATGCAAGTCTGATAAACAATATCATCCTTTAGTTCAAGAACTGTCTCATTTTAGCACAAATACAACTTTTGTAAGCTGGCTTTTGACCTTGGAAATAGATTCAAGGTCACAAAATTATAGTCAACTCTTGAGAGTACCCAAAAGATATATATATGCCAGTTTGGTGGAAAAAAAGGCAAACGTTCAAGAGATATATCAATTTTAGTGAAAAATTCACATATTTAAGTCCATCTGTGACCTTGCAAATGAGACTAAGGTCACCGAATCTAACCAGCCCTTAAGATTGTCCCAACGGTATATTCATGAAAGTTTGATGAAATTCCATTAAATGGTTCAAGAGCTATCGTGTTTACAAGAAATTGTCGCGCCGACGCATGAAATTTAACAGTCTAAAACCTCTTTTGAAAATTTTTGAAAATTTGGTCAAAATCAGCCAAACTTAATCAGCTCACTGGCTTGTCCCAACGATGTATACACGCACTTTTGGATAAAATTCCACCCACGGGTTGAAGAAATATACAGGATACAAATTGCCACGCCGGCACATCGCACTGAACTCCCCCCCCCCCCCCCCTCACCTATGGTGGAGGGATAAAACAAATTTGGTAATTATATTTTACAGTCATTGGTAAATGCGTTCATATTCTGCGAAAGTAAGGTGTTGGTTTTATTACGTTTTAGACATTTTATAAAATAGAAAAAATCTAAATAGCAACTAATGTACTTAAGACAAAAAATAAATGAAAATATGAAGACGAAAAATGTAGAAATTTATTATAAATATAGGGGTGCGGTTTTACGCTTCCGTAATATATATATTAAGGAAGTTGATAACGTTACGTTACGTTATTACTCTTGACAACGCAACGCTATTATATTGTTGTGAACGATATGTTTAAATAAGGCTTTGAAAATTGATTAACTTCGTAAAACCGGTTAGCTATTATAATAATAATCGAATTTGTGCATCTACGAATTATTTTTTCGATATTTATATATTTATATATATATTAGACACTTGCATTTTGAATAGGAGCAGTTTTTAATGTACAAACAGTGGCGAGGAATATATGTTAAGTTTATAAACTCTCAATAGTGAAATATATCTATATAAGTATGTAATAAAACGTTCAAAAAACAACGATGTATAGATAATATAAGGGTGGCAGGAAAACGTTTCCGTAATTATATATATATATATATATATATATATATATATATATATATATATATATATATATATATATATATATATATATATATATATTGAAGTGAACATATAGACAATTGCAGCACAATTAATCCAAAGTTTCGAATGCTTCCCTTTTTCAAAATGCGTACTGAAAGTATTTCTGCCAGGATAGCAAAGGAAAAATATTTTATTAACTGTTTCAAGCCTAAATTAAATGCGTAACATGTATGTCTATGAAAATAACGGCAAATAACGCTAAATAACGTCACGTGAAAGTTAACGTACGTGACGACGTTACTATTGCGATGCAACAGTCCTGACGAGCTGAGCGAAACGTGTTGACACTTTTTTGCATAGTTTTATTTTAATAAATCTAAACATGTAACGTCAAACCTTACTTTATATATATATATATATATATATATATATATATATATATATATATATATATATATATATATATATATATATATATATATATATATATATATGTTCACTTACATGAAGCATTCTAGTATTTGGGTCTCAGATTTGCTGATTGTGCAGTGACCTGTTTTCGTAAATAGTTTCCGGTTTCGCCTATATATTCTTTGCTGCAGCCTCTGCATTTCATGACGTAAATCATATTTTTTACTTCACAGGTCATTGTTTAATATACGTAAAAATTTTCTACAATATCCGCAATTAAAATCAAATGCTGGGCCTTCTAATAGATGAGTGCAGAGGCCGCAGTTTGACCTCTGACAAGGTTTACCGTGCGTTCAGAGTCTTGACTCCAGATGTGATATAATCTTTATCTTAAAAGGAACTATTTGGCCCTGAGCAAGGATGAGATTTTCAAATTTTCACCAAATTCTGAGAAAATTGTTAGTTTTTAGCGGGATGGACTGCCAGATCAAGTCACTGAATAAAAAGTAATATTGACAGACAAGTATAACTTTAGTGTTGCAAACACTAATAAGTGATATGCAATATGGTAACAGAAAATAAGACCATTTTTCCTTTAATATTCATTTCATTATGTCATAATCATAGCAGAGCCCAAATTTTTTGAGATTTTACCGTTAATGTGCCAAACCCAATTTTCAGTAGCTAAAATATCTTAGTGCCAACATTAAGACTTAAATATTTTATGACACAAAACAAGTATTATCAACATGATATTGTTTAATAATATCTAACACTACCCAGAATGTGTTCGCTTGCGGCAGTGCTGTCTAGTACAAGACAAATACTTCAGAAAATATCTCAAAAATCCATCTTATTTTGCGATTTTAGACCCCTGTGTCCAACAAATATATACAAATCACTTCAAATGGCAGTAAAACACACTATTAAAGCTTGAATTTTTTTATTACATTCCTTTTTTAATATTCAACCATTCAAAAGATTTACCAAAGTTCTGTTGTGGTTCTCTGTTGCCTGTTTTTGGTGTCAGAGTTTCTGTGATGTTTTACCTTATGTATGTTCTTATTATTTTTGGTTCGGTTTGGGTTGCTGAGTGGCCACCTTTTGGGAACAAGCTGCTCACTCGGTTGGCCATATGTTCTCTGTATCTTGATTATTTGTAATCTTAGTTGTTTCCAACTATGGTTTGAGGGCTGGATTTGGATTTTGATTGTTTCAGTTCCTGGTCTTTGCATACTTTTTACTTTTACTAATGCAACTTGGATTAATTTATTATAAAAATGCGATTCTCAATAATTTCCGGTCATACTGTGCATATATATTTATACTAGTCTACTTTGCACCACAAGCGCTTATTAACACATAGGGAGGACGCGATACACAAAATGTTGTCCGAATCATATCAAGAAACCGTACACTTACCAGTTGCGTAGAAGGTACTTGAACACAAGATAATGAAACTGGATATGCTAACTTGCAACACAAGGTATCTGGAAATAAGAATATAATAATCAGGTGTAGGAAAATGTTTAATTTAAAGAGTGTCTGCAAATTTGAAGACAGTTTAGTCGGTATAAATTTGATCTTGCAAATTAATCCATGTAAAAACCCGCAGTTGCTCGCTAATGTTTCGGTTTTAGTTACAGTATGATCCATATTTTGCAAAAAAAATTATTCGCTTGCATGGATGTTCTCTCTTGTTTTACAAGAAGTTCTCTGCAAGGCATAGTTCTTTCCCTTTTGACCATAAAATCGATGTGAGGGAAATAATATCTTCGGTGTCGATGCGTTTCGTTCCAAAGGCATTGCGCCTAACAGTGAGTGCCGCTCGGTGAATGTTTTGCATATCTTAATGTTTGAGAGATCGGTAGGGACTAGATGGTCTAGATTTAGCAGCAAAACAATCAAGCGCACTATTAAACCATACTAAACAGAATCTACTACGACAGAACAGCGTGTAATACTCTAGATAAGGAAAGAACAAAATTTTGAAGATCTGTTCTTCGCAGGATGGAAATGAAAAACTCCTGCATGCACACTTTTCACCTTATTCCCCTCAGCATGCACACCATACACCAGCATCGAAATGCAATTATCTGGTTGAGCTCCTATTCCCATAATTCTTGCTCCCAGTCTGGAAATTTACCGACTTATATGTCTTCAAAATTACATATAGTCTTTAAATTTACAGATAGTCTTTAAATTGACAGACAGTCTTAATGCAATTATGAGAGGCAAAATTATTTAAAGAAGTGTAGTGGCTAGCCCCGCGGGTCCTTGTTGGTAGCCTTGGTCTACCCATACAGACCCGTTCTGGTTACGCCATTTCTACACATACGGACCCGTATAGCTAGTAAATGGACATAAAAAATTTATTTAGTAAACGCTGAGGTTACACATTCGAGGCTGGAAAACACTTGGGGTTTAACATAGTATAGTTCTTGTCTTCGCAACTCCTCCTATAATATTTGATGCAGGAATTTGAAACTTGCAACACAGTTCAAACATGCATTGAACATGTGCGTAAAGTAAACGGAATTTCGATCTTGTTCATTATTGTAGAATTATGTCCAGTGTGACATCTATGACATACATAGTTTGACCATATTTCTATGTAGTACTGTCCGTGTCTCCGCAACTCATCCTATGGTATTTGATGCAGGGGTCTGAAATTTGCAACATAAATCTGACATGCATTGAACATGTGCATAAAGGAAACAGAACTTTGATTTAGGTCATTCTTGCAGAATTATGTCCCCTTAATGACCTACATATTTTGACCATATTTCCATTCCTTATGTACGGATCACCTTTTGCCATCGCCCTAGCGACCTCATCTATAAACAGTTCTGATTTTAAGTCAGAGCTACAGTGTATATTAGGTATGACAATAGCTGGAATCAGTTTGCATTTCAGTGTTGTAAACCAAGGTCAAGCTCACATTTGCCATTTTTAGAAAAAACATTTGTTATCCCTCTAGGGTTTTTATTCATAGACCGACATTCATATAGTTTCAGGCATATGTTATGTATGACAATATCTTGGA
Organism: Ctena decussata; assembly: GCA_963989385.1. Taxonomy (NCBI): domain Eukaryota; kingdom Metazoa; phylum Mollusca; class Bivalvia; order Lucinida; family Lucinidae; genus Ctena; species Ctena decussata. The sequence continues at coordinate 53,328,784 of OZ022504.1, forward strand.
CAAGAGAGCGTTTCAGCACTGTAGGTCCAAGGTCAAGGTCACAGTTGCTATTTTTTAGAAAACTTTGTCACCACTCTAAATCATTCATTTATTAACAGATTTTAATATAAACCACCAAAGTGTTTAGTGTGACAATACCTTGGAAAAGTTTCCAATCCAGAATTTTTGGATCAAGGACAAGCACACAGTTGCTATTTTTAGAAAATACATTGTCATCCCGCTACCGCCTTTTTAGCTCACCTGAGCCAACGGCTCCGGGAGAGCTTATAGGATAGGCAGGCTCCGTCGTCCGTCCGTCGTCCGTCAACATTTTCAAACGACTTCTCCTCTGAAACACAGGGCTGATAGTAACCAAATTTTATATAGAGCTTCTATGAGGCAGGGGAACCAAAAGTTGTTCAAACGGTTTTGGTCACAAGAACAACCTGGCCGCAAAAACATATAAATGTGCCGCGACACGACAAAACCAACAAAGTTATTGTTCGCCCAGCGAAGAGTAAGGTCGGGTTAGGCATCAGCATAATCTGATCAACTTCTTTGCTAAGCGCTTAAAAGGGAAGCTGAGAGTCCAAGCTACATCCAAGTGGACAGCGAAGACTCTGATCAGACTGGACGGATGCCAAGGCTGATCTGAGTCTGCGCTGGGTGCACAACCACTTTGTTGGTTTTCTCATGACGTGGCTTATATGGTAAAAACTTTTAAAAATCTTCTCCAGACCAAATAAGCCGATGACCTTGAAGCTTGGTATATAGCATCGGATACGCAAGTACTGCCAAGATTGTTCAAATTATGACCTTGGGTTGACCTTGACCTTTTGTCGGTAAGGTCAAATTTGCTTACTGTAGCTTATTTATGGAAAATGCTAGAACATAAGATTTCTTGAATACTGTTGAAGATTTCGACCTGAAAATTGGTAGATACAGTCATCTAAATGACTAAATAAAATTTAATATGTACAAGCGGTCAAGGTCATGCTTTGACATCTGACCCTGGTCTCTCATATTGTGACAATTTCAGTCATCTTCTTCCAAAAGCTACTGGGCCATTGTAACCAAATTTCATATAAAGTCTCTAGAGGCTTAGGAAACTAAAATGTGTTCAAGCGGTCTCGGTCACATGACCAGCATGGCTGCCATTCCCATATATGGCCAAAAAAATCTTTACGAATCTTCTTCTCCAGAACTATTAGGCGGGTGGCCTTTAAACTTGTTATGTAGCATGAAGTACACGAGTACTACCAAGATTGTTCAAATTATAACATCGGGATGACCTTGACTTGTTTCAGTAAGGTCAAATTTGCTATCTGTAGCGTTTATATGGGGAAATGCTAGGTATTTAATATGTACAAGAGGTCAAGGTCATACTTTGACCATTGGCCCTGGTCTCTCATTTTGTGACAAAAGGTCCTGGTCTCTCATTTTGTGACAATTTCACCCATCTTCTCTCAAAATCCACTGGGCCAATTGTTACCAAATTTCATATAGAGCCTCAAGGGGCAAAGGGGACGGAAATTGTTTCAAATGGTCTGGATCACGTGACCAACATGGTCACCATGCCCATATATGGCAATTTTACAAATCTTCTTCTCAAGAGCTAAATTATTTATGGCATTGTAACTTAGTATATAACATCAGGTACATTAGTGCTATCGAGATTCGTCAAATGATGAACTTCGGCTGACTTTGACCGTTTCAAGCTTAGGTCACGTATCGGAAAATGCTGAAACATTGGATTTCATGGCCAGTTTAGAAGATTTTGGCCTACAATTGGTATATACAGTCGTCTCAGTATATGGAAGATTTGCGGGTACAAGAGGTCAAGGTCATTCTGTTACCTCTGATCCATGTAATTCATATTCTGACAATTTCAGACATCTCCTTAAATGCCACAGGGCTATTGTAACCAAATTTCATATACAGCTTCCTGGGGCTAAATTGTCACTCCTCTAGCACCTTTATTTATTGACAGGTTTTATTATCGCTTCACAAAAATGTTGAGTGACAACGTCTGTGACAAATTTACGATTTAGTATGTAAGAGGCACGGTCAATGCCACAGTTGCTTTTTTTCAGAAAAAAAAATTGCGTTATCCCTTTAGCACCTTTTTATGGACTGATTTGACATACCTTCTCACAAAAATGTCTAAACACATTTCTCATTTAGTGAGGCATATGGCGGGGGCATTCATCATTTTAAGTGATTGTCTAGTTCCTCTCTAATTTACCTGTTTTTATTCTTTTGTGTTTCTTACTTTTTATTTCCGTAATGTTATTTTGTGTTTCTTACTTTTAATTTCCGTTCTGTTTGTATGGTTTTAATTTCCTTTCTGATAAATATCGGAAATGAAATGTCCCTTCCATACTTCTCAAATTTAAATTTAGAAGGAACCTAAATTGTCTATTATCTGCTGCTAAAGTGACTGATCTTTTACCTCAAGATGAGAGTGGAAGGTTTCATCCGTTGCCAGTTCGATTGCTGTCATTTTCCATGCTGATTCGAGTAATTATAAAGAAGGTATATAGTAAAAATGTTGTGTTGAATAAAAAGGCGTGATAAATTCCGTTTGTCTATCAAAAAACTACAACACAAATTCAGTGGAGCGGACTTGTCCATCTTCCTATGAAATATAGAATTTTTTGAAATCGGACTGATATTGGTACTTGGTATCATCAACACCGGGAAGAAGCCATTCGCTCTCTCTTGGGTAAAAGTCAAAACTTTTTTCTACATATGCATTGACAGTACTAAATAACATTTAGTAATGGTTTCAAAACTTACTAGTCAGGGTTTATAGTAACGATTGCAGTAGCAACGCTTAATATTGTCAAGCTTGTCACGGTTGCATATGAATGCTAATTCTTAACTGGGTACAGTTACAGTTGCAGTAACAACGATTATTGTTCCCGTGGTTACAGTAACGGTTGCACTGTCAACGTTTCGTGTTAACGTGGTGACACAAAATATGAAAATAAACTGAATAGACAGGATGATATTAGCCGTTGCCGTAACACAGCTTTGTTTCAACGAGCGAAAGCAATGGTTTATTTTTACAATGATTAGTGTTGTCCTGCTTATAGTAAGTGAGGTAAAATGGTTTAAAGTCCTAGATCCTATGTCAACCGGCAAAGGATTGAACTATCTGTCCGAGACTATATTTTGGCAGAAATGTTGTGTAGTTACTGTTTCACTGATAACTAACAATCCTAAGGCCTAAGTCTATTGGTCACTGAGCTGATAAGATAATTAATCTAAGGTCAGTGCCTTCGTACAAGCAAAACAGGATCACTTATTGGACTTGTATGACCTTCTGGAGAGGTTACCCTTTGGTGTCCAGAGAAATATTAAGTATTGCCTTTTATAGTCTACCTAGGGTTTAAGTAATGGTTGTTGCACCAAGACTTGGTATTATCGGGGCAGGCCCAGTGTTTTCCCAAGCACAGTGTTAACTGCGTGCCAAGAATGGTTGCAGTGACGCAGCAAAGTTTGTTACAGTTACAAGAACGGTAGTATAAGATAACTAAGTGTTAAAACGGTCTTGTAAAGGTTGCACTGCCATAACGACTAACTAACGAGTTGAAAGTTACAGTTTCATTTGCAACACTCAATGTAAATGCGGTGACAAAAATGTTTGCAGTGGGTCCGTTTGATGTCCGTGGCTTAACATGTTGTAGCCAGTACTTATCTTTGAACATAATCCTATGTCCATTTACCAGCTAATAGTGTCCCATTAAATTGTCATTCTTTTTCTACCTAACAGAAAGTAGTCAAGACATACAAGGGCAAATCTCTAGACGGCAAAAATGCATGTCACATGGACTTACACGTAATGGCACAGGTCCGAATGGCATAAGGAGGCAAATGTCTGGCTTGTTTTAAGATGCTTGAATTTTACCTTCAGTCTCCATCAGGAGCAACAGACCTAGAGTCAGTCAATAGCTGTAGACTTAAAATAGACGCAACAAGGTATGAACACTTTCCGGCGAGTGGTCGCCAAGACCAATCTGGAGCTCACAGCCTTTATATCATTTTCATCTGATGAAGTGCAGGTTTAATTCAGCGAGGAAGTCCTCATTGACTCAGTCTAATGTGTCAAATAAATTTTTAATCACAAGGCAACAGTAAGTGTAGCAACAGATGTGATTAGCAGTTGAATCCTAGCAAATGTGACAATGATCGTACTATTGCAGCTCTTCTAGAAACCGAGTAACACCAAGCTCGATTTATAAAAAAATGGTATTATAAGCATCATACAAAGTTCGGTGAAAATCTATTCAGCCATTCAGGAATACAGATTATTTACATATAATACCTTGACTGCAGTTATAAGTTATCTGTACGTCCGTCAAGAATTCTGCCGAAGCAATACCAACCACGGTCAAGGATACTTTATCGCCGATTGTTTCGGGCGACAGCACCTTTTCATGCATTGTATCCCAGCGACATCAGTTTTAGAGCCATTTGGATTATAAATTAACATCTTGAATACAATATGCAGCAAGGCTGGTCAAACTCATGTTTGTTCACCATTTAAGGTGTTCTCGTGAAATATTGTACAGAATTAAAATCCTGGCTGCGTATTTGATGAGACTTTTGTTTTAACCTACCCTTCAAGCGCGGTATGTGTTTCAGAGCTCAATTTAAATCTTATTTGATTGGCTGTAAAGAAAATATGGTTGAATGGATAAGAGTATTACTGTTGACACCATACTACAATAAGAAATGTTACAGTGTGTAACAAATGCCCCCGAGGCCCCTTAAGCTGACTTTTGAGCCCTAGTTGTGATCTTGACCTTGAGCATGGAGCACGAGTCTTGCACATATATTCATTCTCATTTCTTTTTACTTTTCTGTAACGTATAAATGCACTTTGAAAGTTTAAAGGGATTTAAGGGGACTTATTTCAACCAATAACCAAACTGTGTTCTGTCCTTGACTTTGGGCGTGGGCACCTTACATAACTTATTGTTATACTTCACTTTTTTACGTTACCATTTTATCATCCTTTACCTTTCGGTGTAACTTGATGAAATTCGCTTCAGCAGTTTGGAGTCAGCTAACAGACATGATTTTACCTCTGAGCCCTGTCTGTGATTTTGACTGAGCAACAGAACCATAATTTGTTTGTGACATATTCGCTCCTTGTTCTATACCTTTTCATGAAGTTTGCTTTAGTAGTTTTTAGGTAATTGAGGATAAATGATTTGACCTTTGACATTTGACTTTGTCATTGACCCTGGGTGTGGGAAGCTATGTCTTGTGCATGGCAAATCTTCTCATTACGCTTTATCTTTGCTTCAGTAGTTTTTATCGCTGATACATGATTTGTAACGGACGGACAGATAGTCGGACGGACGGTGCGATTTTTATATGCCACTGAAGTTCCCTCGAGGGCGTAAAAAGATTCGATCATCAATCTAACTGACTTGAGATTGCGGGGATAGAATTTGACATCATGCCGATAGTTGGTGCTCTCGCTGCCTGTTTCCGGGATTGTTCCAACAGTACGTTTCAATTTGGAAATTTCTATAGACTTCTAAACTTCAGTGTTAATGGTTTATATGAACATTGTAACGATTGGCCATGGTTACATAAGTACAAGCCAAAAAAAAAACAGAAAAAAACTGATACTGAGCAAAATGACCTTCTGCAAATTGTTACTGTCGATAAATTTCCTCCGAGCGAATGATCTACCATGTGCGAGTTAGGTCATAGTTTGGGCTCTTAAACATACACCGCGAAGAAACAGATACAGGAACAGTGTTAAATAGCTCGGTTGACATCACAGTTAATGAAACAAAATTACTCCCGCGGATCAGAAAGGCCTTGAACTACGACACGTAAATAAAATTTACTTATGAAGAAAACTGCGTATAATATGCAAAATACATTACCTCTTGGATGATAATTGTCGAAACATTCTCTCTCTCCTATATAACGTGTATCTGTAAAGAAATACATTTCATGTCAATTATGATTTCTGCATAATATGTTAAAGACAATTATTTATGCAGGTCTCTTTTAAAATAGCTTCAATAATAATAATAATAATAATAATAATAATAATAAAACTAAAACATGTAGCTAACCACAATTCATGCGTACGATAAATACATTAAACGTCGCCATAGTGATCATAAGAAAAATGATTTATAAAAAGAAAACATTTTAGAGAAAATAAGTGTCAAAAGCCAAAACTCATGATAATTTTCAGTGCTAATTATTTCACCCAGGGAAACCCGACATCGAGATTTCAGTTGTTGCTGGAATTCGGAGGGAAGGAAAGAGGCCATACGTCACTAGTGTTATGTAGTTTTGGCTTATAAAGCCTCGTCAGTGACCCTGGCAATATCTGGAGACGAAGCCAGATAAAAGCATGCTGATTTTTTTTATTTTAATTGGACAGTCTATTCAAAGACTGCGCAATTAAAGTTTTATTTCTAAAATTTTGTTTCTCTTGAAAACTCCACTCGAAATATACATCTGCTTTTAAGACGGGTGCAAAAATGATATTTCACCGATATATAGTCAACGATCCCTTTATACAGAAATCATTACTTATAGGATTAAGATGTTCAATAATTTAAATGAGGTCCATCATTATTATTGCTAAATTCTGAGATACTTTGTCAGCCTTTATTCAAGAATTAGGAGGAACAGTGCCGAAACTCGGCGGTACTGACATCTGCAATCAGCTATTTTTGGCGGAATGCCTAAGTTTTTTAAATGCGAAATTCAATGCATTATGCTTCGCATTTAAAGAAAATTTAAAGAGTAAATACACTTCAGGAACTGACTGAATCAGATCCCAAACCCTATCTCCAACATGAAGTCTGATTGTATTTAATTATCACCTTCCTGTAATTTGAGGGCTAGTGAATAAATAGCAAGACTATCTCTATCACATTACCCTCAAGCATGATGCAGTTTGCCCAACAGTGTTTCAGTGTTATCAGCACAGAATTAAAGAACGCGGGGGTCTTAGCATTACATAGTCGCTGCCTTTACTTTACTCCTTCACCGGTCCAAACGTGGTTCCCATGGAAATACGTTTGACCTTTTGTGTTCGGAGGGAACCAAATCAGCGAATCTTGGACCTCGGGGGTATGTATGGGAGGGGGGGGCAGGTTCTCCCAACGTAAGACTGTAAGTTTTGTATTCTGGGTCATAGTAAAGGGCCAGGGCTCCGTCTAGTTACAATCCGCAAGAGAATATTTTTCCTTCAACCTGAGGCTCTTCATAGACTGCTAATTACTGATTTTCTACTGGTCTTTTGCTTATCGGTTAGGTATTTGGAGATCAGAGTAGAACGGCCAAAGTACCCAAACCATAAGTCCGAACTCATTAACCATTTGATCTTCGACAAATTCGAGATATTTTGATACATAGACATGTGCCCCCAAATACGAACTACGGTCAACCTTGTGAGTAATAAGCATCACCTGCCTATTATAATACACTCGCCATGCCTATTTATCTTATGTAAAAGTCAGTGAAATTAAAAGTCCGGGAATACTACATCTAGCACGCCTGGTTTTATCCATGGCAAATGAACGCTTCAAAGGCATGCACAAAATATCATTTTTTTTCAAGCTGAATAATATATTCTTGTGTAATAATCATTCAAAATATCGGTGTCGTGCAGTGTTTTAGGATGCCATTATTTATCGCGAGGTCGCAATCATGTAAGTATATGTGAAAATAACTGTCATAATCAGTCCTTGCATTTAATTAATACTATTAAAAGTAAATTTCTGCTCCATTTGGTTCCCAAAAATAAGACAAGGAGGCACGGTCAGATCTCCATATCAAAAAGCGAAAAAAAAGAAGCACGATAATCAAGTATGAGTAGACGTTTTATGGATGCTACGCGGCATCAGCACTAGTTTGTGTGAAGATTAATAAGTTCTGAAAAAAACGGCGACAGGAAACTGTTTTAGACAATAGTTTGTTTACACTTGATGGAGACCCTACCCACAAAATGCTCGAATGTCATCGGTTTGTTTTATTTCGGATGTAACTTTGTTGCATTTATGTTAGCTACGTCTCATTAGTCTCAACCGTAAACATTTTTATTTTACATATCTGATCTTTTATATTTTTATTTTCCATGTCTTGTAATAAGTTCTTTGTGGTTTGGTAATTAAAATCTGAAAAGGGTTCTTTTAAGAGCAGAGAACATAATCAAAAGAAGGCGTATGGGCCATAGCTGCTTGCTTAACCTTTTAATGGCTTAATTAACCATGTTAATTACGTCATAACACAATTTGACATAGAGCTTATGACGATTTCAGCTACCTCAATATTTCGAAAGAGTGATCAGCGGTCGATACAATAGCCAGGCGCCATTTTAACCTCAAGACAAAATTCAAAGAGGCCATAAAAAGACGAAAATTGTTTTTGTCTCAATTGCAACCTCCAGATGTGTCCATCCACAAAAGCAAGCCTATGGTAAATTAGACAAAATCGCCGCTCCCTGGTGTGACACGTTCAGCTGGCTTGCATGCGCTCAAATTATTAAATACGTAGACCGGCAGGCAAGTTGCAGCAATGGAAAAGGCGGCAAAACAATACATATCAAGTTACCAAGACAGGCTACACTAACAGGGAAGAGTTCAAATTAGATACCAAAGGAAGACGACGGTAATCGCAAACCAGCCATAATTACAACCTTCGAATAAGAAAGAAAGAATATATTTAGTATAATGAGAACATCACACTGGCAGTCTAACGCATTTCAAAGTGATTATATAAATATACGGGAAGTGGCAACATCGAGTTTCAAACTCCATCCTTAACTTCAAATTGGAAAACCTATAGAAATAGGAAGTAAAAACACGAGTGCTAGACAACACTGCGTGTGACAGTGAAAACCCGAGTTTACATTTTTGTCCCAGCTATTTGTCCACCAAACCAGCCTTCTATGTCCTAAAAATCCCACTGTGTTTCCTTTCGTGATTTTTTTAAAAAAGCCCTCATTAAAGTAAAAAAATAACTACTCAAGTAAATTAAGTTCCACCTTGCTTTTGTACATAAGCGCAATGTAAAATGTCAAACGCTAAGCCTTTTTAACCAAACCAGAAACCGTAAATTGCATTTGAAATAATTTGCCATTGCATCCCGATAGTACCCAAAATGTTTCCATTGGAATCTTCCACTATTTAATGATTTATGGTGATCTTTGTAGACGTATCTACAAGTACAATTTCGAACATTTAACTACATGTATATAATTTGAAGGGAGTAAGACGGAACCCTGCATCACAGCTGGGGATGGTCGGGCCGGGTAATGGTGCTGGGTAAATTTCAGTGCCGGCGCGTCCTGCTTATTCTAATAACGGTAGGGCAAGGCCCGACTTTGCTGACATCGAGGGCGGGTGGGGGTAATTTGGATAATGGATACTCTTGTCTATCCAATTTTCTTTTTCATTTTTGAGTAGCAATATTTCTTCGGCACCTGCATACAAAGTTTATGTATATAAGTTCTGAATAGTAAGATACCTACGATCTCCGCGATGCCAACGCTTGTTTGAACTATTAAGACTTTGTTGACAGAGGATATCTACTCACCAACAAATTGTTGTCACAAGGTTATTGCACAGCGAATTTTGTGTCAACTCTTAAACAATTCTATGGTAGTCACCATGACGGCGTTGACCCCTAGAATGTGGTCGTTTCTAAACTTACTTCTGACCTGATGGCTACCGCCGAAACATAGTATGGCTTTCATTTTAACTTACTTTTCCATCAGATATTTCTCGAGACACAGGGGTTGAGGTGGCTTGATGGGGGACGCCTGCGCTAGCGAGTTAATACGTAGGCGTCTCTTACCTGATGTCTGCAGCTAATGTGTTCCGCGGAATGCGACAGTAAGTTCGGCATGGAGAGAGATGCTCGTTGCCTGCCGAGACCTGCCCACCATCTCTTTTCTATCAAACGTTTGGGGTTTAGCGACACTGAAGAAGTTAAATACAGAAACGCACGTCTGTCGCACTAAAATTGGTATGGATACATATAAATATATATAGACACGGCGGACTACTCGCGAGCACCTGGTCACACTTTCTTTTTTGCAGTTCCATGCCTGTCACATATCTAAATACGTCGAATTTGTCTATCTTTATATGGATTAAATGAGTTTGGACTTATGACTTTGGTACTTTTACCGCTCTGTTTTCTTTTTTCCTATCTTTGGAAGACAGCTCGATACACACTGAAATGCAGTCTCAAAGGACCGTAAATCCCAAGAATAACGAAAATCAAAGCAGCAAAAATAAACCACTTTGCAAGCCGCAACTCTGTAACATGTATAGTATTCCGTCTTTGTTGTTATGAAACATATAATGCTGTATACTGTGTATCTTGTCAACCATATGATGCTGTAAACAGTGTATTTAAATGGAAAAAAGGTATATTAATAAAATACCTATGTAAAGAAATCAGATATGTCTAACTGAACATATTCTTTGAACAGTCTGTTTACAATGAAAGTTCAACTTGACACTATTTGCAGGATGACATGCATTATGGATGCAGAAACTTATAGCAGAAACTTGTAAAGGCAACAGGAACAGGAGTCAAGAAGAAGCGCGACCGGTAATATAACCAAACATAACTTTCCTGTAGTTTCTTCCCTTGATAGGCGTATACACTTTCCAGATTACCTTCCTGCTTGTAGAACATATATAACCACAAATAATCAAACACAGGTAATGTTTGCATGCGTCAAAAATACTGCATATTTCAATAGGTGTATATTTCTATTCAATTTTCAATTCAAACATGTATTGTTTGGCATTGACAGAGCAGATAATCGCTTTGGTTCGAAAACAAAGAAACGTAAGAAATTGATGAACCCTACACAAAACATACAGCGCAATACAAATGATAATTGTTGACTTTGGCGAAAAACATCTAAAAGTCAAGTTATTGCAGAAAGGTTGTACAATAAGTTTGTCGGCTTTGGAAACAAAATAAACAGAAGCAATTTTTGATATATGTAGAACTAGAAAATGTGTTTGTAAAAACAATATGCCCCTAACCATATGCTTGCCACTAAAGGCGTCAAACTTTAGATGTCTAGCATAACTTCTCATTTTATGACAGAATTTGCCCAAAAAATAACTAAGTGATCTTTACCTTAACTCCTAGCAGTATGCCAAATATGAGCGTCCTAGCTAAATGGTATTCCCAGGATTTTGGGAACAAACTTTCGTGTAATATTTTTGCTTGTACATGGCTGACAGAGAAAAGAGTTTTGTGACTGCTCATTTTTATGGTCGATATATTTTAGAAATATCAAGGCCCCAGCAGTTACTGTTCTTGAGAAAGAGACCACTCATAATTATGTTATATATAAATGATACAAGACGAATAACTCTGTCGATAATGAATGCATAATAATACAGTTAGCATCAGAATGGTCAGCTGATCAGATACTTATAGTATACCAAAAAATAGGGTTCTAAGTCAAACGGTTCAAAAGTTGGAAAAATACCAAATACAACAAAGGGCATTACTCGGTCATTTTTTGACGGAATAAGCCCAAAATTAATCAGGTAGTCTTCACCTTACCCCCTAGCAGTACGCTTAATTATGAGCATCCTAGGCCAAACGATATTTCCAGGATTTTGGGAAAAAAGGTTAATGTAATTTTTCGAAAAAGGGGCATAATGCTGTAGTGCATGGCAGACTTTAAAGAAAAAAAAATACGGGTCTGCTCATTTTTTATGGTCTATCCATTTTATAAATATCAAGGCCCCAGCGGTTATTGTTCTTGAGAAATAGACTACCCATAATGCGGCTGAAAACAGATGAGAAAAGTGATATAACTCTCTAAATAATGAATACATCATAACGCAACCAACAACAGAATAATAAGCATATCCAGTACTATGAGTATACCAAAAATTAGGGTTCTAGGTCAAATTGTTCAAAAGTTGCAAAAATTCAAAATTGAAGAAAGGGGCATAACTCGGTCATTGTTTAACGGATTATGCCCGAAAGAAAAGCAAGTGATCTACACCTTAGCCCCTAGCAGTATATCAAATATGAGCATCCTGCTCAAACGGTATTTCCAGGATTACGGGAACAAACTTTCATGTAATTTTTCATAAGAGGGGCATTATTCTGTAAGAACATGGCAGACGGAAAAAAAACATCGAGGACTGCTCATTTTTTATGGTCTATCCATTTTATTGATATCAAAGCCCCAGCAGTTATTGTTCTTGAGAAATAGACAATGCATAATTAGGTTTTATACAGATGGGTAAAGGGGAATAACTGTGTCAATAATGAATGCATCATAACGCAATTAACATCAGAATAATCAGCAGATCCAATACTAAAAAGATACCACAAATTAGGGTTCTATGTCAAACGGTTCAAAAATTGGAAAATTCCAAATTTAACAAGGAGCATAACTCGGTCGTGTTTTGAAAACATATGCCCAAAAAGTTAATCAATTAATCTACATTTTAGCCCCTAGCAGTACGCTAAATATAAGCATCTTAGCTAAAATGTTTTTCCCGAGATTTTGGGAACAAACCTTTATTATTTTTTTTGAAAAAGGAACATAACTCTGCAAGTTTAAGGCTGATGGACAAGAAAAAAATACATGTCTTTTGGGTTTTTAAAGTCTACCTACCTATGAAGTTTAAGACCCCCGCAGTTACGGTTCTTGAGTAAATCAAGTGTTACGGACGGACGGACGGGCGGTCAGGCCAAAACCAATATGCCCCCTCAACTTTTTCGAGGTTGGGGAATAAAAAGCTTGCAAAGTAGCAAACCGTATACTAAGTATGCATATTAAAGAAGATGAGAATGCCCCAATGTAACCGCATCTTAAACGTTGGATTGCCTTATCACACCACTTTGTTTAACGGTAATTACCCTTAATGTATGACGTTTTATATGCCAATTGAGGGCATGAACTCGCGAATAACTTTCTGTACATGAAATTTCTAATACAAAAAGAAAACAAGTAATAAGAGCGCATTACCAATACAAATTCAAGTTGAAAATGCTATGGACCTTTTCTAATATTGTAATACTATAATATCATTACTTTATTTGCCGTCATATGCCCCATTCACATACACAGATTTACTTATATTCGGATATAATTTAATCTGCTCACATGAGTAATAGTTACCTGGAGCAAATTTAGTTTGCGTTCACATGGATTTTAAGTTCTAGGAGTCTTTCTTATTTTTATCAACCATTTATTAATATTTCAGAGTTGATGCATTAAAGTTTTATGGAGATGGCTTCAATAAAAGCGTTACGCTTACCGTCAGATCCTGTACCATGTTGTGTAATATTTGATATATGTATGTTCTATGAATAAATATTGTTTAAACCAAATCAAAATCTCATGTACTCGCAAGGCAAAAGGAAACTTTTGATGCCCCAAATTGGGAAAAGTTGTGGGCAAAATGGGAAAAGGCGAAATGGGGCTAATCATAGGCGATTTGAGAGTAGGCTAAATAGAAATAAACCACAGAAATAGGGCACAATCACCTGCTTTTGTTTTGGGAGCAGGGGCTTGCGGGATTGCGTGGTTGGAGAGATGACCTTAAGTCATAGGATGCTGAATTTTTCTACGTCCCATGCTATGGTAGGGCAATAAAATAACCATAAGTATATTTAATTTACGTTCACATGACGAGAAATACTCCAGGAGTAAATTATATACAGATATACTTTTGCACCTAGTCAGACCTGGTAAAATTTTACATATTAACAAGTTTGCTTACGTATGTATTTCGTTCACATGACATATTTACTTACGTGAGTAAAATTTGCATATTTGCCAAACATACTTACGTGAGCAAATCTGCGCATTTGAATGGGGCAATAGCCTAAACCGTTTTACAAATCTCCTCTATTACATCACACCACTACTCTCTTTTCCCTCATATTTCCCTCATAGCCTGATCTGTGTAACATATCTGCACCTTTCAATTTTACTTACTGTCTAGCCACAACATAGGACATGTAGAGAGATTATGAAACACAAATACTGAAGTAGTAACATGCATTCGCATTGAAATTAAACAATGAAACAATGTAATATCTGGTTATCTGGTTATTCCTACCATCGTTTCTTTTTAATCATGTAGTACTTGCGATCACAAATTATTCACAATGAAATCCAGGAAATATGAAAATTTACATAGACATAAAAGCATAAAGTACCCAAAACGCGAGCGCTTTCATTTCTAATATCCTTGCGTTTTGACGCTGCTAAGAAAAATTGCGTTACGGAATGTTATTGTTTTTAACATTTTGTTTGTACCAGCCGGTTTCATACTTTCATTATTTTCTGTTTAGTTTTGGATTGAGACTTTTGATCAAGTATCGTCTGTTTGCATGTTTTAAAAGGAATCTTTTATATTTTAATTTTCCACATGCGCAGTTAGCTAAACTTCATTTAGCGGAATTTTCCGCATCTTTGCATCTCGTATCTACTAGTTATGGATTGTCACTCTTTGTCTCACATTTCCCGTTTTGCCGATATAATCCTCGTCACATCACCAACATTTTATCATATATACTACATCTTAACGTCACAAGGCAGGTTTATATTACTCTGAAGGTTTTTGAAAATTGTTAACATTAAACTGGCTCCTTTCAATCAAATGCTTGCAAAATCCACATTTGCATTTATGCATTTTGTTACTGCTAAATTTTGCTGTTTGCTAAATCTAGCCTTACTTAAGGTTCCTTTAAGCGTTTGCATTTAGGCTAACTATTTTTTTCTGTATTAGTTATTTTTTATTGTCTCATTTTCTGAAGGATGTGTTAATTTTCTTTTATGACTGGATACATTTCCGGACTATTCAGACACTGGGTTGATACAAAAGGATTGATTATGTCATCTTATTTTGATCGGTAAGTTCGTAGATCAGTTTGTTGTTGCGTAAAGGCTATCTTTATTCCGTCCTTAATAAGGAGAAACGGATATTTTGAGTGTCAGGGGAATGTTTCAAGTTTCTTCCATTCTTTTTCACATTTGCTGTTGCTCACTTGATATTGCTTTAATTCTTCGGAGTAGGTTGTCAGGAATATTTTATCTTGTGTGTTTTGGGTGACATGGATTGTATAACAGCTACAGTTTTGTTATCAGTCATTTTTTTTTAAAAATCTGTTTCTATCATTCCGTCTCTGTTTATGACCATTAGGTCAGGGAATGGCAAGCTTACCTTATTGTACTTTAGTGTGAATTTGAATGATGTATGTCAATTGTTAAATACCATTTGTAATAACATTAATTTAATTTCTTCCTTGGTGGAAATGATAATGCAGTTTTCAAGGAATCTTTTCCTGTTTTGTTCAAAGTACTGTTTAAAGTCTGAATCAAAGTTTTTAATTTGTTTTGTTTTTTTTTTCATCTTTTCATATAAAATTTCTTCCAAATAGCCTTATATATTGCAGACATATTGCAGACTGCTCTTATTAGAAATTGAGATGTTTTATGTTTCCTTTCTATCACATGAAAACATGGAGTATTATAATAAGAGACAGACGATGCTCTCCATTGAATGCCTACATATTATGTACAGCCCGGATGGAAGGAAACTTCCTTAACAACGGAATGTATTGGTATCTCAGTAACACTCTACATTGTATTTCTAAAAAAAAATGAAATAATGACTTGATTAATAAACCCTGTTAGTCAATATTTGATACAAATTGCAATGCATATATCTGTGAATTCACAAAATAGTTTTGTATTATATGATATATAATAACCACAAAGTAGCAGAGAACGCTATTGTATATTCCGGTATAATTAGTGAGAAAGTAAACTCGGAATTAACGTGTTAACGCATAAGGTATACGCGATTAAAAGTCTCATCTGAAAGACCGTAGAAGCGGTTGGGCGAACCTGCGACCCCTGGATTGGTTGTCTAATGCGTTATGTAAACTAGGAAATACGTCCGTGTACATTCACTTTTATGACGATTTCGAAAGCAAGTATTTTGTTGCGTATACCTTTGCTATATTGAAGTATGTAACTCTGGAGACAGACTTTTTATCGACAACCTTGATCTGAAATTATTCCATTCAGCATTAACATGAATCATCGAATACTAACCCAGAATTGTATAACTATGCGCAAATGGTAAATTATTAAAATACCTGCATTTGACGACATACCTCCAGCCATGATTTAAAATATATTAAATTGTATTACAATGTGTTATTTTAACTCTGACAGTACAAAAAAAATAAACATATGTAAAAAAAATATGAAGAAAAAACAACAACTTAAAGATACCTTTAAATGGCACAATATATGCACAGAGTGTCTATTATATTCCGTCTCAAATAACGTGTTCGTTGAAATCTTGTTTAAGATTTTGTAATGCACTAATCAGGAAGCTCAACTTATAACTGTGACACAATCAATATCCAACGATAAATATTAGCGCAGACAATCACTGTTACTACTCGTTTAAACGTTGGCAAAACCTGACTTGATTCAGATCCTAATTGCGTAACTGTAACATCGATTTTGCCCGATAGCTTTGTGTGGACATGTGTATGGAAGCGTCCTAGTGACAGGTTAAAAATATTTATCTAATACGTAGGAGATAGGAAGTCCTACGTAGGACTTATTAACTCCTACGTACATGTAGGACTTACTAACCCCTACGTAGGACTTGTTAACTCCTATGTAGGACTTACTAACTCCTACGTAGGAGATAATAAGTCTACGCAGGACTTACTAACACCTACGTAGGACTTAATATCTCATACATAGGAGTTAGTAAGTCCTACGTAGGAGTTAGTAAGTCTTACGTAGGAGTTAGTAAATCCTACGTAGGAGTTAGTAAGTCCTACGTAGGAGTTATTAAGTCCTACGTAGCAGTTAGTAAGTCTTACTTATTAACTCCTACGTTGGAGTCACTAAATCCTACGTAGGAGTTACTACGTAGGAGTTACTAAGTCCTACTACGTAGGAGTTACTAAGTCCTACGCAGGAGTTACTAAGTCCTACGTAGGAGTTACTTAGTCCTATGTAGGACTTCCTATCTCCTACGTATGAGATAAATATTTTTAACCTGTCACTAGGACGCTTCCATACATGTGTAATACGTTTATGCAAAATGACTGCGTGATATCCCACCACAGCAAAACTATTATGGTAGTTAACTGCAAGCTTCAATGCTGATTTTGCCCATGTAATTGTGTATGATTTTTGATCTAATAAATCAGTTTCAACACTTATGTGTATGGAATTGTTTCAAACTTAAAACATGTATATAACCCCAAGATGGAAAATCTGAAAAAGTGTGAGGACAAGCAACGGTCAAGAAGTAATTCAGTCATATCCTTTATCCCGCCCACAAATCAAAAGAAAGAAAGAAAGGGAATAATTATACACATGAATTGACGAAAAGTTACGAAATGCACGTATGGCAAAACGACAAAGCATATTCTCCTGAGCTATCCTAATTAAAAACAGCAGTAACATCTATTTTAACCTTTTTTAGTTTATATATTCAAAACAAAGCAGAAAACATTGACGACAGCTACATAGCTGACTATATTACAAGATGACCAAAGATAGGCGGACATAAGAATTTGTACCATTCAGGAACACAAAACAAGTACCGCCTTCGACAGGTCAGTAAAAGATTTTTGGAGATTGAAAAATTTATACTGGATTCAAACAAGAACAATATAACCCACACAACCCCAACAATAGCATCGAGCCGCTCCAACTAAAGTTAGTGGGAAAACTCTCAGGAACTGACACATTTCAATCCAAGATCCTACTTTAAACACACTGTGGGAAAGACAACAAAAAATAGCCACTTCCGACGACATCATCAGCGGCAGCCAGGTGAACAGCCATCTTACATGTGGGTGATCACCTGGCTAGCCTTAACATTTCAAACTAAATATCAATAACTGACACAGCAACAAACAAAAGAGAAGGCAACCAAGAAGAACCAAAAAGAAGTGTCGCCTTTGGACGGCCAGCAGTAAAATTGCTGGGGAGGGGGGGGCTCAACCAGTTTGTGGTCGACCAACCCTCGCCCTTGGTTCTGCTTTGGTTCACCATACTCTTGGTTGTTCGACCCTACCAAACCAGTTACCGCACACACAATAGACCAAAGAAAGCATTAATTTTGACTATAAAAACAAATTATACGAAAATCATAATAAAAACAATTCTTACCTATTTTCTATTTTATATATATTTTAGGACTAGTCTTAAGGTTCCGCAATACACTGCGACTAAACTTAGGCATAAAATCACATCTAATCGCAGCCCAAATAAAACAAAAGTTTGAAATAAAAGCAGTTCTTTTGCCTAGATATAATGAAACTATATCTCTAAATGTATCTCACATGATATTATTCAAAAATTACTGAGTTTGTCCTCCCGAACACAATGTTCACCCAGATGCAACAAGTTGGTGCCCATGCCCATACATACTCATATAAGTTTATGGGAACGCACACTTTTTAGCTCGCCTGAACGAAAGTTCAGGAAGAGCTATTGTTGTCACCACGGCGTCGGCGTCGGCGTCCACGTCCGCGTCCGCGTCCGCGTCGGCGTTCGCATTGGATGTTTTGGTTAAAGTTTTTTAAAGATCTATATCTCCTTAACCCATGGATGGATTCTTTTGATACTTGCACTGTAGTTAGATATTGGTCTAAAGTTTAACAGGGTACTACCCCCACCCCACTCAGTGACCTTGATGTCAAGGTCATGGACTTAGAAAATTGGGAGTTTTTTTGGACTGGATGTTTTGGTTAAAGTTTTATAAAGCCCAATATCTCCTTAACCCATGGATGGATTCCTTTGATACTTGCACTGAAGTTAGATATTGGTCTAAAGTTTTTTAAGGTACTACCCCCAACCCCCTCAGTGACCTTGATGTCAAGGTCATGGACTTAGAAAATTGACTTTTTATTGATTGGATGTTTTGGTTAAAGTTTTTTAAAGACACATATCTCCTGAACCCATAGATGAATTTGCACTGTAGTTAGATCTAGAGAGTACTACCCCAACCCCGCTCAGTGACCTTGATGTCAAGATCAGGGACTTAGGAGATTTTGGTCTTTATTAAAGTTTTGTAATTGCATACTGATTCATAATGCTTTGCAGAGATTTAGTTTATACCTGAACTGATGTTAGACACTTTTTTGAGTTTTCACAAAACACCTTATACTTACCCCACTGGATGACCTTGAAGTCAAGGTCATCGACTTAGAATTTTGTCTTAAAGATTTTAGTTAAAGTTTTATATTTATGAAGATATAATTTCACAGTGCCACGATGATGGACTCAGTTGATACTAATACTTGGACTGATGTCAGATAATGGTTCAGGGTTTTGATACATCCTAGCCCCCCCCCACACACACACACACACACCCACACACCCACACACACACACACACACACCACCCCCTAAGTTTTTTTAACCTCAGGCTCAGGGACTTTGAAATTTAATTCATTTTTTTTATTTTAATTTTATTTTAAGACTTATTTCTGAGATAACTTTTGTTTATAAATGTGTTTTCATTATGGACATGCTTGCCTGAAGCTTTATGCATAGGAGTCCACACCACCAGAGCGGCTGTGTGATTGGCAAGCACCAATTCAGGCGAGCTATGTTGTCAGGCGACAGCTCTTGTAAAACTGGATGCTACTGTTATTAGTTTGTGTATTGTCACAGAATTGTTAGGCATTTGGCATTAGGATTGAAGGCATCAAGTTGCGGCAGCCTGGGCAAGTAATTGAAACTGCAGTGGCTGTGAACTTAATGTGAAGCTATATCGGTTATAAATCATTATTTCTTTTCTTTAATGTTAAATGCTAATTTTTTCATACAGTCCCTCACAAAAATGTTTTTATCATCAATTCAATATAATGATTAAAACTTCCATCTCTGTGATTACTTGTCTTCTTAAAAATCATACTATAATAAGTGATAAACAGCCCAGACTTCTCATTTACTCCTTACTTGTAGCCCTTTACTACATTTGTTTGTCTGGACACTCCTTTTTAAGAGAATAGTCAACTGAAAGTCAAAGTTCATCTCAAACTACTGATAGCTCAAACTAAATATTCTGAAATATTCCTGGAAAAATTATTTTTAGATGCCAGTAGTTTGAGACAACAGGAGTTCAAATATGTCCAAACCATATTCTTTGATATACGAGGGTACTTTAAAATAATAATATTTTAGATAAAAAGATTTAACTCAACTTTACTGTGTCGTAGAAACTGCATATTGGGACACCTATATTTTATCAAGATGTCTTTAAGCGACTCTTATTTCAAACTCCTACTGAAAACCCTGGAGAGATTTTCTTTCTGTTTACATGGGCCGAATATGCCGGCCCTATAGGCAATGGAAATATCTTTAAAATCATGCAGAAATGACAATGTTAAAAAATCCAAGGATTTGGGAAAAGGCAACATTGTCAAAATACTTCGAAAAGCCCTGGCACATACATGTACTACTAAAATAAATATTAAAGGTTAATCTTGTTACGCATTTTGCAAATTTAAAGCCTATTGCATTTCTTCCAGTAAAGATTGACAAACTAATAAAAAAACAATGGCTCCAGACCACAATTTTTTTATTCATTGACAATTTTTGTCTAAAGAGTTTCATTTATCCACACTGGGACTAGCAGGCCACATTTTGTTTATTCATTGACATATTTTTTGTCTAAAGAGTTTCATATATCCACCCTGGGACTAGCACTGCTCCTGGCATTAACTAAGATACGTACAGTAGTATATTTCTCAGTAAGGAGTCATTATGGATAAGTTATGATTTTTTTAGCTCAAATAATTGTTTGTTTTTCGTGTAAAATTGTATAGACTCTTATAACAGCAGGGGAGCGTTTAATGGCCCTACCAAACATTTAGTACCAGCTGCAATGAGAATAAACTATCTGATAAATGAGCTTCTTGAATCAAAGAAAGAAATTAGTAGAATCTGTTCATAAGCAGTTATTTAAAGTTGCAACTTTTCTGCCCATACACCCCTACCAAGAAAGATTGGATAGAAAAAGAAAATGGATTGGATGAGAAAATCGGCGTGAACAATCCCCATAAAACACCTACTGCATGCACAGCAGGGCCATGCCCCACTTTTGGCAAGTTTCAGCAGCACTCCCAAATGCTAAAGGTTGTCTTGGCATCTTCGCCCTCCCAATTATCCCTAAGTGTTAATTAGAATCAATACTGTATTTGTGACGTGAAATTAAAACTGTCCATAGAATAAATGTTTTCATATTCTCCCCTATTCCAATTGTTCTGTTGTACAACTGGTATCCGGTGTGTTTGAGATATATATGTGATACATATACTTGCATGTAGACGGACATTTAAAGCCTTGCGTTTGTGGTAATGAGTCAGAAACTTGATTCATGAAAATCTCCTGCTATAATGCGTGGCAGACACATAATATGTATAGTTAGTATTATGCATAATTGCAACAACAAAAAAAACAACGACACAATTTTCTCATCTGAATATTGAGTTATCATAAGTCATAATGCACTGGTTATTACTTGGCATTAACACAAGCAAGTACATGTACAGTAGTATTTTTTTGGGATGGAAGTGTAAGCTCCCATTGCAAACATGCTGTCTGGAACCCACCGACCAATAACCTGCGTAGTCCGACAAGAGATTAGGTCATATCCCGGTTGTGATTCTTTCTTATCAAGCGTTTGACATGTCTGTCAACCCTCCTCCTCACCCTTTCATATTTATTTGGCTATAAAATGTGTTGTTGTTTTTTCTTTTAATTTATAGAATGAACCAAACTATCAAAATCAGCCGTATGACATTAAGCTATGCAATGAGCATTTCCTCTTAAACCAATCCCAAAAATCTAAATCCATTTGATAAGACAGTTCAAGAATATTTGGATTGTTTTTGAAGAGAACCAACGCCCCGCCCCTACCTCCTCTCACGTTATGTCGTCGCCTCAATTCCAGTAAGATGCCACGCGCGATCCGTGTAAACTATATTTTCCAAACAATGACCTTGCATTTGGTTTTGATCTAAGTCATTAAATCATTAAACTGTGGATTTCACATTGGAAACCAGGGTTAACTAAACTAAAAGATTACAAGAAGGCATTAGGTCAACAAAGGGCAAGGTCATTTTCTATCCTTGCTGAATGTCACAGAGATTTTAGAATTTAAATCTGCACTCCTCTAAAACCAGTTTTTTTCAATAGTAACAAATGAGCGAAGTTATAAATTGTTTTTTGTTGACAGTTATGTCTCAGGTGAGCAACGGGACCATTGAACCTCTAGTATAGCTGCACTATCGTAGTATAAAAACTATTCTGTGGTAGGCACAAGATACCAGTAACTAACCAAATCTGGTGTTTATTCACAATGTGCCTTTGATTAAGGAGAAGTTCGGTTTTGTTTTCTTTTGTTTTACCTCCATTATAAGCCTATTCTGATCACCTTAGGTCAGACAAAAAGACTGACAGACGGACAGACGAACGGCCGACAAACTGAACAGACAACGAATTGACACACAATCGGATATGCGCCAATCAGAGCAGATATAGTGAAATTTGACTGTTGACTAGCACTGATGTGGTGACTCGGGGTTGGGAGAGAAAGCCAATAAGGTTGGTTGGTTGGTTGATTTAGGTTTAACGGCCGTTTGAGACAGTATTGCATTCTATATTGGACTGTCTCCCAGGGAGAGGGAGAAAGAAAAGAGAAAGGATAGACGAGAGAAAAACAGTAAACTATTAGAAACCGCTTGGAGAATTAAACAATTTACACATTTATCATTCAACAGTAGCACATTTCAAGAATATCTAAGAATATTTGCAAAATGTTCTGTTCTGGTTACATTCTCGTAACGGCGTTTCCTAAATGGCTCAGCGGTATACCCTGGCTCAAAACAAATGTCAGGGCGGAGTTTTTCCCCTCTCCTAGACTTTTCTATTGTACATAAAGGAGCGCAGGATAAACATGCTGCACACTCACCGGTAACAAAAAATATTCAGCTATAACAAACGTACAAATACATTGCCACGTTATGTAATACCAGAGCAAACGATATTGGCTAACATGATAGACGGGCGTGGCTAGCCATATTACCTGTACATAGAAAGGAAAGACTGGTCCGATCCCGATCTGAGTATTTTCTCTTTGCACACGCAAGGCGACTGGTCAACTGGTTAGAGCGACTCTGTTGTAATGCAGAGGGATGCTGGAAAGTCATGAGTTCAAACCCGAAATTGGGCTATCCTGCGACTAGCAGCCCAGCAGTTACTGGGCACCCTTTTCGAATCAAGGAAGGACAGGGCAGCAAAAGAAGAGGTATGGGTTTTGTGCCTTTAACTACACTGCCCATACTACTAGTCGATGTGAATCCTTTACCTTTTACATGCACTTAGTTATCTTTTCATCCAACCCAAAAGATTTACTACATAGTCTGGGTTACAGAGTTCGAATTCCGCCGGCGATATTCGTTACAAAGAAACGGTGATTCATTGCGCGCAGCATTTCTTTATCATCTTAAAAAAAATAACCTTCTTTCTAAAATTGCTTGGTCTGACGTACACTGCAGTAAATATGGTGACTGGAGGTAAGGTAATAATACGTTATGCTCAGTGAACTTGAACAAGCGTACACAACTTATGCTACCGAATCTTCTAGTGGACTGATTGAATTTGACAGCGACTGCCAACGCGCATTTGTCACAGCCCTGACATTCTTTTAGATCAAGGTATACATAACTATAGCTGCAAAGACCTGGCACCGAGTGACCTTTCTTATTGCAAAAATGCTCATCTACTCTCATCCTATATATCCACACAAGGGAAGATATACACGTTTACGGTACAAATGCAATATCTTCCCTTAGATCAGTTCTACTGTCATATTCATGAGAATAATTGGCAGTACAGTGCGATACTGGAACGGAAAGGTACATATACGCATGCTTGCCATTGAAGCAAGTCTCCTGTGCCAACACTAACAATTTACTGGCTTGTTCTTTTCTATTCGATGTTTTGGTGTACTGTACCATAAAGTTTCGTTCAAAACAAAATACATTTTCTGAAGATAGTGAATATTCAACTTGTTTACTGTTTTCTGTCCCGATTGTGCAAAGATGGAAGCTAGATAGACTACGAGGGATCATCCAAAATAACGTAGAATTTTGCTATAACTTTTATACTGTTCAATTTATCGTAAATAAAATTACATGAACATAAATCGGAATATGTCCAGCATATCCTTACAAAATTTCAGTTTAAAATATTAATACTTAAAAAAACTACATTCAAAATAAAATGGGCACTATGGGCTACCCGGCGCACGTCGACACTGATTTTATGACGTCGTTGACGACATTAACGTATGAACGTCAATGCAAACGATAGTCTGGTTATTTCTGCTCAAAAAAAGTCCTTCACACTCGACACATCGGCGATGACGATGGATCCACTGTGCAAAAACGTCCTCGTACCACTGTTTGTCATACTGTGCGACTATCCGGCTAGTAGCTGCCCGTAGTTCATGCAGAGAACAGAACCACATTCCCTTGAGCTGTTTCTTAACGGTTGGAAAAATGGCAAAGTCCATAGGTGCCAAGTCAGGCGAATATCGAGGGTGGCTGATGGTATTAAATCCAAGAACGACGATCTCAAGTGTCGTCATCTGCGCTGTATGGGGCGGGGCATTATCCTGGTGCAGTATAAAGTCCTCCAGCGGAATCCCCGGTCGCTTCTTCTGGAGCGCGTGAACAAGATCACGTCGTAGCACTTGCAAAATGTGTCATTTGTTGCTTTCATGTCAAATACTAAAACACAAAACGCTTCATGTTATTTTTCTATATAGAAAAAATCATCATTTTTTTTGTAATTAAGATATTTACGACGACTGAAGTTTAAAATAATGTTCAGTTTATGTATAGTTTCATATTTAGTAGCGACATCACTATATTAATGAGTGTTTTTCGTTCCTTTTGGATATCAATTATTTGTGAAAATATAATTTAATGTTTGATCAAAACCTTTATGGCAATTACCTTAGAATAATATGCAGCGTTGACCGTAGCATCGGTACTGCGTGTTGTAGTAACATCCACTTCCGATCACAAAACATGATGAACATGAACTTCCCGCCAGATTCGGATACACGGGCCTTTTCTGGGGGAGGGGAGTCTGACCGTTTCCATACCGTGGACTGCTGTTTGGTCTCCGGGTCATGAAGCCACAACCATGTCTCATCTGTCGTGATGATTTGATTCAGGAAGCGATCGCCCTCTCTCTAAAACCGTCTAAGAAACACTCTGGAATCGTGAACTCTCCTCTCTTGCTCGTCTTCTTTCCAAAGCTGCGGAACCCACCTTGCATGAACATAGAAAAAAATATTATTCCTGGATATTACATGGATACACAACATAGTTAGTTTAATATATTGTGTGTACACAATGTGTGTATGCTTTACATGTATTTGCGAAGAAAGGTGTTGCCATTGATACAGCCCTATTTGAAATTATGTGACATCGGGCAGAAGTCAATATTCAACTCACAAAACTGATTATAACGATTCACTATACTGTAGCTATGATCTGATACTATTTGCAACATGCATCATGTATAAATCAAATTTATTACTAAGAATTAATTACCTTCGACAAGATCCGGTGTATCGTACCATAACCCATGTCAAACCGCTCAACCAGTTCTCTAATCGTCAAGCGTCTCTCAGCAGCCAGTGCATCACGAACTGACGTCACTATCGTCGCGCCATACTGTTTCTTTCTTCCGCGACCCTGCTTTTCTTCTAGGCTGTCTTGGCCGTCGGAAAATCTGCGGTGCCACTTGAAGACAAGCGCCCTGCCTACTGAATGTTCCCTCTTTGTTTGCTCAATCATCTTCAGCGTCTGTGTTGGCGTTTTTCCCAGATCGTGGCAAAACTTAATAATCGCCCGGATTTCCAGCCGGTCTGACGACGACATTTTACGTTAGAAGTGTTAGTACAACAGCGCAATGAATGTTGTTATTAGCTCACCTGAGCCATAGGCTCAGGGTGAGCTATTGTGATCACCCAGTGTCCGTCGTCCGTCGTGCGTCGTGCGGCGTGCGTCGTCCGTCGTCCGTCGTCAACAATTTGCTTTAAATGACATCTTCTCTGAAACCGCTAGGCCTAGGGCTTTGATATTTGGTATGAAGCACTGTCTAGTGGTCCTCTACCAAGTTTGTTCAAATGGTGGCCCCAGGTTCCAAAATGGCCCTGGGGCAGGGGGTCTTGGGTTCAAAACTAAAAAATACTTAAAAATCTTCTTCTCCAGAACTGCCTGGCTCAGATGCTTGAAATTTGGTGTGTAGCATTACCTAGTGGTCCTCTACCAAGATTGTTCAAATGGTGGCCCCAGGGTCCAAAATGGCCCTGGGGCTGGGGGTCTTGGGTTCGAAACTTAAAAATACTTAAAGATCTTCTTCTCCAGAACCTCTTGGCTCAGATGCTTGAAATTTGGTATGTAGCATTGCCTAGTGGTCCTTTACCAAGTTTGTTCAAATGGTGGCCCCAGGGTCCAAAATGGCCCAGGGACAGGGGGTCTTGAGTTCAAAACTAAAAAATACTTAAAAATCTTCTTCTCCAGAACTGCTTGGCTTGAATGCTTGGAATTTGGTATGAAGCATTGCCTAGTGGTCCTCTACCAAGTTTGTTCAAATGGTGGTCCCAGGGTCAAAAATGGCCCAGGGGCAGGGGGTCTTGAGTTCAAAACTAAAAAATACTTAAAAATCTTCTTCTCCAGAACTGCTTGGCTTGAATGCTTGAAATTTGGTATGTAGCATTGCCTAGTGGTCCTCTACCAAGTTTGTTCAAATGGTGGCCCTGGGTCCAAAATGGCCCTGGGGCAGGGGGTCTTGGGTTCGAAACTAAAAAAATACTTAAAAATCTTCATTTCCAGAACCGCTTGGCTCAGATGCTTGAAATTTGGTATGATGCATTGCCTAGGAGCCCTTTACCAAGTTTGTTCGAATGGTGGCTCAAGGATCCAAAATGGCCCTGGGGCAGGGGGTCTTGGGTTCGATACTAAAAAAATACTTCAAAATCTTCATCTCCAGAACTACTTGGCTCAGATGCTTGAAATGTGGTATGTAGCATTGCCTAGTGGTCCTCTACCAAGTTTGTTCAAATGGTGGCCCCAGGGTCCAAAATGGCCCTGGGACAGGGAGTCACAAGTTTGAAACGTAGAAATACATAGAAAAATATTCCAAAATCTTCTTCTTCAGAACTACTTGGCTCAGATGCTTGAAATTTGGTTGTAGTATTGCCTAATAGTCCTTTACCAAGTTCGTTCAAATGATGGCTGCAGGGTCCAAAATGGCTCTGCAGCAGGGAGTCCTGAGTTTGAGCCATAGAAATACATAGGAAACTATTCAAAAATCTTCTTCAGAACCATTTGGAAATGGTTGCAAACTATCAGGTTTGTTCAAATGATGACCCTAGTCTAACCTTTGACCTTTTTGTTCAGGTGAGCGATTCAGGGCCTCTTGGCCCTCTTGTTTTAAAAACGCGAGGCTCAAATGACGTCGAATTTTGATATGACGTCCTCAGCATATCGCACTGTAACGTGGCCTAGTTTGGCGCGTTTCACATGTTGAAATTTTATTCTATTAAGACATATGTAACTTTATACGTATATGAATAACGGCGTGCGCCGCCTATGCGTCACCATGGTTATAAAATAGCACGGCGTGCTTGCGATACTTATTGAATTAATATTTTTATTACTAAACTTATTAAATAAATGTTCCGATTTATTGCAATATTTTTTTTTCTAAAATCTAACCACGCTCGTGGAAGTTATGGCCAAAGTCTACGTTATTTTGGATCATCCCTCGTATAATTGCTACAAACTTGATTAAGGACAGTTGCCGAGGAGTGATTTCCTCAACAATAACAGATAAAGCAACAAACAACACATAAAACAACCAAGCAGAACCAGAACGTAAGTTCTGCCTTGGGATTTGCTGCAATGAAATTAACGGGGGTGCACGGGGGATGCTTAACAGTTTGCGGACGAACAATCCTCGCCCTTGGTTCTGCTTTTGTTCATCAGACACCTAGTTGTTCGGTTTGCGTGGAAGACTTCTAACTCTTAAGTGTAATACCTCAGAAACATAGAAACTAAAATTGAAACTACGATTAAACAAATATGAGGACTCACAGAAATAGAAACACTGAAATATCGGAGCAGAAGAAACCTACCAGTTTAACACGATGGGCTTGACCAAAGACGTCCCGGATTGGGTGTCAGGCGCCAGCCGTCTGTGTTACTTTTATGTTAGGTTAAGTTTGGTGCCTTCATAAAGTCTAAGGTCCGACCAACCGTCGTGCAATCAAAGAGGTAAGTAAAGCTGTTAACATTGGCTGGTTAACCACCTAGCATGCCGTTTGTCGCAAAATTCTATATTATAACCATTCTTTTCATGAAGTGTGTTCAAACGAGGAAGATTCTATTACTTTGTTATGAAAGCAACAGAAAATTGATGTTTTCTCCGATTCGGTACAGCTTTATCGTCATCATTTAGATGTATATAGCCACGGATAGAGACTGAAAGCTCAGGCTCGGCCACGCATTAAGTATACTTAGAAACTTCTTATTTCTTTGAGAATTTAATAAGTTTCAGAAACATTATTTTCAACACATATTCTATATAAAAAATTCATGGATTTTATACATTTACAAAGCCCCGAGTCAGGGACAGATAACCGCAGACGACATAATGCTAAAAAAATCAGCTTCTCTTATTTCGACCATCTTTGCGAATAATATTCGTTATACAGGTTGATAACGGCGCTTTATTGGCAAACGCATTCTTCCATTTATGCACCGCAAGCGGTACAATACGTTTCTGAGTGAGTTTTAGCCCCTGTCAAATGGGGAGCAATAATGTTTATATGTCACATACCGTCTCAACCTAACATATATTGCTGTGATGTTTCTTTAAGATATTACATACGGTTACCTAGCTATGGCACAAACAAGAATTGCCTTAGAAACAAATCAGAGGAATGTAACCCCAAAAGTATGAAAGGGGGAGCAATTATTTTTATAGGTGACAGACAGTTTTAACCCTATAAAGATTGCTATGAATCGTCATCCAGATATTATACAATTACATAGTTACGGCGCGCACAAGAACAGTCTTAGAAATTTATCAAAAAGAAGTAACTCCGAAAATATGTAAGAGGTCACTCATTGTTATATGTTACACATTGTCTCCCCCTTATACGCTCTGAAAGTTTCATCATGATATTCCAAAGGGTTACCTAGATATCGAGTGTACACAAATAATCTCTAAATAGTCAAAGGGACGTGACTGCAACAGTTACTAAGGGAAACAACTACTCCGTATGAAACATGCCGTCTTAACCTTATATACATTGCTTTCAAGTTTCATCATTATATTCCAAAGAGTAATCAAGTTTTGGTGTGCCCAATATTTGCCTTACAAACACAAACAGCTATAGTTGATTTTTTTCAAAGGACTGTAACTCGGCTGAAAATCATAGGAGCGTAAACTCGAACCAATATGCGCTATTCCACTCCCTACTCTTATCAATTACAAAGGTTCAGCTCAACTAGCTGAAAATTGTAGGAGATCTAACCGGAAATAAAAACATTAAGAAATCTTATTAAAGGGCTTTAACTCCATTTAAAATCATTACCGCGTAACCTCGAAACTATTTGCGCTGGTCCATCTCATACTCATACTATATACCAAGTTTTAGCTCGGTCAGATGTAAAATGTGGGAGGACTATATGGAAACAAATAAGTTAACGCCAGACAGACAGATGGACGGACGCCAGCGCCTTTAAAATACGTCCCGTTTTTCAAACGATTGTATTAAAAAGGAGGAGCTTTGCCTTTTTTTCAGACCATTCAAGGCGACTTTATATGATCTTTAATCTCAATTTCTCAACATATAAAAGTTAAATGATAGCCGGAGATCAGAGACTAAATTAAACACAAACAATTCCATATCTTGCCCTCAAAAACCAATAGGGAAAGAAGGATGTATATGACATTATAGCAGTTCAAGAAAAACATGCACGGTAAACGGATTAAACAGTTCTTTCCTAGGCAGGTTGACATTAAGCTACCCAAATTAAGATCACCACTCTCAGGCAGCGTTGATCCAATATTGAAGAAACGCCGTTGATCGTTCACTTGAGCAGACTAGACTAGATCATCGGATAAAACGCCAATCGTTCGAGATATCCATATAGAACGCCCATAATTAAGTTTTAGATTTATTATTATGTCTTATTGTGTTTTAGATTTTCCAACAGTATATTCCCCTTAATCTTACGCTATTTTTTTGCTTGGAACTTATAAGCGGGAGCGGTTTAAGAAACGCTTTTAACAACAATTACTGATACAAGTAAATACTGCCAAACCAGGAAAGTCAATCTTTAAAATGCACCGTGCAACGGGAATAAAGTCTAACACCTCTTGTCTTATATTGCATATAAAAAGGCACATTAACAAATGGTGAATATTTTCCATAGCCTTATAGCTGTAGGGGCAGTGGAGGTTAGAGACCCATTGTATCCTTGGCACTCTCCTTTCGCTGCCTTGTCCTTCCCTGATTCGAAAAAGGTACCCATTTATTGTCGGGTTGACAAAGAGATTTTCCAGTCGTTGGATGACGATGGTAAGCCGCGAAATCACGACCTTCCGGCGACTTCCTGCACGTAAACCGGTCACTCTAACCACTCGACTACGGTACCACTCTGCACATCATAAAGACAAAAAAAAAAGAAACGCAATAAGTCTCGCGGATTACGTCTGCAAGTGTGTTTCGTAGTGATGCTCGTTGCCTGCCAAGACCTGTCCATCACCTTCTTGTTTTTCTTTCCAACTTTTTGAGTTAAGCAGAACAGAAAAAAAAAACGGTTTTCTGTCGCACTAAATTTGGTATGGGTACGTTTATATGGCCGTCTCCAGCATAACAATTGAAGACTGAAACCTGACACTGCTAGATAACAAAGCTATTCATACCGATCGGCGTGTAACAATTATTTAAGTAAAATTCACAGTATACGAAGCTATTGTAAATGCTCTCGCAAGAGATTAGCAAATGTTAAAAACACACGAACTTCCTTATTGTACCATAAATAAGCTACGCAATTTACACACCGAGTCTCGCCTGCTAACAATGAAATACCCAGTACAAGGAGTTGTTTAAATCATTTTACGACAGATAAGAAAACGTGGGAAACGAAACAAGTACCTGGTTTATTGCAGATATCATAAAAAATCTGAATATAGACTCCATTTGCCGCATGTAACGTGAGATACTGTTTTAAAAATTCTATGTCAAAAAGATGAAAACAAATTAGACAAAAAGATTGATTCCCATTTTTCCTGATAATGGCAATCATACACTGCGGAAATTCAACACAAATTGATACAAGCATATAGTATTCTTACATGTCATTTAGTGGTTATGTTTTCTGACATTAATGTGCCCATTTATTTGTGTTTTGCATAAATACCCATAAGAGTAACGCTGATCTAACAAATATCTCTGCCAGTTGATAGCACTTGGGATTGTCAAACTGTAGGCATGTAGAGTGCATGCAAATAAATGGTAATGGCGTTAACTTACGAAACCATATTGTTGTATTTTAGACTTAGACAATCGAATGATGATTCTTTTTATTCCTTTAACAAAACTTAAAGGATATATTATGATGATCGGTGCCGAATATCCTCTTTTGCAAACCTCAGATAGCTAAATTAATCAGTTGCTCCAAGAATGAAATATTAGGTTGCGTGTACAGTTTCCCGTCATTTAATATTTACCTTTTGTATGGCTTTCCTTTTGAACGGACTACAGCATAAGAGCTACATGTAGTCCATCCGTGTCCATTATGTATGGATTAAGTTTTGTTTACTCACTTTTTCCGCTTTTACCGTACCCAATGTAATCGTGTTCGCTTAGCCAGAAAACCTTGAAATATAACCAAACAGTCCTAGTTTCCTATTATAAACTATACGCAGGAGCTCATTATATTTTCCGGTTGCTGCTTTGATCTTTCTGCATACATCGTCAATAGTTACGAGGTCTTTGCACGAGACGATGCATACCCTTCGATCATCCGTTTGGTCTTCTCAGCATATATATCTGTTATATCTAATTTAGACTAGTCTGCCCCATAACCTTGCGAGGTCGTTGTGTCGGCATTGATAGGTGATTTTACAATCTCTTTCAACCTAAACTTGTCTGTAGCTGCCTCAGTTGAGCAAGCTAAGTCCAGTGGCTCTGCAGTGGCTTGTGAGAGAACCTCCGGTTTTGAGCTTTCATCTGACACAATTGCTCCAAATTACTTGTTTCATTGTAGCTAAATCAAGCTTTTATCCTTTAATCTTGATTTCCCTATGGAGCCGGCTCTTTTTGTCACTGGTCTTCTTACCACTAATCTCCTTTAGATACCTTGTACACGTACAGGTTTTGTCGAGACTTTTAACTAGGTTTCTAAGTTCCTGCTCTTTTGCGACAAGAATGTCAAAGTCATCGTTGTCCACAGATTGGAAGTAGTTCTGTCGCCTATGCTAACCTTTCCACCATGCTCTTCCAGAGCATCAGACATAATCCTTTCGAGAAAAAAAGTTGAAGAGGGTGGATGAAAGAAGACATGGCTGCCTTACTGCAACTGTTGTTCTGAACCATTCACCTGTGCTACCATTCATCTGAACAGCACTTGCTCCTAGTTTATAGAGGTATTCAATGGTGCGAACTAGATTTCCACTGATGCATTGATACTGTACTGCCACATTTTGGCTCAGGAGGCTGCATGCCATACGATGTCATATGGGGGTTTTTGTGTGTGTTTATGAAGCCCTATTACATATTCTGCTGGTACTGAAATTACTTTTAACACAGGATTCTGAGGTTGAAGATCTGTTCTGTGGTGCTTTCTCTGGCTCTGAACCAATCCTGCACCTCAGCTAGACTGCATTTGTCGCTTCGTCGGAGTGGGGGGGGGGGGGGTGGTTGGGTGGGTGGTGCGATGGTGCTGGGTATACCTTCCAGTGCCGGGGCGTCCTACTGATTTGGATAAAAGTAGGGCAAGGGCCTACTGTGCTTGCAGTAGGTGCGGGTGGGGGTTGTTTGGACATTTTTTCTCTCGTCTATCATTTCTCTCTCCTTTCTCCCACTCTTTAGGAGACGGCCCGATATAGACTGAAATACTGTCTCAAAGGGCCGTTAAATCCAAAACAACCAACCAACCAACATCGCTTCGTCGGTGTGGTGTACAATGGCGCAAATTAGAGTTGCAAAGATATTGCACATCTACATGCTGGCTCATTTGTTTTAAGAAAATGAAGACATGTTACAGATTTTGAGGTGATTTTGAATTGAATATCTGTTTTGTTAAGCTCTTTCCAGCTCTGAACCCAGACTTTTGAGTTGAATATCTGTTCTGTAAAGCTCTTTCCAGCTCTGAATTTTTCCCCAGTGATTTTCTCAACCCAAAATAAAAACAGTTCTTCATCCTGTAGCTTTTAGAAATTTTTCAACTAAGAAACTGCTTTACTAATCTGCAAGAATATATAATATCTGTTAGCTTTGTCTGAACAAGTCAAACATCGTATCGACCTGTGGCTAATAATTTGATCAGCACATGGGTTCTATGATGTGTTTGCATATGAAACAATCCCCAGTTCGCTCTTTCAGAAGCCAGCAAGCTTTACAACTTTCTAGAAACGACATCATGGGCTGTCTTTCTGCAAAATAGCTTATGACTTCCACTAGGCCTGTCGGGTTTCCCTCAGTTATATCTAGTAATCGATTGGATGGAGCACCAGTGTGTTGTTGCATCTTTTATGTGTGACGTCAAAACCAATACTGGTTGTGTTCGGGATTTTGCCAATGTCACCACTGGCATGCCATTGCCGCTCTGAGTTTCACTATTGGCAACATTGGCTCTACCATTGAAACCAGTATTGCCGACCATTGGCTGCCAATACTGCAGACAACTTAGGTCATAGGGAAAATTTCAATGGCGGGTAATTTGCGTCATTTAATCAGGCAATTTATTGAACCCATCATAAACACTCAAGTTGACACTGCAGAATTTGTCCCCACATAAATGAAATCAATTAGAAAAACTAAAAATTTCTAAGCACAGAAAAATATTGGCTCTGCAATGGTACCATACGCGCCATCGGCTCTCCCAGTGGTATCATTGGCGCCATTGGCTCTTACAACAGAACTGCCAGTGGTGACATAGGCACTTTTGCCAGTGGTGCCAAAGGTTGCCAATGGAACCATTGGCTGCCGATACTGTGCAGAGTTCTGCATTTGCCAATAATACCATTCTCTCTGTCTTTCTCTCTGTCTCTCTGTCTCTCTGATTGGCGTCGCCTGAAATGGTGCCTTAAGCCATGTGAATACATCGAATACTCGAATCAGCCTGCGCATTTCAGCAAATTAGTCAAGAATCTTAGATTCTCCGGCTTTAATTGATCATATACGAATGTGAATAAGGAATACTCATAACATACTCCGAATATAGGTAGGGACGACAGAGGCACAGTTACAATGAAAGGGAAAATACGTTTTTTTTCTTGGAGTCATAATGTTGGTTGGTTGCAATATAGGTGGTGTCTATTTTATATTATATATCCTTAGCAAAAATAAAAACTTGACAGTCGCTTTATTTATGCCCCCGCCATGAAATGGCGGAAGGACATATTGAGTTGACCCTGTGTGTGTGTGTGTGTGTGTGTGTGTGTGTGTGTGTGTGTGTTTGTGTTTGTGTGTTACCGAAATCGTGTCCGACCCATAACTTTAGACTGCATAGTGGGATTCAAAATTTATTTAGCACAAATGATCATTATGACAAGACAGTGTGTTGCGTGCAAAAACCTTGTCGCTGTCTTAAAGGTCAAGGTCACAGTCAGAACTCAAACTTTGAACATAGGCTATAATGAGATATGTTCGTGTCCGACCCATAACTTTGGACTGCATGGTGAGATTTAAAAATTATTTGGCACAAAAGATTATCATGACATGACGGTGCGTCACATGCAAGAACCATGCCACTATCTCAAAGGTCAAGGTCACAGTTTACACTTTAACTTTGTACATAGGCTATAATGAAATATGTTTGTGTCCGGTCCATAACTTTGTCCTGCATAGTTGGATCCCGAAATTATTTGGAATAAATAATCATCATGACAAGACAGTGTGTCGCTTGCAAAAGCACGCTGCTAGCTTGAAGGTCAATATCACAGTCTACACTTAAGCTTTGTGCATAGGCTGTAACGAAACATGTTCATGTTTGGCCCATTAATTTGTCCTGCATGATGGGATTTCAAAATTAGTAAAATTATAAATAATCATCATGACAAGTTACTGTGTCGCATGCAAGAATCATGTCGCTAGCTCATAGGTCAATGTGACAGTCTGCACTTACATCTTATGCATAGGCTGCAGTTTAACATCTTTGTGTCCTGCACATAACTTTATCCTGCATGGTGGGATTTAAAATTATGTTGCATGAATGAACATCATGACAAACCGCTGGCTTGAAGGTCAAGGTCACACAGCGCATGTAAACTTTGTATACAGGCTGTAATGAAAACATTTTTGTGCAACTTGCAACAGCCTAGTACTGTCAAACACCCTTGGCCCTAACAAACCATCAAGTAGATGGAAATGGCACAGCCCAAATGGGAAACACCACACTCAGATTGATTACCTCTTGGCGATGAAGCGTTTCCGATCAGGAGTCAACATCCATACGACGAGGAGTTTTCCTGGAGCAGACATAGCAAGTGAACATGACCTTGTGATGATGACCTTCCGAGTTCGTCTGAAAAAGGCTAGAAAGCCAACAAAGCCAAGACTTAAGTTTGATCTTGAGAAGTTAAGGGACCCAGAAGTGCCAAACACTTTTCAAGCAACAATAGGTGGGAAATTCGCACCAATCATTGGTCTGAGAGATGATGACCTGGACATAGATACCATGATAACCACCTATTATACAGTAGTGACTAATGCAGCCACTGAGATACTTGGGAAGGAACGCCGTAGGAAAATGTCCTGGGTCACCGGAGATGTTCTCGACCTCTGTGATTAGGGGAGAAATTTGAAGAAGAAGCGGTATAAAGCGGGAGTAGCAAAATATTACAGGGAAGCAAACAAGAGGATTCAGAAAGCAGTGAAGAAAGCTAAGGAGGACTGGAGAGCTAGCCAGTGCGAGGAGATAAAAACTTGCATGAACAAAAACAACAGCAAGAAAGCATACCAGCTGGTGAAGGATGCAACTTCAGAGAAACAGGGTAGATCCACAACTATCCAGAACAGGTCTGGAAAATGCTTTACAGAGGAACAAGAGATTCTCAGCAGTTGGACAGAATACTGCTCAGAACTATACAACCATGAGGCTTACGGTGAAAATACGGTTCTGCACTGCAATCAGCCCCCAGAAGAAGATCAACAACCGATCCTTCGTGAGGAAGTTGAGATTGCAGTAGCAACACTAAAGAAGGGGAAGGCTGCAAGAGTTGATAGTATACCAGCAGAACTTGTTCAAGCTGGCGGGGAGACCATGATTGATGTTTTAACAGATATCTCTAACAGGATCTGGAGAACAGGAGAATGGCCTACCCCATGGAATCAGTCGCTGATTATAACACACCCTACAAATGACAACCTACAGCTCTGCCAAAGCTACAGAACCATCAGCCACATAAGCGTTCAAAGTGTTTTCTGTGTGTACTTGAACTACTGTCTAGAACTTTCTTCTGAGCATGCGCAAATTAAAGATCTGACCTGAACTATTAAAATAGAAATAAGTAAGATAACTCCGGACAGGACAAAAATTACCAATATTTTTTTCATGATTTAAGTTATCAGACGTCTGTCCAACTCAAAAAAATCCATATATACATCACATATTTGCTAAGCTGACCTTAATTACTAAATAAAAACCGTCAAATTTTAATTTTTGTTCAGTACATATTCAAATCAGCCGTCACATTTGCGTGGACGTGTGTTCTGTATAGCTGTGCCGGCTGATGTACTGCATAGACTTGTTTTCTGTTTAGCTTTGCAGGCTAATATGAAAAACTCACTGGTGAACTGTAAATATTCAAATCGGCCGTAACATATGTGCAAACTGATCAAGGGTTTCATATTCTGAACACTTGAAAAAATTCAAATCAGCCGTCACTTATGAAGACTGATCAGGATTTTCTTTTCTTTTTTTTAAATTTCCGGGAATCGCATACTGTTCATGCGAACATGGAAAACTCTGATAAGACTGCACGGGCTGATCTAAGTCTTCAGTGTGTGCGAATGTTATATGGACGAGGACCTCTTTACATGGCCCTATTTTCATTATTTCTTTCTATAAAAAACACAGTCTTTGAACAAATAATGGTAATTTTTTAACTCAGTTCCATTTTGGTCTTCAACAGAACAGTCTGATCGAATTATATTCTGTTTATAACTATAATTTCTCGTTTTCTTTGACAGCTGATTTCCATTTATCCGGA
The DNA here is from genome assembly GCA_963989385.1 of Ctena decussata. Taxonomy (NCBI): domain Eukaryota; kingdom Metazoa; phylum Mollusca; class Bivalvia; order Lucinida; family Lucinidae; genus Ctena; species Ctena decussata. The sequence continues at coordinate 53,366,351 of OZ022504.1, forward strand.
CCCATACCTGTATTTTAGTCACAAGTTTCCCAGAAGGTCTTATCTCTGAGCAGCATGTTTCAATAAACAGTCATTAGGGTATTATGCAATCAAAAATGTGTCTTTAAAAATTGTTGGTTCTTAATTGTAAATCAGTATGAACGCAGTTACGAAAAGAATAAGGTAAGGTTTCCTCACATCCTGGAGGCTGAGGGAAAATGGGTGTTGGAAGCTCGACTTATCTTGGTCACAGCGTATGAAATACAGAGATCACCTATCTCCTTTCTGTGCCTTTAATCATCCCTGATTCCCAAACTACTATTTACTATCGGATTGATAACGAGAGTCTTTTCGTTGTTGGCTAACCAAACTTGGATTCGAACCTGCGACCAAATTTTGCAACAAAGCCATGTGCGTATAACTGTTCAATTACGGCGCCTGTCTGCCTACTAAAAAGTAAAGCTGCAAATGCCACAAAATGGTAGCGGTGCATGGCAGTATGAGGCGGTAAGGAATCAACAATCCAGACACTCTTGCTGTATGATTTATCCATATTTGGCTAAAACTTATTCGGTGTCTTATCGTAATCATGTTCTCTGCCTTATAAGAATTTGTTTGAATTATATCGGAGGAGGGGTGCTGAGAGGGGGGTCAACATCTGTTGGTCTGTTGTGCAAAGATATTCAGAAATTAAAAGTCGGCTCAAAATTAAGGACAGTTGGATATTATATAAACAAATTATTTCACAAATTGCCCAGCAATCAGTTTTCTCATGAAATCATCGAGGAAATATAATTGTAGTCATGTCATAGTGTAATCGTAATATCTTAACGATTGTATGCGTTCTATTTATAATTGTTTGTGATAAAAGTAAGTTAAGGTCATGTTTTAATAAGTTTCTGCGTAGTTTCAAATGCACGGTAACGTTTGTGGGACCAAATTACTTCATTTCCACGTATTTCAGCATTTCTTAGTTTTTAAATGACTAATCTATATCACGCCATACCAAAAAAAAAAAAAAAAAACATACATCAAGTCTCCGATTTCATGACATTTCATGATACGTTATGTCTCGCCTTAAATAAATATTGGCCATAAATGATTTATGGTATTTGCTCTGACGTGTCACTGATAAGTTCAATGGGCTTTTAGGAAGTCAGAGCTCTTGCTATTTTGTTTTAAATATAGTTTACTTATAAAAACACATATTACAAAACAGAGATAAGAGAAATTACAAATGGGATTCCGAAAAAGACATATACAAGTCTGTATCCCTTTTGTTATTAAGGATCGGCATCTGATTAAAGAGAGGAAGCGATTGCATAACCACGATGAAAACATTCGTTGGACACATTTACGGTTCTTCTGTGGCAGTTCCGTTGTTTTAGATTGCGATGTCTGCTATCATTATTACAAACATACTGTTCCATTGTGCCGTTATGTGTTCACCACTTTTGCTTCATTTTGGTGCCTTATATAAATGTTTTCTTTTTCGACATCTTTATGTTTTAAGTACCAATACTACCTACTCCTGAAGCTTAATAACTACTTACAAAAAGAATTTGAAAGCAACACGTTTATGCATTGATCGGTCCTACATTTTTCCTCGTATTCCAAATTTAGCTTTCAAGGAATTTTAACTGAATCATTGGTGTATGTGTACTTTTCAATAAATTATAATAGAATCAGTGTCAAGGATTTATTCACAACTTTGTCATTTTTATCCCAACGCATGCTAGTGGCGGATAGTATGTTGTCAGTTTGACCGTTTTTTTCTCTGTCCGTCCGTCCGTCCGTACGTCGTATGTCCCTCCAGCTGTCTGCACTTTCTACCCGTTCGGTAACTTTGGTATTTTTATCCCCTCTCACCACGAAGTGGCGAGGGGATAAAGGTTTTGTCCCGTACGTACGTATGTTCACCTTTTGTCATCGCTCTAGCGCCTAAATTTCTTAACGGATTTTTAAATTACTTCACACAAATGTAGGGCATGACAATATCTCGAGCAAGTTTGACTTTCAGGATGCAGCGCCCAAGGTCAAGGTCACTGTGGCTATTTTTAGAAAAACTTTGTCAGCGCTCTAGCGCCTACATTTCTCAATGGATTTTGAAATAACTTCACACAAATGTAGGGCATGACAACATCTCGAGCAAATTCGACTATCAGGGTGCTGCGCCCACGGTCAAAGTCACTGTGGCTATTTTTAGAAAAACATTGTCAGCACTCTAGCGCCTTTAATTCTCAATGGATTTTAAAATTACTTCATACAAATGTAGGGCATAACAATATCTCAAGCAAGTACGACTGTTAGAGTGCTGCGCCCAAGGTCAAGGTCACTGTGGCTATTTTTAGAAAAACTTTGTCAGCGCTCTAGCGTCTACATTTCTCAACGGATTTTGAAATAACTTCATACAAATGTAGTGCATGACAATATCTCGAGCAAGTCTGACTTTCAGGGTGCTGCACCCAAGGCCAAGGTCACTGTGGCTATTTTTAGAAAAATATTGTCAGCACTCTGACACCTACATTTCTCAATGGATTTTAAAATAACATAACTTCACACAAATGTAGGGCATGACGTTATCTCGAGCAAGTTTGACTTTCAGGGTGCTGCGCCCAAGGTTAAGGTTACTGTGGCTATTTTTGGAAATTTTTTGTCATCGCTCTAGCGCCTACATTTATCAATGTATTCTCATATAACTTCATAATATATTATTATGCCCTGTATACAATACACGAATGACCTACCATTACGAATCACATGTACCTTGCTTGTTTACCGGGACGTTTCTTTATTGTGAATACATTTTCCTTACTGTCATGCATATTCATGTAAAGGGTTTAGAAAACGAATTCTTATTACCTTTCTGAGCTAGGCATATCATCTTTCAATCACTGTTATAGATTTATTTTATTGATAAAACCTCCCGGTTGTTTGTGTTTCCATCTGACAACATGTTGATGTGTATTGATTCTGTGTGTAAGTACAATTGTGTGTATGAAAGCGAGGCTGTGTATTGACCGCTGTCTAAACTTCGTCTGTCAAACTAGAAAAATCAATTTTACACCAAGATTACAGTCACAGAGCCCTTTATTATTTTATTCTCTTTGTAACGGTCATTTAGATAATTCATTTCTTCTTCGTCTCACATGGTTTTTATAGTAATTTTCATTCATATTTATAGAGTAATCGGCGATTTTCTGTAATGACCCTATGGAATTTTACGTGTAATGGCGCTAAGTCGTAGTTTGCATGCGCTGTCTTACATGCGTTACGCTGTAGGATCACGTGATCCTACGCGCTTTGCACCGTATTTGCTGGAGAAAGTTGCATGCATACGTTGTAAAGCTCGTATACTATTTAAAGAATCGCGTAGGGTGATCGGGGACTTCGCTATTTTGACATTGCACTGAACTGCCGCGTTTTTAGGTTCTCTTAATTTTTATTGAAATTTGGCTTTATTTTCGGCTTTCTTAAATTCTTAAAACACAGATAAGTAAGGGAATAAATAACATAAAGACAAAGCAGTTTTTACATAGATATTTCTTGCATAAAAGCATTTTTAAAGTAACTTAAGTGTGTCCAGATTTCATTACTTGTTATTACATTGCTTCATGTTTACAATACATTTATTGTGATTCTTTTGCTGACAAAGCGTAGACTAGTTTGCAAGTGATTTTTGATTGTCTGTGGGTCATCGCATTTTATCTGTATTCATTACAACCCCATGCTACCATTTATCCGTCCATTTCTCGTTGTATTTAAATAAACAAGTTACCATATTTGTAAAGTCATAGGTTTACTCACTGTTTTTATCATTGTTGTTTGACATATTGTTTGCACTAGAAAAAATCAAAGTACTAAGAGTACTATCACTTGCTAAATAAATCAGTGTGCAAACTTAAACCATTCTTTCTCATATTTCATCTCCATTTATTAGTCATTAAGGTGTCATTACATAAAACCCTTTTCTGTTGAAGTCAATTTTCGTTACTTTATTTTACCTATGTCTGTCTGCGCCTAAAAAACAGCAGAGTCCCGTCTTGACTAGAGCTGAGAGCTCCCCGACCCGCAACATCACTGGTGGCAGCGGTGGGATCCAATTTATTAGTTTGGGTCCAGAGATCGAACCGAGTACAGCATGGAACGGGGAGCGTATAGTGAAGAGATTGCCGGATCTCAAGAGACATGCCATGCAGTCCCTAGTCAAGGTTCTTCGTCAGAGAGGAGTACTGACAGAGATGAATTTGCATCGCCAGTATCAGTCAGTAATAATGGAAGCACGCACCATACACAATCGGAACAGCACGGCGTGACAGTTTGCGACAAAACAGCAGCTGACGCCCTTATGCAGCTGCAGGGCTCAAATCAGTATAGCTTTCAGTCGGGTGATTCAGGCCGAGCTACCGAGGGTTATCAGAGCTGGAATAATATCCCAGATATGACGAATTTTTACAACCAGAATAGAACGTATCAAAGTAGATCTGACACACAAGTATTATCTCAACCGGCCGCGCAAGGGAACATCCCTACATATGCGGTAATCAGTGGGAATACGAGATTTTCCGATAGTCAGGTGCAAGACACAGTCTCAAATTTAACTTACGCATGTGCGACTATGCAACAACAGCAAATAGTTTGGCGTGAAAATCTATCACATGCTTTGGGTACCTTAACATCTTTGATACAAGATAACTGCAACGGTCCCCAGTCTCAGACCATGAACGTGCATAACTCCGTAAATAACGCAAGGGGAAACCATTCTGTAGCTTTACCGAATGAAAGGCAGCAGATACAGGAAATGATTAATAATCCTGATAATGCGGCAAGCATCGCAAGCTATGAAAACGGGGGGTACATGACATCAAGTCAGCTTGGCGCGCAAGAGCATGGCGTTAGGCAGTTTCCCGAAAGCAGTTCTCAGGTAATGCACCCTTTTCATAGCTATAATAATAGAACACAGCCATATGGGTGGTCGGACGCAGGAGCCCTGTCGAACGCCATCCGAGATAGGCATTATTGTATACCACAACAGGTAAGCCGGTCGTATGGGTCAATTCTCCCAGAAGTGAAGTTACCTCCCTTTAACGGAAGGGAAGACTGGAAAGTGTGGATAGCGCGATTTGAAGCAGGTGCAAAGAGACGCAACTGGAATAATGAAACTAAATTAGATAATTTATTGCCAAGATTACAAGGTAGAGCAGGAGATTATGTTTTTAATCAGCTAACTCAGGAGACTGTCTCCTGTTACTCAGAACTGGTAAAAGAACTCAACAGTAGGTTCCGCGTCGTCAAAACGCAGAAAACATTTGCAGCAAAGATTAGTCAGAGGGTACAAAGGCACGATGAGACAGTAGAGGAGTATGCTGCTGACCTCAAACGGCTCTATTCAAAGGCATACAAGGCAAGAGATAGCAAGACAAGACAAGAAGACTAAGTGAGACGTTTTCTAGATAGCTTGAAAGACAATGAAGCCAGGTTTGAAATAGAGTATAATAAACAGCCGGAGGACATAGACGAAGCGGTGTACCATGCCGTTAACTTTATACAGACGAGGCGAAGAAACTCAGATTATTTTGCTGAGAAAAAGTTCAAGAAATATGCACGGAGAGCAAGCACAGATAGTGACGCCGAAGACAGCGAAATAGAGCTCTCAGAAAGCAGAGACGACTATGAGTGTGCAGTGAGGTTGCCTACGAAAGAAGTTGGTTACCAAAACAAGAAGTCACATAAAAGGGAACAGAGAAAAGAAATTGTCACCCCTCAAGCAGGAAACCAGTCGGACTCTATGAAAGAAATAAAAAACATGGTAAAAGCTTTGGCAGACCAAGTTGCGGATCTGCAGAAGAGTAAGACATTAGCTGCTGACCAGAAACCAAGTACTGCAACAAGTAATAATGGGGTGATATGCTATGCGTGCAGTCAGCGAGGGCACATAGCTCGAAATTGCCCAAATAAATCTCGAGCGCGTAGTCCGAGTGACAGTGTGAATGCTCAAATGCCCAATCAAGGTATGGTTCAGGGTAGGGGGCAAAGAAACACGAATCCTTTAAACTAGAAAAGGCTCTCCCTGGTGGCCTCAGGGAAGCCTCGCCAATCTAAACCAGAAATAGCTTTAGGAGAAGAAATTGTGAAATCAATTAAACATATGCGGAAACTGCCAGACGGTATTTACATAAGAGGATCAGTGCAAGGCTATCCCATCCTTTTTACGACAGATACAGGTGCATCAAAGACAGTCCTTTCGAAGCGAGTATTCGACTCTGTGAAGCAAGAAGATAAACCTATACTTAGCAAAGCATCAAAATTAATAGGAGCAGGTGGTACTACCATAAATGAGTTGGGAAAAGGTGAGTTTACATTGCAGCTAGGCCCTGCCAAATAGAGAGTAGAAGCAATAGTCGCCGAAATAGACGATGATGGCTTATTAGGGGTAGATGTGTTACAGAACAGTGGTAATGGCCCTACTGATTTACTAATAAGCAAGGGTATTCTTGTGATAGGCAAACATGAAATCCCAATCATACAGGTTGGTGCTATGAACAGAGTTAGAAAAGTTACTGCTGCAGATCATTTTGTCATACCTGCCCAGAGTGAATGCGCCATAGAAGTATATACAGTCAACCCTCTTTACAACGGCACTCATTACAACAGCAAAATTCTTTATAACGACATTTTGATTTGCACGGAATGGCTATATAGTTCATAATATGCATTCTTTACAACAGCAAACTCAGTTTAACGTCAAAATTTTTGGGAACGAATGCCGTCGTTGTAAAGAGAGTCCACTGTATTGAGAGACGCGAGTATGACGACTTTTCAAGGGAGAAAGAATATTTGATCGAACCAACAGAGCATTTTCGCGAAGAATGTCCATTGCAGATGGCCTCTACATTGATAGACATTAACGAAGCCTGCACGTGCAAAGTAAGACTGCTGAATCCTTTTCCTACAGCCATGTTGATAAAACAAGATGCTGTGATAGGCAAAGCAGAAGCTATAGATGGACAACCAGTGGTGATCACTGTTCATGAAGATTGTAGTGAAACAGGGAATTATACAAGGGTAAGACGAGTAAAGCTTGTTACAGAAGAGACAAGTCCGAGCACTTCAGCTGACACGACTAGGAAAGCTTATGTTGCTAAGACCACAGAAGTTCCTAGTCACCTAGCATCACTGTATGAGCGAACTTCATCTGGACTGAATACAATGGAGAAGGAGCAAGTGGCAAGCCTCCTTACCAGTTACCAAGACACTTGCTCCCGTGATGAATGGGACTTAGGACTGACAAGCCTGGCAGAGCATGCAATTCAAACAGGAGATTCAGCCCCGATCAAACAACCTCCCAGACGGGTTCCTCTAGCATATGCAGACAGAGAGAAACAGGCTATTGTTGAGCTGAAGGCTAAGGGGGTGATAAGAGACAGTGTTTCTCCTTGGGCCAGTCCAATTGTTTTAGTAGGGAAGAAAGATGGGGGCGTGCGACCATGCGTCGACTACAGAAGGTTGAACCAGCTAGTAAAGCCAGATGGGTTTCCAATGCCAAGAATCCAAGACTGTCCCGATGCTGTGACTGGGTCAATTTTATTCAGTACTTTTGACCTAACAAGTGGGTATTTTCAGATTCCGGTCAAGAAGGAAGATATACCGAAGACAGCTTTTGTCTGCAAGTACGGCCATTTTGAAATGATCCGGATGCCGTTTGGATTAAACAACTCGGCCTCAACATTTCAACGAACCATGGAGATGGCGCTGCAAGGACTACAATGGGTAACCTGCCTTATCTATATCGATGACATCATCGTTTTCGGGAAAGACTTCGACCAGCACATGCAGAGGTGGAAGAAGTACTTGGCAAAATTCGAGCAGCCGGTCTGAAGCTGAAACCCGGAAAGAGCCATCTGTTACAGAAGGAAGTTGCATTTCTTGGGCATGTCGTCTCTGGTGATGGGGTAAAACCAAACCCAGTAAATATCGCCAAGATTGTAGAGTGGCCAAAGCCCAAAAACGCGAAGCAAATTAAACATTTTGTAGCGATGGGGTCATACTATAGGCGGTATATCAGAGATTTTGCTAGCATGGTCAGACCCATGGTTGACCTAACCAAAACAGGTAAGAAGTTTGTGTGGAGTGAAACATGTGACGAAGCTTTCGGCATGCTAAAGAAGGCTCTGGTAAGTACGGACGTAATGGGTTATCCCCTCAATGAAGTAGGTGTGTTTTTCCTTGATGTTGATGCCTCAGGTATAGGAATAGGCGGTGTGCTTCACCAAAAGCAAGAGGACAGGGAGAGAGTGATAGCTTATGCCAGTAGGGCCTTAAATAAAGCCGAAAAGAACTACTGCATCACTGAACAGGAACTCTTGGCAGTACGTTACTTTGTTGAATACTTCCGTCAGTATCTCCTGGGTAGAAAGTTTATTGTACGAACAGATCATCAGGCTTTGGTATGGCTTTTCAGACTGAAAGAACCTTCAGGTAAGGTGGCCAGATAGATTGAAATCTTAAGTCAATATGATTTTGCAATAGAATACCGACCAGGCAACACACAGGGTCATTGTGATGCCCTGTCCAGGTGTGAAAATCCGCATGAGTGTGAATGCCCAGATCAAGATAATAGCGAACCACTTAAATGTGGCCCTTGCAAGAAGTGTGTAAAACGGGCCCAGGACATGGTGCACGAGCGCTATTTTCATGAACTTATGACTGCACAAAGCAAACAATCACAAGAAGAGACAGACGGCAATGTAAGTAAAACTTCCAAAGTAAAGGCATTAAAGGAAGCACCGGAACCAGAAACATCTTCACAAGATGTACCCCAACCTACAGAAAATAAACAAGTAAGCGTTTCAACGTCCTGGTCTAGCACAAGACCCTTGAAAGATCTTCGAAAGCTTCAAAGAGAAGACTCGGGCATAGGATGCATTCTGGAGGCTAAGCTGTCAGGCAAACGACCAAGTAGTCAAGAGATGGTAACTCGCAGCCCAGCTTCCAGACATTACAGGATTCTTTGGGAGTCCTTGATAGTACAGGATGGTATCCTCTTTAAGAAGCTCCTAAACAGGGACGGTTCAGGTGTGTACCTCCAATTTATTGTTCCTCGGCCAATGCGCAAGGAAATTTTATTCCAAATGCATGATTCTCTAGTATCAGGCCACCTTGGCTGCAAGAAGACTAAAGATAAGACTCTTCAAACGTATTACTGGTACTCACTAAGGGGTGACATAGCCTTGTATATACAGAAATGTAACACATGTGATACCTCGAGCACCTATGGGAAGCCTTCGAATTGGTGCTCCAGGGCATTGTGTGGCGACAGACTATCTTGGTCCTTTTCCAATAACAGAAAGAGGACATAGGTATATCTTGTTATTTACTGATTACTTCACCAAGAATGTAGAGATAGTTCCTGTTCGTGACATGACGGCGGAAGTGTGTGCAGCGAAACTCCTTAATGAGGTAATTTCGAGGTGGGGTTGTCCCTTATCTTTACACAGTGATCAGGGTAGAACTTACGAGAGTAAGATATTCCAGGAGTTGTGTAGAATGCTTGAGGTAAGAAAAACAAGAACCAGCGTCAGAAACCCACGAGGTAACAGACAAGCAGAACGTTTCAACCGTACCTTGTTACGCATGATCAAGGCGTATCTATGCGGTGAACAGAAACAGTGTGATCTACACCTTGGTTGTCTCGCAGGTGCCTATAGAGCGACCCCCAACGAGTCCACCAAGATGACACCAAATCTTCTGACGATGGGCAGAGAAGTGCGTTTATCAGTAGAGTTAGTATTTGGTTCCACTAATACTTATGACGGTCAAGAAATAACAACATATGGAGACTATGTTGACTTCCTAAAGGCAAGAATGCAACAGGCACACGAGATTGCACGTAAGTACATGTCAACTTCTGCTAAAAGGATCAAGGAGCTGTATGATACAAAAATCGCTTTCCATAAGTACAATGAAGGAGACATTGTGTGGTGCCTGATGGAGGTAAGAAGAGTAGGAGTATCTCCAAAGTTGGAATTTATATATGAAGGGCCATTTATTTCTAGTAAAGAAGAAGTTGTCGGAGATAGATTTTGTGATCCAGGTAGACAAGTTTGGAGCCCCGAAGCCGCTATATGACAATAAACTTAAGCCCTACGAGGGCAGTAGGCCGCCACACTGGGTTTTAAAGGCATGGAAGCAGCTACTACGTGGCAAACGTCAATAAACGTAAAAGACAGCATTTCAAATTATCCTCATGACTCAGCAGACATATCAGATGATATTTTAAGTGTGAATGCGATAATTTAAGGGTGTATGTATTTGAATAAACAAACAATGACATGTGGGGGGGGAGGTTATATATGAATAAAAAGAGTATATAGGGAATTAAGAGAAGTAACAGGACAATGGTCTCCTAGAAAGAAGATTTGTTAGGATAATGGTTCCCAGAAGAAAAGTGTGATAGCCGAAGGATTGTAAGGTAGTGATAGGCCAAGTGTTAAGAAAGAGAAAAGCTTTTGACGAGGACAGCAGGCCGTTTTGCAGGGTGTGGAAGGTTTGGACTATCTGGTGCAGTTCGGAGATGTTAGAAGGCAAGCGTAGTGAAGCGATTTAGTGATAGTTGAGTGGGCAAAGAGTGTGTCTAAGGATCAATACGAAAACTGAACGGTGATTTTGTTGCAGGAAGGAGAAAGTACGGGTTTTTGTGAAAGGTTCTGGGATCGAAACGGGAATGTATAAAGAAGTTGAAGAAGAGCATCGGGAAGTGACGAAGAGTCCAGACTCCATGAGAAAACACGTTGCTGTCGGTATCACAGTATTTCGGGAATTTTGGAGGTACATTGAAAGGTAAAGAATTAGAGGCATATGAGCTGTAAACCTGCTACAAGAGTTTCGTTCGGGGATTTCGGAGATTCATTGAAAGGTGAAGAATTTGAGATATATGACCTGTAAACCTGTTCCCAGGGCTTTGTAAAAGAGGGTAAAGGCAATCAGTAGTCACTTGCTTAAGTCAGCTCCGTTATAATAATGTTTGAGTATGCTTGTATTATCTCCTCTATTCAGGTGATGGAGCAGTTGATTAAAAGTCTAATAGCTGTAGATGTGGACAGGACCAAGATAGAGAGAGCAAGACGTAGGGGGATCGCTTACTAATGTCTGCGGTGCTTTTACAAGGACGGGTCCAAGGTATTGAACATCAAATGCAGGACGGAAGATCACATCAAGCGGGTGCATCTGGGTAGAGACGAGCTGCCATTCTACTGTAAGCTGTGTGCTTTTAGGTGTACGAAGCGGGAACAGCTGTATGAACATGTGACCGCTTAAAGTAGACATGTTCATCTAGCGGTAAAGAGCATTATTGTGGATCATAGTCCTTTCCTAGTGGAAAATTCAAAACCGCATATATTCGGGCCACTGGACTATAAGGCACACACCCCTGAGGCTAGCCTCTTGCACTGGTTGGGAGTCGTGGATGGGGAGCAGACCACAGTGGATATGGGGACAGCTCTTGCAGCTACAACATCAACAGTTGCAACAGGAAGAGGGCCACTCATGTCGTCGGCGATGTCCACCTTTGGGAAGATGGGAACCCAGAGGCTCCGCAGTACATACCTACTGCTATCCAGAAGACCGACTCCAAGACTGAAGAGGAAAGTCCGATTCCAGCACAGAGAGAGGAGGATTTCTGTCTCTAGCAGATGAAAATATGTCCTTATCAACATCGGTTAAAAGAGCTAGAGAGGAGGAGGACAAAGCTACAGATGTGAAAGGGCAAAGGAAGACAGAGCAGAGGTCCTACCGGTCAACACAGCCGACTTAAGTGAAAAGACGCTAGTGGGGATAGTGGAGATAGCTCAGAAAGTAGCAGAGAGAAATCTTGCAGTGTCAGAGAGAATGGCTGAAGCAATGGTGGAAACTACATGCATGCTAGGCAAACTCACAGATGCAGTGACCCGTTTAAGAAGCACGATAGAAGAACATGACAAGGAAGAGAGGCGGAGGGAGGACAGGAGACGGGAGCTGGAGACGAGGCGAGAGGAGGAATGGCGCCGGAAATGGAATAGGAGGGGAGATGATGAAAGAAGGTGGGAAGAAAGGAGACATGACTGGGAACGCAGGGATAAAGAGGAGAGGAGGAAGAAAGATGAAAGGAGAGCAGAGGAGGACACCAAAGACATGGACAAGGTGGAAAATGGGAATAACCAAAGACCAAGATCGGTGTTGGGAAAAGTCTATACTTAAAACAGCATTACTGAAGGAAAGCGGAAGAATTAAAAGTTGATTAAAATATAGTATTACAGTTAGAGGTAGCATGGGGACATGAACTTACATTTAGGATTAAGGTTTAGAGAGAGAGAGAGAGAGAGAGAGAGAGAGAGAGAGAGAGAGAGAGAGAGAGATTAGCATTAGATACATGTTAAATAATTCAAAGTGTGCGTCGAAGAGTGAAAGATCTGTTGTTCTTTGTATTTAGGTTTCTTGTTAAATTATGGAGAACACTGATACCATTTAGAATTTGGTCATAGTCATTCATTTTGGAAGTTATATGCTTCATTTCAATGTAAAAGTTATTATAAGGCAATCCTCTTTGAATTGTACCTAAATGGCATGATATTTGTATTTTAGGGTTCCTTAATATAAGTAATATACACAAAGCTGTTCTTCCATGATTAATGTCTGAAATAAGTCGATTCATAATCTCTGACATGTGATAGCTTTAAGGTATTGACTATGCCAAGAATTTGCGTTGAAATCTAAAGCACCTGACGTCTGATTAATTTTCATAATTATTACATGTACTTCACTAGTGTATTTGATCTAGTAGCATTATCTCTGTTTCGTTCACGCCCATGACCACTTCACACTCATGTAATATATTCATTACCTGCCGTTTTCTGTAAGTTTTAATGCATCACTTAAGGAGGAGGTAAAATGTTAGATAACCTATGTATTAGGTTAAATTGTCAACTTCGTTGGTTTAATTTATATAAAAGTATCCAACTTCTGACACCAAGTTTGTGCAACATATTGATCTTGTATATTGTTAACATGAGATTCGTAATTGTTTTCCAAATTTGAAGATATATTCACCTCCTACCTTGTCTGAGCTCGTTTGCTGGAGCTTAAACGAGCTAAGAGGGGGGTAGTGTTATGCCCTGTATAAAATACACGAATGACCTACCATTACGAATCACATGTACCTTGCTTGTTTACCGGGACGTTTCTTTATTGTGAATAGATTTTCCTTACTGTCATGCATATTCATGTAAAGGGTTTAGAAAACGAATTCTTATTACCTTTCTGAGCTAGGCATATCATCTTTCAATCACTGTTATAGGTTTATTTTATTGATAAAACGTCCCGGTTGCTTGTGTTTCCATCTGACAACATGATGATGTGTATTGATTCTGTGTGTAAGTACAATTGTATGTATGAAAGCGAGGCTGTGTATTGACCGCTGTCTAAACTTCGTCTGTCAAACTAGAAAAATCAATTTTACACCAAGATTACAGTCACAGAGCCCTTTATTATTTTATTCTCTTTGTAAGGGTCATTTAGATAATTCATTTCTTCTCCGTCTCGCATGGTTTTTATAGTAATTTTCATTCATATTTATAGAGTAATCGGCGATTTTCTGTAATGACCCTATGGAATTTTACGTGTAATGGCGCTAAGTCGTAGTTTGCATGCGATGTCTACAGCATCTTACATGCATTACGCTGTAGGCTCACGTGATCCTACGCGCTTTGCACCGTATTTGCTGTAGAAAGTTGCAGGCATACGTTGTAAAGCTCGTATACTATTTAAAGAATCGCGTAGGGTGATCGGGGACTTCGCTATTTTGACATTGCACTGAACGGCCGCGTTTTTAGGTTCTCTTAATTTTTATTGAAATTTGGTTTTATTTTCGGTTTTCTTAAGTTCTTAAAACACATATAAGTAAGGGAATAAATAACGTAAAGACAAACCAATTTTTTACATAGATATTTCTTGCATAAAAGCATTTTTTAAAGTAACTTAAGTGTTTCCAGATTTCATTACTTGTTATTACATTGCTTCATGTTTACAATTAATTTATTGTGATTCTTTTGCTGGCGAAGCTGACATGGCGTAGACTAGTTTGCAATTGATTCTTGATTGTCTGTGAGTCATCGCATTTAATCTGTATTCATTACAACCCCATGCTACCATTTATCCGTCCATTTCTCGTTGTATTTAAATAAACAAGTTACCATATTTGTAAAGTCATAGGTTTACTCACTGTTTTTATCATTGTTGTTTGACATATTGTTTGCACTAAAAGAAATCAAAGTACTAAGAGTACTATCACTTGCTAAATAAATCAGTGTGCAAACTTAAACCATTCTTTCTCTTAGTTCATCTCCATTTATTAGTCATTAATGTGTCATTACATAAAAACCTTTTCTGTTGAAGTCCTTTTTCGTTACTTTATTTTACCTATGTCTGTCTGCGCCTAAAAAGCAGCGGAACTCCGTCTTGACTAGAGCTGAGAGCTCCCCGACCCGCAACATCAGCATTATATTAAAGGTGAACATCATAGAGATAGATTCAATAGGTGCAAAAGTGCTGGTACTTGTCAGCATTCTAATGCTTGTCATGACTGAAATATTTTCTATCATGTGAGATCTAATCCCCTGAATGCTTACAATGCTGTACCTTAATGTCAGGGTCGTATACAACCTTTACAATAAGGTCACAGACTTTTTGTGGAGTGGGGTATAGTGCAGTGGTTAGCGTGCTGGCCTTGCAATCCAAGTGTTGAGGGTTCGCTCCTCCATTTCTCCAGTCTTTCGGATGAGACTCACCTTAGCTGTTAGTGGGACTTTAAACTCAAATCAGTCACTAAGCAATCACAGGCTTTTTGTTTTTTCATTCACATAACTATTATATGTCATTAAATTCCCCAGTTCAGTGTTTGCCCACACCAAAGATTCTTGTGCGAGGGTATTTGTATCGCCTGCGATGCCTTGTTTTCAATGGGAATTACACTTAAATTGGTTTAAACAATATTTATTCAATGTAAATTACATAATTGCAAGAAAAGTACAATATAACATGGTACAGGATCTGACGGTAAGCGAAAAGCTTGTATTAAAGTCACCTCCTGAAATTTTTAAATACTTTTAAATTGAGCATAGTTCTCACTAGCGATTGTTAGTGGGCAAATGTCGATATTTCCGAAAGAGTTATGGCACTTGCCAATGTCGAGAAATAGTGATAAGCCTCTAGCTCATTTTCTACTAAGACTGTCATGGCGAAATGTGACAGAAATGATCGGGGTAGTTAAATCATTGTGCTGTCCTTGGGGTTACCTGCCCCCTACCCAGGGACTCAATACTTGTATTAAATCAAGAACAAATCTACACTGGACGAATATTAAACCGTCCACTTTTCAAAGTACATTTTTTCTGTCTAAAAGCGATTGTATCAAAATGCATAAATCAGAAATCGTGTAAATGGTTACGGACTTCAGTTTAGCTATATTTTGAAATATTTATGATGCTTTGGCACAGTTTTTGGAAGAAATATTCAAACACGCAATTGTTGAGAGAAAATCTTGCTTAAACACAAGTTTCATGCAGGTTTAAGTGCGAATGTGAAAAGTGTGATCTACCAAACCAGTAAACACTAGCAAAGTCAATATTTTTTAAGAGACGTAGGATTTACATAATTTTAGAAAATGCTTTTTGCGAGACATGCAAACAGATTTGAAATCGTCTTGAACATCAAGATGAAATCAATGTATGTACCTTTTTAGATCTTGGCCTACAAGACCATACCCTCGAGGGCCTGGTGAGACCACATTGCATCCGGAAATTGTCACTCATTTCGCACACTTCCGGTTTCTGGATAAAATTCAAGTTTTCAATTAAACGATATTTCTTGGTTAAATCTCATCCTTCGAAATGTTACAGAAGACATCAAGTAATGATGCTATATCGCAAAAATAACTCAGTGCCGTGCGGCCGATAATAACGTCGACAGGGCAGCGGGAACTTCGTACCCGGATTATGTGCTTACGGCTGCACTTCCGGGATTTAACTAGCGACAGCGCATTTGTTCGCCTTATTGCGTTAACCTAACGACAAGTCCGATCGCATCAAAACTTTCATTACTTTTAAATCTTGCATCAAGGTTTATGGTTACCTCTTCGGGATATGGTTTGTCGTCAAGAACTACGATGTTTGAAATCTATACTGTAGCAAAATTTGTGGCTTTTTGAACCGAGGATACTTTTGTTAGTAGCGCGACTATGCAATAAGTAGGCATCCTACGGAAATGAAATATCTCGAAGAATTTTGGCAAGGGGCTTATTTATGTATGCAACCATTTACTTTGGACCACCAAATTTCATTTGCAGAACCAGTCGCAAAAATGAACTGTGGGCGGTTGTAAATTTCGTTCAGTGTATACAAAATCTGAGTTCTAAGCAGTTTTCATTTGGAAAACGGGACGTTTTATGTTATGACAATGGCGTTCGTCAGTTGTTAACTTTCGTTTCTGGATATCCCTCCTACAGATTACATCTGATCGAGTCAAAACCAAGCGCATATCGTTTCGAGGTCACGCTTCAATTTTTGGAGGAGTTTCAGCTTTTTTCTTTGCTGTTTAGTGTGTTCGTTTCCGGAAAATTCTTCCAATAGATTCATCCAATACAACTTAAACTATGTAAAAAGTAGCATTAGCGCATTTTGTTTGGATGTTACGCTCCAATGATGTTTAGCAGATTTACAGCCCTTTGATATAGTCGATTATGGCAGTTTGTAGGGCATTTTCATGATCACAAGAACTAAGTTTCTTTTTGGAATACTATACTGAACAAAAGTGAAAACGCTACAGGTGATTTGTCATCAAATTTACTGTTTTGTTGAACCAGCAACGGTCCACGAATAAGAACGCATTTTAAAGTCAAATGCATGTGTGAAGCCATGCTACCGGCGGATAGCTGTAAAAGCCGTTTCAGATAAAACGAACACATTTCGACGTGAACAGGGGTCAGAATTTCTGCTGTGCAAATACGGAACAGTCGATCATGTACTTTTAGCTTGGTTTAGAAAAGGAGTTCATGATTCAGTTGTCCTTATTTCGCATTAGTTAAATAACTGGTATACCAGACATATCACAAGAGGAACTACACGTCAATATGTGCTTTCATGACTTTGAAAAATAGTGTTGAAACATCGCTTTTTCTTCGAAAACACAATAAGAATCCGTGAACAATGGAAAATCCCATTAGAAATGAATTTGAGGTTTCCTCACATATTGTCACAATTTCGCTTGAAATTAACGATAGGTAAAGGGTCTGATTTATTGCACTACAAGAATGAGAAAAAAGTTGCTTAGAAAATTGACAAACCAAAGAATAATCGAAAATTGAAATTTGCTATCGTTTTAATGCAAAGGGAGATAATTTTTAATTTTGAAAGATAAAGCTTCACTTTTTTAGATTTTCTAAATAACATATGTTAGTCATTTGTTGCTTTTTCTATCACTCTGGATATAACACTTCAAATCAGCAAAGAAATGTGCATCTGCGCATGCGCATATTTGATGTTATACAAAATATGCTGAAATTGAATAAAGTAAGATAACTCTGTGATTAAAAGTATCACGTTCAGAGTTTTGTAAACATCCTCTTGCTGAATGTCTTGCACGACTAAAATGTTGATTTCCAGGCGAAAACGTGTCAATGAGTTCGCTAGAAACTGCCTTACGTAATGTAGCGTTTTCAATTTTGCTCAGTATATAATTATGATACTTGACGGCATTTCGACTTAGTGTCTAAATATAGTGCCGGATTTAAAACACCTCTACAGCAAGGCCTTTCAGACCCTGAATTTTATTGCGACTTGGTGTGTAAATACAGATAAATAATCGGTAAAAATGACTTTCCTTATCATTTTAAGAAGATAATAATTCGATATAAAAAGATAGGCTATAATATGGATGTTTTGCGACAAAATGCATGCTTGGTGGTAAACCCAATTAAGGTTAATAGCTTTGCTTACCTCTTCGATTGCACGACGGTGGGTCGGACCTCAGACTTTATGAAAGCGCCAACCTAAACCTAACTTAATAGTAACACAGACGGTTGGCGACTGACACCCGTTCCGGGACGTCTTGGTTCGGGCCCACCGTGGTTTAACTGGTAGGTTTCTTCTGCTCCAGAATCTCAGTGTTGCTATTTCTGTGGGTCCTCATGCTTGTTTTATCTTAGTTTTAATTTTGGTTTCTATGTTCCTATCAAATTAAAATTATGAGTTAGGAATCTTCCACGCAAACCGAACATTAAAGTGTCTGATCAACCAAAGCAGGACCAAGTCCTTGACCGCAAACTGGTTTAGACCCACCCCACCCCAGCCCCACCCCACCCCAGTAATTTCATTGCTGGCCGTCCCAAGGCGGTACTTCTGTTTAAGATCTTCTTAGCTGTCTCATGTGTTGTTTATTGCGTCGACTGTTTTGATATATGGTTAAATATGTTAAGACTAGCCCTGGCATTATAAAATTATAAATAGGTACACATATAGATGTTAAAAGTTTTATAATTTGTTCTTATTATCAGGGTTTGTGCTTTTTGTAAGACTGCTGTGTGCGCGGTTGTTGTTCTTGTTGATGATCCAAGGCAGAACAAAGGGCGAGGGTTGGTAGACCACAGACCTGTTAAGCCCCCAGTAATTTCAAAAGGCGACAGTTCTGTTTTGATTCTTTTTGGTTGTTTTATGTGTTGTTAGTTGCTATGTTTGTTATTAATATATTGTTTGTGATGTCCACGCTAGCCCGTTGACCACCTACATGGAAAATGGCTGTTGATATGGCTGCCGCTGGTGTTGTCTTTGGTGGTAACTAATTTTGTGTTGTCTCTTTCCAACAATTTGTCTTGAGTTGGATCTGGAATTGAATTGTGTAAGTTCCTGAGAATTTTCCTCCTTACTTTCAAAGCAATGTATTTCAGATTAAAATTGATTGTCTCATATAAGAATGGTTGCTTATCCTTACTTAGTTTTGGTGATACGTTCATTTGATCATTTTAGACTATTTTTGCAAAGTGTACATCAGCGTGTTATAGGTTAGAACGGTGAGTCACATATATTAAAGAATAATTGCCCCCCCTCCCCCTTCCTTATCTTTGTTTTTACATCCCCTGAATAGTTTCAAAGCTATTCTTATGTGCTCAATGACTACGTAAGTCTTTGGAATATATTGATGAAACTTTACAGCAATGTGTATAACGTTCTTACAGTGTGTCACATAAAAGAATTAGTGTTCCTCCTTCCTTATGTTTGGAGTTACATCCCTTTGATTATTTTTAAGGCTATTTTTGTAAGAAACTTAACTAAGTCACCGTTTAAAATATCGTGATGGAAATTTATAGCAATGTGGATGAGCTTTAGATGGGGTAGTGTAGTATAGGAATGGTTTCTCTTCCTTACTTACTTTCAGAGGTTCGCCTCTATGATTATGTATTGGGCTCTTTTGTGCAGGACATTACTAGGTACATGTAATTTTTTTGAATGTCTTGATGACACTTTATTGGAATGAGAATTAGTTTGAGACTGTTGGTTTAGTATGGTAACGGTTGCTTCCGCTTTCTTACTTTTTGTTGCATCCATTTGATTAGTATATACAGAATTTTCTTTTGCACATATCAGTGCCTGGGTATGGCTGATTGTCAGTGCTATAAGCTTGCCCGAGCATTCTTCCTGGGCTAAATCCTTCTCTGAAACGGGCGTATATTTGCCGTTGTTCTGAGACTTACAACTATGATTAGAGTAACAGAAGTTTCCTATGATGTTTACAAACTTTGCCCCATGGAGCCCATCTGTGCCTGTTTGCCGTTACAAACATGCATTTAAGCGGCGACAAAATCTATATAAAGCCATTGTTTAAAACGATTTTGCCTGAAACTTACACCTTATGATAAGAGTAACTAAATGTTGTATAATCATCAAATTTTGGTCCTCAAGGGTTATCTTTCCCTGCCTCATGGCTGTATATGCATGTATAACATTTCGAAAAGTGTATATAATCAGGACAGAAAGTGATTTTTTTCTTAAGCTTACAAAAAGTGATCAGAGTACTGTAAATCTTTTATTAGAATTTTTTTCCATTTGTTTTGGCTTGATCTACCTCCATGACGAGTTAAATAGTTTAGAAGTGGCGGGGAATCACGCCGTCATATTGTTCCGTTTTACTTTTTATTTCTTTTGCATGCATACACATCAAAATTCCCTAAGTGTATCACCGTTTCCTTTTTCTTTCTTTACTTCTTTTAACAGGCTTAAAGCCCAAGCCGATAACCGTTGAAGAACAGGCTGGGTTCAGACCTGGAAGGAGCACCACAGAACAGATATTCATCCTTAGAGTCCTGTGTGAAAACTATCTCCAACATCAGCAAATTCTGTATCATGTCTTCATTGATTTAAACAAGAGGACAACGAGGCCCTTAATCGCTCACCTGAGTAAAACGATCAATGGTTAAACTGGGATTATCATTTGAACAAACCTGGTAGTTTAAACTGTCCAAATATGAGAGACATTGGTTAAAGCTCAAAAATGACCATGAGTTCTAGTGCTGAAATGTTTAGTTACTCATTTGTTTGGCTGCATCTATTAACTTCTGTCCCAAAATTTTCTACAAGTTCCATGATCTCTTATATTTCATTTTCCAATATATATAAGCACCAGAAAGCAAGTTTGACGTTGCCAAAATTATCAATGTCTCTCAGACCCTGGAGGCTCTCCATGATTATTGGTTAAAATTTACCTAGTTGTTTTGAGGAAATGTTCTAAATTGTCAAAATATGAGTCCTGGGTCAAAAGTCAAAGAATGACCTTGACCTCTTGTACTCACTAATCCTCATGTACGCATTAAAATGACTGTGTGTACCACATTTCAGGCCTAAATCTTTGGCATTTTCCAAATTTTTTTGTGTTATAGCATTTTCCCATATTTGACTATGCAGTTTAAAAAGTCAAGGTCAACCCAAGATCATGATTTAAACGACCTTGATAGTACTCGAGTACCCGATGTTACATACCAAGTTTCAAGGCCATCTTACAATTGGTTCTGGTTAAAAAAAATCTTAAAAGGATTTTACCAAATATGGACGTGGCGACCATGTTGATCATGTGACCCAGAGCATTTGAAGAAATTTCCTTTCTCTCAACCCCTGGAGGCTATATATAATATTTGGCTTCAATTGCCCCAGTGACTTTTGAGGAGAAATTGGATTTTCTTTTAAATATGAGAAATCAGGGTCAAAGGTCAAAGAATGGGCTCGACCTCTAGTACTCATAAATCTTCATGTACTCATTAAGATGACTAAATATACCAGGCCTAAATCGTCAAAACTTTCCTAGAAATCTTATTTTCTAGCATTTTTTCCATTTTTGACCTTGGCCTAAAAAGGTCAAGGTCAACCCAAGGTCTTCATTTGAACAACCTTGATGGTTCTCTAGGACCTGATGATACATGCCAAGTTTCAAGGCCATCGATCAATGGGCTCTAGAGAAGAATTTGAAAGACTATTACCACATATGGGCGGGGGAGCCATTATCGTCGTGTGACACAGACCTTTTAAACAAATTTCCATTTTCTCAACCCCTGGAGGGTCTATTAGCTACTATTCGCCCAGTTTCTTTTGGGGAGATTGTTTGAAATTGTCAAACTATGAGAATTCAGGGTCAAAGGTCAAAGACTCATTAAGATGACTGTATATACGGAAGCAGTTTTTGGGCCTAAACCTACAAAATGTTCATGAAATCTTATGTTCTAGCATTTTTCCATATTCGAACTTGACGTAAAATAGTCACGGTCGACCCAAGGTCATCATTTTAACAACCTTGTTAGTACTCGAGTATCTGATACAACATACCTAGTTTCAAGACCATCAGTAAAATGGTTCTGGAGAAGAAGATTTGTAAAGGATTTGACCATATATAAATGGAAGGTCATGTTGGCCACGTGTCCCAGACCATTTAAACAAATTTTCATTCCTTCAACCCCTCAAAGTTCTATATGAAAGTCGGTTACAATTGACCCAGTGGCTTTTAAGGAGATTGTTTGAAAGTGTTCAAATTTCAGAAACCTGGTTAAAAGGTCAAAGACTTACCTTGACCTCTTGTACACACAAATTGTCAGGAACTTATTATGATGACTGTATTTACAAACATTAAGGCCAATATTTTCAACAGTTTTCAAGAAGTCTTATGTTCTAGCATTTTCCCATATAAAAGTACCAAAGAGCAAATTTGACCTCACCGTAAAATAGGTCAAGATCAACTTAAAACAAATATTTGAACAATCTGGGTAAAACTCACATACTCAATGCCACATACCAAGTTTCAAGGTCATCGACCTCTTGGTTCTGCAGAAGAAGACTTTTTAAGCTTTTTACTATATATGGACATGGCGGCCATGTTAATCATGTGACCCAGACCATTTGAACAATTTTTTGTTCCCCTACACCAGGAGGCTTCATATGAAATTTGGTAACAATCGCCCAGTGGTTTCAGAAGAGAAGTCGTTTGAAAGTGTGGACGGACGACGGACGACGGAGCCTCCCCATATAAAAGCTCTCCCGGAGCCTTTGGCTCAGGTGAGCTAAAACAGCACCTTTGACAGGGTCTTGCATGCAGCCTTATGGGCCATTAGGTGGAAGTACAATATCAGTGCAAATCTAGTTTGCACCATTGAGCAGCTTTTCGACTAGACTACAACTTCAGTCCTGATGAATAGCAGCATGGGAGAATGAGTCAGCACAACAGCTGGAGTAAGGCAAGGATGTCTTCTGGCACCCAACTCTTTAATATTTTTTCTCGTTTCTCGAATGGATCATGTCTGATCATGATGGCAGCTTGGGAGAATGAGTCAGCACAACAGTTGGAGTAAGGCAAGGATGTCTTCTGACACCCAACTCTTCAATATTTTTCTCGACAGGATCGTGAAGATGATATGTAGATGTTTTTTCCATATGTGAGCGTAGCGGTCATAGGGGGCATGTGACCCAGACTATTTTCACAAATTTCCATGCTCAATCCCTGAAAGCTTTATATGAAATTTGATTACAATTGATTCAATGGCTTTTGTGGAGATTTTTTGAACTTGTCCAAATATGAGAGACCTTGGTCAAAGGTCAAAGAATTACATTGTCTTCTTGTACTCACAAATCTTCATGTTCTTATTAAGAAGACTGTATTCACCATTTTTAGGCCAAAATCTACAATAGTCTCCAAGAAAGCTTATTTTCAAGCGTTTTCCAATATAAAAGCACCAAAGACCAAATTTGACCTCTCCGTTAAATAGGTTACGGTCAACCCAAAGTCATAATTTGAATAATCTTGGTAGAACGTACATACTCAATGCTACATACCAGGTTTCAAGGTCATCGGCCAATTCACGGGAAACGGTCAACTTGTACGCCGCCGGCGGACTATAGAAGCACAAGTTGACCAGTTCCGGTAGACTACCTGACGTGTGTAAATAAATCTAAATACAGAACAGGAATAAGGTTTTACTTCGTTCAGAGTGGGTTTGTTTTTCTATTTTACCTTTTACAGAAAATCGGAGAATGTTATTGCTGTGGTAATGAATATATGTAATGCAGACACCCGTATCGCACGAAAATCCACAGGATCTCTCCAGATCTTTTTTGCCAAAAAAGCAAGGTTCGAAAATGTTGTACCGCGACTCAATCTTCCCTTGTTACGCAATCTAACCCGTTTCAGTTGGATATTATTACTCCAAACAAAAGTCCAAGGTATACAAATTTAAAGAGTAACTACACTTCAGGAGCTGATTGAATCAGATCCCAAACCCTATCCCCAACATCAAAGGGAAAGATTGACAAAGGCATCCCCACAGCAATAATTACCAGTGATAAGCCGAGTCAGCAGCTCTTTCCCAAACACGTGGCAACTCAGCTATCTTTACTGAACTAAATAATTTAGACCAAGAGAAGGGTGACAACGGACTAAGCCAATTATACGAAAAACATTTAACAACTATTTTACCTATTTTTTATTTTTGTTATAGAAGGGTTAAAATGAGAACACAATAAATTAAACAGTACCGAACATAAAACAAATGCAACCGCAACGAAAGTACCGCCTTCGGACGGTCAGTAATAACTACTGGGGGTGGGGTTTAAACCGGTTTTACTGGGCCCAAACCTTCACCCTCACCCTCCGCCGAGGTGCACACAATTAGTTGGTAGTTCGGTTCGTATTTAGGTCCCTTAACTCATCAGAGAGTCATCACGGGCAATAATTAAAATCATTAAAAGACTGTGATGAAGCAAGGATGAGAACTCGACAGCCAAAACGTGTTGAGACACCTGGATATCCCCTGGGCGTCAGCAACACCACTGGAACACTGGAGCATAAGAAGACCACCAGTTTAACCCCGGTGGGCCAAGAAACAGACAAACATCCGGCCCCAACCAACTAATATATAGCTTTATGTGGGGGCTATCATAGAGCCTGAACCCCGACCCACCGGCGTGCAATTAAAGAGGACAGCAAAGTTGTCAACCGTGATTTGGTTAACCACTAAGCATGCAGACTGTCGCATTACATCTATGTTATAGCCAATGCGTTTTAATCGCATGATAATTTTCTTAAATTGATCAGGAAATTCTGTTTTCCCTACGATATTGCGTAATTTATATACTAAGTCACCATAAAATTCAGGTTCCGATAGGCCTTGTTGCAAAAGTGACCTTAACCCTGTATTGGCCTCGGTATCGGAAGTATTTGCTTTATTTAACTGCAATTCAGCAGGATTAATTTGACTAACCATTCCTTTTAAATAAGGATTGGCAATATTTAAAAGGCCGTCCAAGTATTTAGACGTTGAGTTGAATGCTTTAATGACATGAGCTTGAGTATCGTCAGAAAGAGACATCATAAAGTCTCTTTCATAGCAAAATAAAAACAAATCTGCTACAAGAGGAGCGCAGTTAGTACCCATCGGAATGCCTACAATTTGTCTGTGTAAGTTAGTACCAAAGCCTGTTTTACATACTTCTGGTGAAACGACATGCTTTGCTTACTAATCACGGGGTCAAATCTTCAAGGCGTATTATTTGACCAGAGGCGCCCAATTTGATTAATGAATTTACTATGCAATGATATAGACGCTCTAGCTGAGAGTGAGTAGGAACTAAAAGCCGTAGCTGACAGTATCGACAGATCTGCACAAGGTAGAAGTCTGAGAAGACCAAACTGATGACAAACAACGTTCATGGCATCCACAGAGCATAAGCATTTTAACACTTCGTCATAAGCCAATATCCCTGTAAAAGTTCACTTTGGTATAACTAGTCTGTTACAAATCCAATTCGGTGTGATTGTAATAGTGAATGGGAAATGCCGTTTAGGATGTCAGAAACGGTTAGCTTTTGCGCGTATGGAAGCAAAATTAGGCACAAAATTTACGGAACACGTTTTGCTGCGATATCTTTTTTCATTTTTGAAAGAAGTCTAGGGTTTTAGATGCATTTCATAGTTGATAGTCTCGCAAATGATATAAGATGAAAGAAGAATGCACTGTCTTAATAAACCTTTTATTTCGGCTGATTATAATCATGCCAATAAGAAGTGTCGACCGCAGGAATTACATCATATTGTCGAATGTGGATGCCACTTTTAAGGTTCAGATGTAATTTCTAAGGAGTTCTGGAGCAGTTGTAACACACTGTAATATTTTCTCATCACACCTTTCTGACCATCGTTTAAAGCTAGTGATGCACCATTCATTGGGGGAACAATGCCAACCCAGGCCGGAAATTACAATCACAATAGGCAGCCATAATTGCACCTTTTAGAAGAAATACGCATTACTTGTGTCTTTCGGAGACTTTCGGGGGAAAATGGAAAGAGTTGTATATAAGTCAGAAAATAAATCCAGTAAGTTTTGAATCGAAATATCATTTTAGAAACCAGGAATACACAAAAGAAACGAAAAAAAGAACAGACTTGGTTTGAGTCTGTTCATGACCAATAATGACATGTGCGACAGTAACCACGCCCGCCTAGGACCGGCTTAAGCAGAACTCTATTTTCAGAATTAGTCTGACTGATCTCAACGATCAAAACAGAAAAAAAGATCTGCCTGACGATGATATACGTGGAATTCAACGGATGGATTCAGGAAATTTTGATGTCACTTAACATCGGAAGTATAATACCTCATAACTACAGAAAAGAACGCTTATCACCTTTATCTTTCAAACTTGTCCGGACCACTGATGAGGCCAGCAGGACAAGTTTGAAAGATAAAAGGTGATAAGCGTTCTTCCCTGTAGTTATGAGGTATTATACTTCCGATGTTAAGTGACATCAAAATTTCCTAAATCCATCCATTGAATTCCACGTATATCATCCTTGTGCAGATCGTTTTTTTTCTGTTTTGATCGTTGAGTTCAGTTAGAGTAACTCTGAAAAGTGACTCCCCGGTCTTAATTTTATAACTCTTCGGTCATAATATTATGATCCCCACACATGAAATAAATCGACCCCTCGCAAAGAATTGTGATCCCCATAGAATAACGATCCCCCGGCCATTATTTTTTGAAAAAAGTGACCCCTGCCGGTCATAATATTATTACCCCTCTACGCGAAGTTAAATGACAGTTAACGAAACAGAAAAGACGTCACCTCGGTCTTACAACCCCCCACCCCGCCACAACCACCCCGTACAATAAATAAACAAATAAATTAATAAGCACGTAAATAAAAATAAATAAATAGATCAATAATAAACGACAAATAATAAAAAATAAAATCATTTCGAGTATAATGTACGCATCTATGGCTCAAATGATTTCATTATCCCATTTAAGCCTAGCGTCCCTAAAAAGGGGCAGAGGAAAACGTGCAGACCACAATCAGACGCAGCATAAATGCTCGTCTGACAATTTTCTTCATTGTTTGCATAAAATTTTACAACAATTGCTATAAAATGAAAACCAAGAGGGTCATGAGGTCCTGAATCGCTCACCAGTGTTAAAGAAAAGGTCAACGATCAAATTCATATCATCACTTGAACAAACACGATACTATATGAATCCAAAATGCTGAATATCATATTTTCAATATCATTAGATGTTTTGGAGAAGTAGAATTTTAAAAGTTGTTAACACATAGGCATAACGGACCTCTCGGGCATACATGTATGACCAGAACCGTTCAAGCAAACTGTTGTTTCCCTGACTCATAGAGGTTTCATGTGACACTTTGCTTCAATTATCTCAGTCGTTTCGTTTAACAGAGATGTCTGAAGCTGTTGAAATTTCGATCAAAGACTGGCCTTGATCTCTGCTTCTAAAATTCTCCAAATACTCATTAAGTTGACTGGCTATACTAAAGTCTTCAAAAATATCTTATGACATTTTCTAATATAAAGAAAATTTTACCTTGTTGTAAAAAAGGTCAAAGTAAATCCAATATCATCATTCGAATAAATCAAATAGATTGCCCAATTCAAAATACAAGGTTTAAGGCCATCAAATTTTTTTGGCTCCAGTGCAGAAGATTTTTAAGGTTTAATTTCCACGAACTCTTATGTTCAAGCATTATAAGCACCAAAAAGCAAATTTGACCTTGCCAAAAACAGACATGGTCATCCCAATACCATCACTTGAACAATGTTGGACGTACTTGAGTATCTTATGATACATATCAAATTTCAAATTTTAAGGCAAAGGTTCAACTGGTTCTCAAAGTGTGGTCGTTATTCTATGAAGAACCCATAGAATAACGACCCCGGTCATTTTCTATAGAAAAAGTGACTCTGTGTTTTAAAGATACTGATTCCCATTAACCCCCCCACACACACACACACACACACACCATGATAGCTATAAAATATTAATCCCCACCTAATCGAACACCAACTGATTATTAACTTCTGCAGGTAATATTTGTTGATCTGTTTTGCTACTGCAGCTGCTGCTGCTATCGTAGCAGTAGTAGTGCCTACAAATTTCACGAATAAACTTTGTTTTCGTGCTACTCAAGGAACTTTGACAAGATCTTCAACCCGGAAAAGGACCAAACACATGTATTTTCGATTAGTTGTAAATAAGTATTATACTCAAGGTAATTTTCTTCAGAAACTATTAATGGCCGGGGGTCAATTTAAAAATAATAAAGTGACTGAGTTCGTTATTCTAGGGGTGAGAAGCAATTGAACTTTGCGTGGGAAGAATGTGTATGGGAGGGGGGCGGGGGGGGGGGGGGGTTGGAAGGGGTGCACTATAATATTTCAATGTTATGACCGCGGAGTCATTATATCCTGACGGGGTAGGGGGTAACTATTCTTTATAGAAGAAAGACCGGTGGTCGTTATTTTATGGGGAGCCTATAGAATAACAACTCCCGGTCATTATTCTGTAGAAAAAAATGACGCCGTTCTGAAAGATACTGACTCCCGTTACACCTCGATGCTAGCTGTAAAATGATAATCCGCACCTAATCAACCACTTACTATTAACTACTGCAAGTACTGCAAGTTATATTATTAGTAAAACTGGTTGATATTGTTGTTGATATAGCAGCTGCTTCTGCTATCGCAGCAGTAGTAGTGCTTACAAATTTCAAAATTTCATGAAGAGAATTTGTTTTCGTGCTCCTCAAGGAAATTTGGAAAATCTTCAACCCGGAAAAGAACCAGTCACATGTCTTTTCGACTAGTTTGTAAAGAAGTATTCTCCTCAAGGTACTTTTCTTTAGAAACTACTAATGGCCGGGGGTCAATTTACAATAATAAAGTGACGGAGGTCGTTATTCTAGGCGGTGAGAAGCTATTTAACTTTGTTTAACTTTGCGTGGGAAGAATATGTGTGAGTGGGGGGGGGGGGGGGGGGGGAGGTTGGAAGGGGTGCTTTATAATATTTTGATGTTATGACCGCGGCGCCATTATATCCTGACGGGGTAGGGGGTCACTATTCTTTATAGAAGAAAAACCGGGGGTCGTGATTTTAATGGGAGCCTATAGAATAATTCTGTAGAAAAATATGACGCCGTTTTAAAAGATACTGACTCCCGTTACACCTGTATGATAGCTGTAAAATGATAATCCGCACCTAATCGACCACTTACTATTAACTACTGCAAGTTATATTATTAGTAATACTGCTTGATATTGTTGTTGATATAGCAGTTGCTTCTGCTATCGCAGCAGTAGTAGTGCTTACAAATTTCATGAAGAGAATTTGTTTTCGTGCTTCTCAAGGAGATTTGGCAAAATCTTCAACCTGCCGGTAAAGGACCAGACACCTGTTATTTCGATTACTTGTATAAGTATCGTTCTACCCAAGCCAAGGTTCGTTCCTTTAGAAACCACTAGCTGGAGGGGGGTCAACTGTTTTTTAAAAGAAATAAGGTGACGGGGGTCGTTATTCTAGGCGGTCACAATTCTTCGTGAGGACTGATTTAACTTTGCGTGGGATGGATGTGTATTTATGTTGCGGGGTTTAGTAGTGTGAGGGGGAATACGTTATAATTTTATAATGTTATGACCGACCACAGAGTCAAAATTTTATGACGGGGTAGGAAGTCAATACTCTTTAAAGAATAATGACCGGGGGTCGTGATTTTTATGGGGAAATTTCCTTGAGCAGCACGAAAACAAATTTTCTTCATGAATTTGTCCGCACTTTTGCTGCTATAATAGCAGAACCAGCTGCAGTAGCAACAACATCAACAAGTATTCCTAATAATAAAACTTGCAGGAGTTAATAGTCAGTAAGTGTTCGATTAGGTGGGGATTATCATTTTATAGCTATCATCGAGGTGTTAGTATCTTCTAGAACCGGACACATTTTTCTATAGAATGATGACCTTGGGTCGTTATTCTATGTGTTTCTCATAGAAGAACGACTCCCCGGTCATTGTTCTTTAAAGAACAGTGACCCCCTACCCCGTCATACTATAATATTTACACTTGCCACTGACTTCCAATAGATAAACCTTTTAGAGCAACTGGCTTCATACACCGATGAACGACAGTTGATCATGTGACGTTGCCGTCAAACGACGTCTGATGTAAACAAACGTCTTGATTGGTTCACGCAACGTTCGATTGACGTCACGTTATGGCGACGGCTGTTAAACGTAATGGCCGAAAACGTTGTTACTATCTTTTCGTCGACGCATAGCTTGCATATTCTACATTTATTTACCACCAAAACAGCGCAGGAAGGGTCTAAAATAAAGTTTAAATATAAGAATAAAAATTTGATTTTCAGCGTTCATCGTGTGAAAAAGCCAGTGGTCGTCGCTAAATTCTGCAAGAAGCGCAAAGCGCTTCATGGAATTTTAGTTCCGCCCACCGGCTTCATCACACGATAAACGCTGACAAATCAAATTTCAATTCTTAAATGAATCCGCGGTCAAAACATTATAATATAATAACGCCCCCGCTCCCTCAACCCAACCACAAACACACACACACACATCCTGCCCAACAACATCAACAGGTATTACCAAATAATAAACCTTGCAGTTGTATATAGTCAGTGAGTGTTCGATTAGGTGGGGATTAATATTTTATATTTACACTTGCCACTGACTTCCCATAGGTAAACCGTATAGAGCAACTGGCTTCATACACCGATGAACGACATTTGATCATGTGACGTTGTTGTCAAGCGACGTCTAAGGTAAACAAACGTCTTGATTGGCCCATGTAACGTTCGATTGACGCCACGTTGTGGCGACGGCTGGTTTACCTAATGGCCGAATACGTCGTTTCTGTCTTTTTTTTCGATGCATATTTTGCATATTCTACATTAAATTACCACGAAAACAGTACAGGAAGGGTCTAAAAAAACGTAAATATAAGAATAAAAATTTGATTTTTCAGCGCTCATCGTGTAAAGAAGCCAGTGGTCGTGGCTAAAATTCTACAAATGGAATTTTAGCTCCGCCCACTGGCTTCATCACACGATGAACGCTGAAAAATCAAATTTCAATTCTTAAATAGCTATCAGCGAAGGGATTAATGTAAGTCAGTATGTTCTTGAAACGGAGTCACTTTTTGAAAAGGACCCCGGTCACTATTCTTTAAAATATCCGCGGTCATTACATTATAATATTATAACGCCTACCCTCCCTCAACCCAACCAAATACACAAACACACACACACACATACTTCCCAACAATATCAACAAGTATTACCAGATAATAAATATTGCAGTTGTGAGTAGTCAGTTAGTTGTCGATTAGGTGGGGATTAATATTTTATACCTACCAGGGAGGAGATTAATGGGAGTCAGTATGTTTTAGAAACGGAGTCACTTTTTTTCTATAGAATAATGCCTGGGTCGTTATTCTATGAGTTCCCCTTAGAATAACGACTACGGTCATTATTCTGTAAAGAATAGTGACCCCACCCCCCCCGGTCACTATTCTTTAAAAATCTCCGCGGTCATAACAATATAAAATTATACAGCACCCCCTCCCTCAACCCAACCACAAACACACACATCCGTCCCAACAACATCAACAAGTATTACCAGATAATAAACTTTGCAGTTTTGAATAGTCAGTTAGTTGTCGATTAGGTAGGGATTAATATAATATAGCTATCAGCGAGGGGATAAACAGGAGTCAGTATGTTTTAGAAACGGAGTCACTTTTTCTATAGAGAAATGCCTGGGTCCTTATTCTATGAGTTCCCCATAGAATAACGACCCCGGTATTATTCTGTAAAGACCCCCGGTTATAGTAATGTGACAGTGGCTTACATTTTGAGCCGTGTGGAGGTGCGACGTTGCCGTCACGAAACGTGGAATGAAGGTGACGTCAAATAAATAGGATTCCGCTCACTGACTAATAAATTTCAAAGCGTCAGCTGAAAAGAGTGATTTAATATTTCTATCGGCATCTTTAATTTTCTTCCTGTATAGATCTTTGAAAAGCGATGCCATGAACCTTCTTTTAAAATGTGTTCTTTGCTCTTGAAGAAACTATTTAAAATTTTAATTATTAAAGTTTATCCAGCTAGTAACAAATCATTGAAACTATGCGCAGCTGTAGTATTTTCTTCATTTCAAGCATATTTAACAAAATAAATTCAGTAAATAAGAAAAATCGAAAAATATATTTGCAAGACTGAAAATGGCACATGCCCTTCTTCAGAGAGGCAGTGAGAGTAAGTGTGCAGACGTGCTAATTTTTCAACATCAACAGCAAACCCTCTTTATAGTTCTTAAGTCTACCTCTTAATGCTAAAACTTATATTACATTAACACCATAAATCAAACTAAGCACATTGTCTTTTATTTTAATTTGTGACATTGACTTAAATTTTTGAGGTAGGAACCTATATCTTGCAGACAATACATCATACATTGTCTTTATGTGGCTAACATGTGTATCTAGTTATTGGAAAGTCTACCCACAAATGAAATAGTAACAGCTCATACACGACATTCTGTTTGGTAGAGTCATATAGCAGGACACCATTATCTTTGAATGATCTCTGTATTCTTTACCTTTGAGTAAGGTACCTAAGGACTTGCGCGCGGCATACCGTCTTGACATTTGTGCCACGTTATTTTTAAATCCATCATCAAACAAGAGAGTTTAACAAACCGAAAACAACGTTCTGTATGCCATAAGCATGTAAGAAGATACAATTGCTTAATGGGGAGTCATAATGTTATGACCGAGGTGGGGATGGGGTCACTATTCTTTAAAGAAATATAACCGGGGGTCTCTATTTTATAGATATCACGAGGGGGGTCATTATGTTTTAAAGGGAGTCAGTATTTTATAGAAAAGGGTCACTTGGTCTGAAGAATAATGACCGTGGGTCGTTATTCTACGGGAGTTACTTACTTCGTTACACCGGAACTTCGTATAATGGCCATGTTTCTTCTTTTGAATGTGTTCTATGACCTTGGAGGATTTCTTTAAGATTTAATTTAGCGGCACTGAAGAAGATACGAGGGGCATTTCAGAAATAATGTAAATGACCTCAGGGCATCCCATTGACTGATATTTGTCTGTGGTTATATACTCGTATATCATTAGAAAGGTAAATTCAAGTGCTTTAGAATGACAAGCAATAAAAGAATTTCTTAGTCGCTCATGCATAGTAGCACGCGCTTATGCGTCATAGGGGTGTTGATGCTGGAAACCGTATATTTTCATTGAAAGTCTCATGTGTTCTTTCGTTGTTTGCTAAATGAGGAAATGATATATTTAATGAAGAAACACGTTATACTGTCTTTTAAATGTTAAATAAGAAAGTTATACAGAAATTGTTTCCTCAATCTGCACAAGGAACATAAAAACGATTTTTTTCCTCTTTTATGTGGTTATAAATGAAACTTTATTATAAATGCATTATATCAATGAATTGTGATTTTTTCACTCATTCACATCCAATTTCATCAAATGACATACATTTTATTACTGAAATGATTAGGTCACTATATTTTGTTACGACTGACATCATATCAATGCTGAAACTAAACGATACATGTGCAAACTCCGCGCCGGAAGTTGCAAATAAGCATAATAATAAAAAATTAGACAGACATATTGAAAGAGATATTCATATATAAAGACTTGTAAAAAGTCTTATTTTGTAAGACAGAAGTCTTTCTCAATCGGTATTTCTGCCAGATATGAGAACAAGTCATGAATCATGATATATTTATTTTAGTATCCGAGACTTACATCAAGCCATCACACCACCACAATCTTTTATCATTTTTTGTTTTTTATCAGCAACATGTATACATGGAAATTTGCAAAAAAATAGAAACTAAACCCCTATAAGTTTAACGCATCGTTGCCATGGCAACGATATTCCCAAATAGTAAATTAAAAGGTAATTATATGTCATATGCTTGCCTCTTAGGTATTATACATCTAGAATACTGTTCTAACTCACAGCTATTGAGATATTTGGATTTTACATACTCGAATTAAACTATTTTATGCCCACTATACTGGACTTATGGTCTAAGGGAAGTAACTCAAATTACGAAGGCGTGTAAAGTAGCGTTGTAGTTGCAACTCGTAGTTACAACAAAGGGGAAGCTACTCTGTTTGACTAATATACTTTCCCTTGCGTTCCCGCTAGGTGGAGCTTGTCAGTTTTGGCAAGCTTCCAGACCAGGATCGTAAAATTCAGAATTTTCAAAGAATTTACTCGAATTTTGTCAGCTCAGCAGGCTTTAGTTGTAAAGCTGGAACATTCTATTAGCACAGCAGGTTATAGTTATATCCAGTGCAACTTTGAATGTTCGATTTTCGCTGTTTTGACGTTACTTTTCCTCACAAAGGTGAAAGCGTGGGTTTCTGATTCGGCCTGGAGTACGTTCGTACCAACTGGGAAAATTATTAGGTCGTCAGTCTTAGTAATGGGAAGCTCACATATATGCAGATTTGAGAACTATATATTAAACCAGAGGACCAATGGTCATGTAGCTCACCTGACACTTGGTCCTGGTATATATTTTAATGCTTTTATACATGTATATAGCACCAGGGCAGGGGCAGATAACCCCCTTCCCTTGGGGTTTAATGTTGAGTCCCAATTCTATATACCAAGCCACAAGGTCACTGGGCCTTTGGTTCTGGACAAAGATTTCCGAAGGTTTTTATCATATATGGGTGTGGTGGCCACCATGTTCATGTGACCATGACCATCTGAACAAACTTTGATTCCTTTGACCCAGTATTAAAGGTCCATATGAAATACAGTAATCATTTGTATAAACTATGATGGGCCTGAGTGCCCAATGCTACATACTGGTACCAAGTTTCAAGGTTACAGGCCTTTCGGTTCTCGAGAAAAAGACGTTCGAAGAGTTTTTACCATATATGGGCATGGTGCCCATCTCGGTCAAGTGACCAAGACCATCTGAACAAACTATGGTTCCTCTAAGCCGGTGAAGCTCCATATGAAATATGGCTTCAATTGACCCAAGTGGCCGCTGAGAAGATGTTTGAAAATGTTGACGGGTGACAGAATCTCAATGACCTTGTACAAAAGTCAAAGAATGACCTTGACCTTTAACGACAAAATATCTTCATCTGGTCATTCAGTTAACCATATATACCAAATATTGTACCTTAGACTTAAATAGTTTCTGAAAAATCCACTGTTTAAGCATTTTCCCATATAAAAGCCTACATAACGTAACAAAGTTGACAGTGTCATAAATTAGGTCAAGGTCAATGCACGATCATTTGTATAAACTATGATGGGCCTGAGTGCCCTAAGCTACATACCAAGTTTCAAGGTCATACGCCTTTTGGTTCTGGAGAAGAAGACTTTGAAGGGTTTTTACTATACGGGCATGGCGGCCATCTTGGTCAAGACCCCCGAGAACAAACTTTTACTCCCCGATCACACTTAGACTCCGTATGAAATTTTGATTCAATCAGAACAGTGGTTTCAGAGGAGAAGATGTTTTGAAAATCTTGATGACGGACAGATTGGCAAAATGACCTTGACCTTCAGTGACACAACATCTTCATCTGGTCATTTAGTTGACCATATATACCACGTATTGTACCTAAGACTTAAATAGTTTCTGAGAAATCCTCTGTATAAGCGTTTTCCCATATAAAAGCCTTACGTACCAAAGTTGACCATGTCGTAAATTAGGTCAAGGTCAACGGAAGGTCATCATTTGTATAATCTATGATGGGCCTACATGCCCAATGCTACATACCAAGTTTCAAGGTCATATGCTTTTTGGTTCTGGAGAAGAAGATTTTCGAAGGGTCTTTACCATATATGGGCATGGCGGCCATCTTGGTCATGTGACCCAGACCCCGGGTATTAACTTTAGTTCTCCCATCCCACTGAGACACCATATGAAATTTGGCTTCAATCTCCCCTGTGGTTTCAGAGGAGAAGATGTTTGAAAATCTTGATGACGGACAGATCGGCAAAATGACCTTGACCTTCAGTGACATAATATCTTCATCTGGTCATTTAGTTGACCATATATACAAAATATGTACCTTAGACTTAAATAGTTTCTGAGAAATCCGCTGTATAAGTGTTTTCCAATATAAAAGCCTATCATACCAAAGTTGACCATGTCGTAAATTAGGTCAAGGTCAACGCAAGGTCATCATTTGTACAAACTATGATGGGCCGGCATGCCCAATGCTACATACCAAGTTTCAAGGTCATTAGCCTTTTGATTCTGGAGAAGAAGATTTTCGATAGTTTTTTACCATATATGGGCATGGCGGCCATCTTGGTCATGTGACCCAGACCCCAGGTATAAACTTTCGCCCCCCATCCCACTGAGACTCCATATGAAATTTGGCTTCAATCCCCCCAGTGGTTTCAGAGGAGAAGATGTTTGAAAATCTTGACGATGGATTGTCCGACGGAACAACCTTGACCTTTAGTAACATGATATCTTCATCTGGTAATTAGTCGACCATGTATACAACATACTGTACCTTAGACTTAAATAGTTTCTGAGAAATCCACTGTTTAAGCGTTTTCCCATGTAAACGCCTAACGTACCAAAGTTGACCATGCCGTAAATTAGGTCAAGGTCAACGCAAGGTCATGATTTGTACAAACTATGATGGACCCGCATGCCCGATGCTACATACCAAGTTTAAAGGTCATAGGCCTTTTGGTTCTGGAGAAGGAAATTTTGAAGGGTTTTTATTATATATGGGCGTGGCGGCCATCTTGGTCATGTGACCCAGATACACAGAACAAACTTTCGTTCCCCCAACCCATGGAGGCTCTATATGAAATTTGGCTTCAATCGGCCCAGTGGTTTCAGAGGAGAAGATGTTTGAAAATCTTGAAGATGGATGGTCGGACGGAATGACCTTGACCTTGATTGACATAATATCTTCATCTTGTCATTTAGTCGACCATGTTTACCAAGTATTAAACCTTAGACTTAAATAGTTTCCGAGAAATCCACTGTTTAAGCGTTTTTCCATATAAAAGCCTAACATACCAAAGTTGACCATGCCGTAAATTAGGTCAAGGTCAACGCAAGGTCATGATTTGTATAAACTATAATGGGCCCGCATGCCCGATGCTACATACTAAGCTTCAAGGTCATAGGCCTTTTGGTTCTGGAGAAGAAGATTTTTGAAGGGTTTTTATTATATATGGGCGTGGCGGCCATCTTGGTCATGTGACCCAGATACCCCGAACAAACCTTCGTTCCCCCAACCCATGGAGGCTCTATATAAAATTTGGCTTCAATCGGCCCAGTGGTTTCAGAGGAGAAGATGTTTGAAAATCTTGAAGACGGATGGTCCGACGGAATGACCTTGACCTTGATTGACATAATATCTTCATCTGGTCATTTAGTCGACCATGTATACCAAGTATTAAACCTTAGACTTAAATAGTTTCCGAGAAATCCACTGTTTAAACGTTTTTCCATACAAAAGCCTAACGTACCAAAGTTGACCATGCCGTAAATTAGGTCAAGGCCAACGCAAGGTCATGATTTGTACAAACTATGATGGGCCCGCATGCCCGATGCCACATACCAAGTTTCAAGGTCATAGGCCTTTTGGTTCTGGAGAAGAAGATTTTTGAAGGGTTTTTACCATATATGGGCATGGCGGCCATATTGGTCATGTGACCCAGATACCCGGAACAAATTTTCGTTCCCCCGACCTAGGTAGGCTCCATATGAAATTTGGCTTCAATCGGCCCAGTGGTTTCAGAGTAGAAGATGTTTGAAAATGTTGACGGACGGACGACGGACGACGGACGGACGACGGATGCCTGGCTATACTATAAGCTCACCTATGAGCCTAAAGGCTCAGGTGAGCTAAAAAGCGGAGTAGCAATCCTTTTTGCCTTGATTCTTCTAGAATGCAGGTTAATTTTTATGGGATACCTGGTGGGAAAATAAACAATCTCCGGCATGTGAGGGAACTGGAGCGATATGTTGAAAGTTTCAGCCCCACTCGAATATATCTACAGATCGGTGGAAATGACTTGGACTCTGAGAATTTAACTGAAATCTACACACAACAGATCATTGACAAACTGATTGGTCTCAACAAACTTTATCAGGGAGTATGGTGTAAAAGATGTCTTTATAGGAAAATTATTACTCCGCTATGACACACGTCACTGTGATGTGGAGGTTTATAATGACAGAGTTAGGACAGCCAACCAACTATTGAAGCAGAGACTTCTTTATATCAACAACATACATTATTGAAGGTTAAAAAGTCTGAAGTGCGGTGACAAACTATTTAAAGACGGTGTTCATCTAACTCAGCAGTCACAACAAAAATTCTTTCGCGGTATACGTGGGGCTATAATTCACAAGTTTTAACATTGAACATTATGGCATTTATGGTAGTTAGTGACAACATGTTATTTAGTTTAAAGAAACACTATACAAACGATTTCAAGTATTATTTGTTTAATGGCTATTAATCATGTTGATCAGAATTAAAATAAAGGAGGTGGCTGTGGGACAAGAATAGAACATTGGATAATTTATCCTGTTTTTGCCAACTACTTGACACTTTGTAATTTTACAAAGTTTCATCCACATACATTGACAGAAAGTTGATCTGACTTAACTGCAGTTTTCATGTTGTATATCAATTGGTATAATTAAACATGAATAGTCATCATTTGCGCAGTTGCGTGAGACTTATATACACAATTTTGTGTATTGCATAAATTTTATAATTCTACAAAATTTTGATCATACAGTTTTATAGTAAGTAAATCCGACTTAGCTGAAGTAGTTATTTTGTATACATGTACATCGTTTGGAATCAGTAAGTCGTACAATTTTGCGAATTTACTTTTACATGACAAATTGATGAATTTACAAATCTGATGTAGATAATAAATATACACAAAGAATTTTACCCAATAAGAAGGCATACTAATATGCACTTCATTGCCGGTTATGAGCTCTTAGAATATCATTAGCAGAAGCATGCACTGGTAAGCTTAAATTAAGTAGCAATTTAATACCAATTCTCTGTAACCATCGAGAATGGTGGCTCACGCCTAGTCACAGATTTTAAAGAAACTTTCTGAGCATGTTCCTTGTCACTTAAAAAGAAAGTATTGAAATACAACTACCTATTTTTTTATGGCCCGTTTCCATGGTAACGGGATTTATAATATTTGGCCTGAAACTCTAAAAATATCAGTGAAAATTGACTATTTTTGCACAATTACATCTTCTAAATTTTATATATTTATTGTAAATCGTAAATTGTTCTTTCAAATATTACTCAGGATAAATTCTATAGCGAGCTACGAAAACGAATTCAGTTGACTGTAGAATCACACTTGTGCTTCAAAGGTGGGTGGGGTATCAAGATCTTGAAATTCATCGTTTTTCATCATTTTTTACCCAATATTCCAAAGCCCCGCGGGCACTTTGACACATCTCCACATATTCACTGTCAATAATGGTACTTCATGTTTAACATTATGGAAAAACATGTGTGGGAAGTTACCATCTTCTTATCGTTACCATGGCAACAATTATGTTACCCTTTTAAAAACGAAAAGTGGAAGAATCACATTTAAATAAGTCTTTGTTCATCCACAGCACTTTAATACTGCAATATGTTAGTAGATAAACACAATTTATTAGTCAGGTCTTTGCTTTACTACAGTTTATTGATTGTGGGCCCAGATGGGCAGGTGTTAAGGGCCATTTTAGGGGCCCGAACAGGTAAATATTTTGTGCCAAAAATAGGCAACAATCCAAATATGGTTTACCACCTACCCACTTCTCCTAGCGGGAGTTCTGTAGATTACAGTTTTCTTAAAGCCTAGCATCTTACAAGTATTTTGCAACATGTAAGCCCTCCGGCGATTGTCGGGTTATACAATAACAGCATGTTACAAACGTTACCCATCAAAAACGTAAATAAAATATGAAACCATTGAAACTTACAAAAGTATGGAAGTCACATTCACATGTTTAAAATCATAATATGGTCTATAAGGAGAATCCAGTAGCTAACAAATTATGCCCTTTGAAAGATCATTTTAGCTTACATGGCGTTACATACGTTACATTTGTCTTTACACTTCATTAAAATTGCTGTTTCCATCCAAAATGATTTATTCTTGTAAGGTTTTTCTTTCCGTATTAGACCATAGGTTTGCTTCTGTCTAAAAGGCAATTTATTTATCTTTTCGAATCAGTCAATATTATTATCTTAACTTTTATACTTTGGGAGAAATAGGATGTTAAACACACTACACTCTTAGAAGATATTTCATATCTCAATTATCACTTGCTGGGCCACAAGTCATCTATGGTTACCTCCTCCTCGACCCCTGTCCGTAGGAAGTTTATAGATCATGATTTACATAATGCCCAATGTCTTACAAGTATTTTGTATTTCAGCCCTCTGGCAATGGAAGCGCTATGCTGTAACAGTTTGTTAAAAACGTTACCCATCAAAACGGTAAATATAATATGAAAATAGTGAAAGTTACAAAAGCATGGAAGTCACATTCACACGTATAAAATTATAATATGTTCAAACATAAGAATACGGTAGCTACACTTTGTGATGTTTTAAAGATCATTTTAGCTTACGTGGCGTTACATACGTGATATTTGTCTTTGCAAATAGATAAATAAATAACACTCCATTAATTGCTGTTTTTATTCAAAGTATTTTCTTCTTGTAAGTTTTCTTTTCCGTATTAGACCTTACTTTTGTTACTGTCTTAAAGGCAACTTATTCATCTTTTCACTTCAGCAGATATTATTGTCATATCATTTATACTTTGGGAGAAATGGGCTGTTGAACACAGTACCCACTTACAAAATATTCCATATCGTATTTATTTATTGCCTTATAATTCAAATGCTTGAATAACAATATGGGAATTTAAAACAACAGTATAAGGTAAATTGCCTCTGTCAGCCTATCGAAACAGCAATTATGGGTGGGACAATATGTTGAACGCATCTCTATCACTATTTCTGACAGTCCCTTGGCCGTAACTGTCGCTTATAAATGTTGCTTGTGACTTTTTTCTTTAAAATCATATAATTTGAAGATAGAACAGTATGGTTTTCTTTTATTAGCAGTTTCTTCATAAAAGAATATTCGAGTATGAGAAACATACATTCTGGTTTGTTTTTGATCATTAGCTATTACTAGTAGTGATGTAAACAACATTAATGTATAAGACAGTTCATTACAATACCACCAAATTCACCGTCTCTTAGAAAATTAACGCAAATAAATAGTTGCAGCCCTAAAGATCTTTTGTGTACATGGCACATGTTTCTTTGAACACTTTCATCAGCTAGTAGACCTTGAGCTGGCCATAGACCCCTCCCACCCCACCCCCCCCCAGGGGGAGTTTGTATCCTAATTATTTATAAAACTACATTATATAAGAAACAAAATGACTAATGTTAACCCTCTGTACGTTGGGGCGTTAATGTTTAACTTCAACGTCAATTACGTCTACTCATATTAATATATTCACGTTATAATTGAAAATACGCATTGTTACACACGTGTAAGTATTCACCCTAAATAATGTTGGGTTTTGTATGCTGGTACATAAATCGCTGTTTCAAAGTTATGGACATTTCAAAGATATGTTGAAAAATCGGTATAACGTAGCTTACATTGTATTTGACGTTTTTTCCTTCTATGTCTATATACATGTAATATAAGGAGCAAATTATAAGAATTGAAGCGTAGAGAAAGCTAAGATCACAAACATGTCTATTTTAATAATCTAATACATAAAAAAGTAAAGTCTTACAACAATAGTCAGCAGTCACAATAAATATGTAATGTATATAACCATAACAAAAATAAGAAAAAAAATGATAAAAAACAGAATGAGACTAAATCGCTGAATTGGTGGACTGAAATGTATACATGCTCCATCACTCTTCTTCGAATCATACCCAGCTGAGATAAGTTAGGTAGCACTTAGCAGTGGAAATATTAATTGAGGACAGAATGTATCGTTTTTTTAAGAATATAACCTACAAAATGATGAGAAAATCTAGGAAACCTAACATCAGCTGCTGTAGTCTTTCAATGTTATCTGCATTACGGTATGTCTTAAGTAGTCACTGCTGTACATGTAAATATGAAGAAACACCAATGTTATGTGTTTTCAAACTTAAAGAAAAAGAATCGGATAGTGTATATTTGAAAGGCAGTCTAACAGTACCATTACGTTACATGTTTGTAATATGTCTGAGGATAAGCTTTGTGAGTGACCTGTTACCACAATATTAGTTCCCTGGCGGCATAAAGCATTCATTGTTGTAACATTAGCTTACCACTAGTATTCAGATGGTAAATTTAGCTCTTTGAAATGCACAAGGGTTCAGCAAGACGCACCTAGATCGTTACAGCTGAAGCAGTTCAACCTTGCCTTCTATTCAGTTTCATTTAAAAGTGACTTGATAAAAATGCTATTATTTTTAATTTTATGCATCAAATGAAGTAAGTATAAGTTGATATATAATGTAACTATCACTATTTATGTTTAGAGTCATAATAGGGATAAAATCAATTTTGCTACCTGTGCTGTTGATTGAGCCATTGAATTGCCCTACATACAAATATATGACTGTGACTGCCCGGTGAGGCAATCAAAGCAGTATCAACTCGGATTGCTTTGCTGTCAGTCGCTTCTTCAGCCAACAGCCTCTTTGCACAGTAACGGCTTTGCACAGGTTAGAAAACGTGTGGCTCCTGTGATCATAACTTGCTTGTTAAATTGTTATCTACGTGATCTGTTTACACAGCCCCCATCGAATACATTGCAACATATTAACAATATGAAAATTTAAGGGTTACAGAAATGGACATTGTTTATAACGCATACAGCATTCTGTCATCATCCTGTTAGAGTTATATTTGTCATTCTGTTGATACAAATATTTAGTTGTAACTATCAATGACTAAAGATCTTACGAAAGACAATTTTCAGTCAGATGCATTCAATATGTTAGCTTCTTAAATTGTTGTTTGGATACTGCCGAAATGCTGTGTTATCTAACAGCATTTAAAATACTTGGACAAGAATGATTTGATTAGCAGTATGATATCATGAACACGCAATATACAACAATATTTATTGCTAAACAATATGGTTATACAAAGTCATGGAGATGAAATGCAGTAAATATTTAGGTTAGCCCTTCCTTTGCATGTATAGGTATGCACTTCCTCTATTGTTTAATTATTTGCTGTTCAGAAATATTGTATTACTGGTCAAAGGAATTGAAAATAAGATTTTATAAACTCTAAATGAATAGTTGTATACGTTACTTGCTCGTTTTTTGTTTTGTTTTTTCTCACTATTATGCTGCAAAGTATAACTCCAGTGTAGGTGAGTACATTCTGAATGAGAACAATTAACATTTGCTCATAAATATCTGAACAGCAATGACCAACATAAATATACTTTGTTATTTTAATTTTCCATTTCATTAAGTTGTTAGAGCTCACTGTTACACTGTTCCTGGAAAAATAACAATATTTTTGTCTAACTAAACATATCTATGTGTTCTTTTGTAGATCGATTCGTTAAGCGATGATTTAATATAGCCAGACTTAAAAGAGCAAGAAACAAAAGCATATAAACATAGATTATCTTAAACATAGCACTTATACATTGCTATTATATCATGCGTAAGTGGCGAGTTCTCTATTTATGTCTTAAGTGTTTCTGATGCTATACTCCCAAACTCCTGGCTGACAAATTATTGTTAGGAACTACATGTTAAATGAACTTAATTAAGCAACGTATTAACACTACCATTTAACATTTTCAAACGTATGTTTTTTTTTCACTGAAACTGACCAATGTTGTTTCCCTTGGTAACGTAAAATACACGATAGTTTTACACAAGTAAGTATACACTACCAGCAGGTATTCACGATAGTTTTGATGCATAACTGTTTTTGGCTGAAGTCTTCAAACCTCAGATTTACTTTTCTGTTTTAGAGTTTTTTAGTGTGCATGTAAAAACTTTCCCAAATCCTGTCAATAAACAAGTTGTACCACATTTTGTATTGTTGATTACTGATTATTTTATAGTTTTATACCAAACAGGACGAAACTGCTCAAGTTCCGCTCAAGTTTTAATGTTATCAAACTTATTTTATATCAATGCTGGCTTTTAAAAGCAGTGGCTTTATGTTCTCTGAAGTTCTATTTTTTATTATTATCATTATAATTATTATTTTTCACCGTCCTGTTTTTTTTTTTCTCTCTCTCTTTTTGCATTTTTTCAGCTTTATATAACAAAATTTCATGAATGTTACCATCCTTCAAACTCAACTGTAAAAATTCTTAAAGAAAGATGGCGAGAAATGTCATTATTAAATACTTTGATTTTTTATATAATAACCAAGTAAATAGCAAAACCAGGTTTGCATGTTTAGAATATGTCACGTTTCTAAACATTACAATTTGAAGTATATAAAGTATACTGTGTTTAATCACGTATAAAACACTCCTCATGAATCCCTAAAACTAATCAAGGATGAAAGTGTTGATAGGCCCAAGTACACAAAATATCACAAGAACTGCCAGACTTATATTTGTTATTGTTTTCTATGTGAAAATGAAGTAAAAACTGATTAGAGGTATAATAATGAACTATCTTATACATTTATGCTATTTACATCACTAATAGAAATAGCTAATGATAAAGAATAAACCAGAATGTATTTTGTCTAATATTAAAAGATTCTTTTATGAAGAAACTGCTACCAAAGAAAACAAAATGATTTTATCTAAAATTTATATGATTTTAATAAAAAATAGT
This sequence comes from Ctena decussata, assembly GCA_963989385.1. Lineage (NCBI taxonomy): Eukaryota > Metazoa > Mollusca > Bivalvia > Lucinida > Lucinidae > Ctena > Ctena decussata. Next base: position 53,411,150 of record OZ022504.1, read on the forward strand.
CTTAGGTAACGTATATAACCGATCTTTATGGCCGAGTGAGCTGCTTTCAAAATATTGTGCCATTGTTCCTTGCTATTTTAATAGGCTGACATATTCGATATTACACTATTCTGTTGTTTTCGACACCAACAGTGTAATTCGAGCATATACCGCAAGTGATAACTGAAATATGAAACATTTGTTAGGGGTTACTGTGTTCAACATAATATTTCTCACAAAATATATAAGATAGGATAAAAAAATTTGCGGATCTGAAAAGATGAACAAATTGCCTTTAATACAGTGTAATAAATATATGGTACAATATGGAAGGAATAATTTACAAAAAGAAAGTATTTTGGATGGAAATAGCAATTTTGATCGAGTGTAAAGACAAATGTCACGTATATTACACCATGTAAGCTAAAGCGATAATTTAAACATCATAACTTTTAGCTACTGGATTGTTCTATTAGAATCTAGTATAATTTTAAACATAGGAAAATGACTTCTATTTTGTTTTATAATTTTCAATAATTTTTATGCTATTTTTATTGTTGTAATGGGTAACGTTTATAACAGGCTGTTACAGCGTAACACCCCATTCGCCAGAGGGCTAACATGCTGCAAAATACTTCTAGGATACTGGGCTTTTAGAAAATGATGGTCTACAAAACCATATCTGTCTCACAGCTTATATATTCCAGAAGTAAAATAAAAATTGTGTGTGTTTTGAGTGGAGTGGAAATTTCCCTTCTTTCTTCTTTGGACCCCCCCCCCCCCTTAGAGGCTAACATTAGTTTGTTCACAGCATATTTTGTTTCCTCCTGTATTCTCATATGCAAAGTTTAAGATTTTGTCAATAAGTGCAACGGTTACATATGATTGCATTATAATGTCTGAGAGATATTTCACATTTTCTATATTCCCCCCCTGCCTCCCCCATTTTTGAGCCCTTTCTGAGCCCCTTTTTCTGTAAAACAAATGGCCTCAGAGCATACATAGTGTCATAATACAAAGCATGATATATTCAGAACAGCTTTTAAGCATATTTAAGTGTTGTTATTGCTGTTTTTCTAGAAATGAAACGAGATATTATTGAGTTTTGTATTGAAATTTTCACTTTTCGCCCCTTTTGGTGCCCCTGAATGGCCTAAAATTATTTTTTTCACAGTATCTGTTGATTGTTTACACAAGAGTGAAATTCAAATAACAATTCTGACTGTATGAAATTGTTCTTATCACACCATATAGAAATAAATGAATTCTTTTTTAACAATATTGTATTTTTGTAGTTTTTCAATAGGGGAGGTTTTGTTGCCATGGTTACGGCCATATGATGGTAACTTCCCATACATGTTTTTTCATTTTATGAATTTTTAAACCCCACTGTAAAATTTATTAGTATGCGTATATGTCGGAGTGCCTGCGCAACTTTGGTGTACCAATTCAAAAATGCCTAAAAACGACATTTTTCAGGACCTGCTTACCCAACCCACATTCCATGGTATGTGAGACTACAACAGCAATTCAGTAAGAGAGATATTAAAACATATTTTTATTCATAAAGGTCTGCATTTTCACAAACAAGACATATTTAGGCCAAATAATGGCAATTTTAACAATATTAAAAGGACTAAAATGTTCAATTTTAAGAATTTTTTGTTCATTTTTGGCCAAAACCCTTGGGAGCCGTTACCATGGCCACGGAAGTGTGAATGAATGAAACAGCGGCCATTCATTTGTTTTTGTGATACATCTCACACTGTCGGAAAGTTTGAACAAAATCTGAGACCATGCGTGAGCCACCCCTATTATAAAATTCTTGATGATTACAGAGAATTGATATTAATGTGCATTTATTTTGGTTGTCAAACAGGATATTATAGCATGACTGCAGAATTAGTCTAGAAATGCTTTTGGTATTCTATACTGTTTGTTCATTCATTATTGCAGGTATGTCAAATAGTGGCCCCTACAAAGAAGCGGAGGGTAGTAACAAGGTCTAGCATAAATGCTAGTTCCACTAGTAGTACTATCAACACAGGTTCGACTACAGAACTCAGTAGTCCGATTCAGTCGGTTGTTACTGCCATTATCCCGGCTATTGTATCAGCCATCACCCAAGGAGTATAAACGACATTACAGCAACTGGGGGTTATGCCTCAAAACCAACCCAGAGAAGGGGAAATGCTGTTACCCAAGAGCAGCCAACAATCCAGGCGGCTACATGTCAGGACATTAGGAACACCCAAATAAGTACTTCAGGTCTGGATAGTTCCTCCCTAGGCAATAGTAGCACTCACACTAACAACAGAGTAGTAAGCATGGCCCGCCCGCTTGACTTAGGGGTTGTCTCTAGAATAAAAAGAAAACTTTGGGCTAATCAATTTATTGATTTTCACTTGCTTCTGCCAAACAAAAAGAAAGAACAGATTGAATAAGTGGATAATGGAGAGGGCGTTCTCCCCTGCAAAAAAATCCAATACAGGCACAATCTAAAGCTTTGACAGGTGGCTAGAAGCATTTCACATATTTGTGCCTATTTATACGTCAATATTTCCAAAAGATACACCAGATCTAATGAGATATGCAACTATTGTGCAAAGATTAAGCAAACAGGCGGGTGATGAGGCTGCTTTGTTTTACGACGAGAATTTTCGACTTTGTCGGCAGGATAACTCAGAACAGTTGCCATGGAGCCATCTAAGCAGTGAACTGCAAAATGAAGCTTTGGCAATGGGTTTTTGCAAGAAACAGGGTTCTTCTTTTCAAAGCAAAGCAAATCAAGTCAGTAAAAGGCCCTGTTTTCGTTTCAACAACAACAACAGTCACTGTCCCAGACCAAACTGTCCCTTTGAACACAAATGTCAGACATGCGGAGGCCCCCACAGTAAAAAGCAATGCAGTAAGCCCGCAAACACTAGTAATATCAACCCAAATAAAGGATCTAAAAGACATGGCACAACAACATCAGCAACATAACAACCTGTGAACAGATTGTGACCCCTGTAAATGTTTCACAGTTAAAACAATGGTTGAGTGGCTATGATGATGACACTTCTCAGTTTTTTATCAATGGCTTTCAATTTGGATTCAAAATTCCATATTTTGGAGAAAGGCCCTTCAGAAAAAAAAAAAAAAAACTTACAGTCAGCTTTAAAAAATTTACCAATTTTGCAGCGCAAAATACAGCAAGAAATCACTGCAGGTAGAGTTGCAGGCCCTTTTCTTGAACCACCACTCCCACACTTGCAGTTTGTTCTCTTGGCCTTGTCCCAAAAATAGACTCCTGATGAATTTAGAATCATTCAGCACTTATCATCATAATGATGGCATACCTCGTGAATACTGCTCTGTGCAGTATCAAAATATTGATCATGCGGTAGCTTTAGTTACATTTTTTCGGAAAACTGCCTTCTTTCAAAATGTGATCTTGAAAATGCATTTAAAATAATTCCAACATCAGCTGACCATGAGTTAAAAGGTTTCTGTATAGACGGGCTTTATTACTATGATAAAACTAAGCCTCAGTTACTCCTGTTCCTTATTTGAAGTTTTGAGCTCCTCTTTGCAGTGGATGGCTGAAACAAAACTACACACACCCGGCTGTGCACATATTTTAGATGACCTTTTATTTGTGGGGCCACCTGACTATAATACTTGCTTATCACACATTAACTATTTTCTAGAAATGGCTAGAGTTCTGTGTATCCCAACCAAACAAGAAAAAACAGTTCTGCCTACCACAAAGTTAATATTTGTAGGTATCGAGCTGGACTCTGTTTTGATGGAAAAACGGTTACCGTTAATTAAGTTGATTGAAATAAGAGATATGTTGGAGGAATTCAAAAAAATAAGAAAAGTTAAATTAGTGGAGTTACAGTCATTGATTGGTCTTTTAAATTTTGCATTATCTGTGGTTACGCCAGGGCGTACATTTCTCAGACGTCTTATTGACCTTACGTTAGGTCTCAAAAACCCAAATCATAGAAGACGCTTAAACTGTGAAGCTAGGACTGATTTAGAAGCATGGTCTACATTCATACAGCACTTTATTGGTAAATCTATGTTTCTGTCTGATCAATGGCTTACCTCCTCAGTGCTAGATTTGTATACTGACTCCAGTAATATAGGCTATGGAGGCTACTTGGGCAATAAATGGTTTGCCGGTGTTTGGCCTGACACATGGAAAACATATCATATTACCATTAAAGAGCTGTTACCAATTGTGTTGGCTGTAGAAATGTTTGCTGAACAGCTACAGAATAAATGCATTGTTTTTCACATAGATAATATAGCTGTTTCTCAAGTGATTAATAAGCAAACTAGCAAAGAACAAATACTAATGAAACTGATCAGACGAAACTCATCAATACTAATGAAACTGAAGTTCAGTGCCTTAGGTTCAATATACTGTTAAAACCTGAATTTGTTCCTGGTTTTCTTAATGGTTTAGCCGATAACATTTCTCGCCAACAGATACTGGAGTTTCTTCGTGATTTTCCACATCAGAACCCAGTGAGAATTCCAATAACAGAGTCCAGCTTGCGTCTTTGAATGTGTTGGCAACCTCCCTGGTTGACAAAGCGGTATCACCGGCTACATAGAGAAATTATGAACGGGCTGTTCAGCAATATGTTTCCTTTATGACGGCAATAGGTGATAAAAAAGCAAAACCATTCCCAGCTTCGTCAAATCGTGTAATGCTATTTATAGCACATTGTTATGACTGTAATTTTGCTGCATCGACAGTTTTGACTTATATTTCAGCATTAAGCTATTTTCACAAAATACGGGGTTACACCGACTCTACACAGAATTTCGTAGTGAAAAAATGTTTACAAGGTTACCAAAAGGAAAGGGCAAATTGCGATCAAAGAAAACCTATCATTTTAAACATTGTAGAAAATCTGATTTATTCACTTGATCATACTACGTCTCATTTCCCACGAGTTATTTTAAAAGCCATGTATTTGCTGGCTTTTCATGCATTTTTAAGGGTCGGAGAATTCATTGTGAAATCCTCAACCTCCCCTGTCATCCTTAGGGCTGAGGATGTCACTTTCTAATTCAGGGGCACATCTGTACCTTTTGCGTTTGAGTAGAAAACTTCAGGGTACAAACACAGCCAAGGCCGCACAACAACTCTCTTTGATGAACAAAATATAAATACCCCTATTTGTCCAGCCATTGCACTGTGGAATTATTTCAAATTAAGGGTTCATCACACCACCAAGTGGGTGGGGAATGGTCTGAAAACATACTTTGAAATGGTTTACTTATACGGGATTGGTAAAACTCCGAACCAGATACCAAAATCCGGAACCAATTTCCCGGTACCAACCTCACAACAATATTGTTTGCATTATCTGCCAGAACTTTGCACGGAACAGCACTTAATAGCGCAGCAAGATATCGCAGCAGAACTAGGGCTGCATCAGAAGATATTCTTTTGTATAGCTAGCACCATTATGCTTTGGATATTCTTTGGTATAACTAGCACCATTATGAAGTCATCACCTTGTAGTTCTCTTGTCTCTCACCTTCTTTGAGATGCATTGGTTCAAAGGGGGGGGGGGCACCTGCGCTTGCTATTTAACTTGTAGATATATATCTTATTTGATGTCTGCAGCTACTGTATCTCGCGGCAGACATCAATTAGTGTTCGGTCGTTGCCTACCGAGACGTTACCATTTCGTGTTTCTATCAAAGATTGAGAATGAGCGATACAGTAGAAATCAAACATGTATTTGATAATAGTAGAGCGGCGAAAAAACAGGTGTTGTTTTTGTAACACATGTAATTCACTCATAGGTAGAACAGGTGTTGTTTTGATCCTATTGCCCTTCAACACTATAAAGGTATTTTCGTGGGCGGCCAGTAAACATAACACTACCATATCGTAATTTCCAATAATGTTCTACAGGCAAACACCCGTAAAATAACGGAAATGGACTGGCAGCTGGTTGCCAGTTATTCTATCGTAAAGTCTACGGAATGTTTTTACAGCGTAATCTAAATAAACGGGACAGTATAGAACCTAGATGAAATATATTTTCCGCGAGATTTACAGGTCACAGTTGCCTGGGGATGTGTTTAAGTGGCAATGATGAAAAATATATATAAAAGAAAACTACTCTTATATGAACTTTGATCTTCTTAAGTAAAAATCTGCAGTGGCCTTTGGGTTTACCTCGTTCAAAAATGTGTCATTTAAAATAGAAACCGCGTTTGCAGAGTTGTCCGGATATATCATACCTCTATATATTTTTGCTATCAGACGTTATGTATTTATGATGGTTACCAAAATAAGACGTCTCGAACAGGACTTTCTGAACATCCCTCGAAAGTCTACAGGGTTTGCTAAAGATCCATTGACAACTGTGGGAGGAGTTGATTCTATACCGTTAAGTGTGATAAACGCAACAGAACAGAACAAAACTTTATTCATGTAGGTAAACATGTCAGTCACACACAGGTGACATATGATATTTATACAAGTGGCAAGAATGAAAATATAAAAAGAGAAGAAAAAAGAAAAGAAAAGAAAAACAGCTTCTCATTGATACTGTCAGCTGATTGGTCATCATCTTCAGAGGCACAAACCATTCAGGGAAGTCAGTACGGCCAGACAGACAGACAGTGGCACATCTTAATGCCCCACCCCTGACTATGGTCACTTGGGGCATAGAAAAAATGTAGGTAAAGCACATAAATTAGATGTGGCCCTTTAGAAACAACCCGTTGCCGAGCTCTTTACGGTAACAAGAAATTGTACCATCAGCAAGATGCTATTTCCCTTGTAAAATTGTAGAGCTTATGAGCCACTCCAACTTTCATGAAACAAAACTGTTCTACAAATCTGTATCACATCGTAATATTCAAAAGTCTTTGAAAATGATTTCTCGGGCTCTTTTAAACATAAATAAGCCGCGCCATGACAAAGCCAACAAAGAGGCATGTGCATCCAGCGAAGACTCAGATCATCCCAGACATCCGTCCAGTCTGATCAGTCTTGGCTGTGCGTTTAGATAGTAGTTAAGGAAATAAGCTAGATCCATGCGAACAGTATAGACTCTGATCAGAATCGGGGAAAATGCACGCGCTGATCTGAGTCTTTGCTGATTGCACATGTCATTTTGCTTTGTCATGTCGCGGCTCACTGCGCATTATGGATAACATTTATGTAAACAAAATCATCATAGTCATCCATATTTTCACACAAAATCAATGTTTGTCAGTCCTTAATCTTTCGATGTTCGAAGCTAAAATAATCCGTAATTTTATTCACAATGAAGAATACTTTTTTTTTCTCGTGAAATCCATTCCGAAGATTATCTGTGAAGATAAGCAATTAACGACCTTAATTCTCGGTTTGTCGGTGACGTGCACTTGGGCCTAAGATACATGTACAAAAATGTGTATAGTTCATTCCAAATTCATTTTATATCTAAGCCATTCAATTCAACATCTCTATAAGGTAATTGCAAACTCTCCTTTAATCTACAGTTACCCGTCGAACATGTGAAATTAAAAAATCTGACCTTAAAGAGTAGTAAAGGTGCCCAGAATGACTCAGCTGAAACAAGCATTAGTTGGCAAAATAATCTGGTCTCTATCAAAATGATATCAGCACATTCTCCTCGTGTCAATTATGATTATGTGATTGCGGAGAAAAAGTTATTGTAATACATGAAAGGAGTTCATGACACTAACTCTATGCCCTAACAAGAAACTTTTGCTCTAAATGACCATGTTCAAGAGAGATCGTTATTCTATGGAAATTAATTGTATCCCCATCAAAAAGTCGCATGCACATTTTCCTTATGTTAACAACCAGCTACAAAGATTATAAAAGTCGAGTCAACTATAGAAATTGAATACAAGATTCCTTAACCAAAAATATGTCGAACGGACTGACAGACAGAAAAATATGACAGGATTATTATCTTACTGTCATATTGCCACATGAACATAGTACAACAAAACTTTATATCTAGAAAAATCACTTTCGAGCGAAAAGTAGACTTACTCCAAAGAGACAAGCATGCAACGATTTAATACTTAAATTATAGCCGAGGAAATTACCTTACTTGCACACTCAACCATACAAACATGTATTCATTTATCTCATATTACTACGCATGAGCACCTTATCACATCTCTGTTTTGGGGTCCATGTCTGTGTATATAAAATATTCCGGAATAATCTAAATGTGTTTACAGTGTATGACTTACGAGTTCGGATTTATAATTTGGGTACTTTGATCATTTTCATTCTAACATTTTTCTCTTTGCGAATACACTGCCGACAATACACAATGGATCACGTGTATTTGCATTTCTTTTCTGTGATTAATTTTAAGGAAAACAGTGTAATGACTAACTCTCAAAATTTGCTGATGTCACTGATGTTAACGCCAGCGGTAAGCCTATAATGACAATGCAACCGTGATATGCTGAAGGGTAATATTCTGTAATTTCAATTGCCTGTGTAACAGGCTTGCTGCTTTAGAAGATAAACTAGAAACAAATGTCGCTATAGATGTACAGTTATAAGTAGAGTGAAACTTGCAATCCATTATTGAAGATAAAATGGATATGAAACTGATTAATAAGTTCTGAAAAGTGAGATCCTTTGGAAGCACATAATACGCAAAAGAAATGAAAATAACAGACTCAGTTAAACTGAGTCTTCTCGTGACCGGTAATGAAAGATGCAACAGGTAACGCCCCCGGGCACTAATTTATGCCTCTAATTTAAACGTATCAATACCAAATTTAGTACGAAAGACGCGCGTTTCTTTATTAAATACGCGGTTTAAACCCCCAGTAGTTATACTGACCGTCCCAAGGCGGTACTTTCGTTGCGGTTGCATTTGTTTTATGTTCGGTGCTGTTTAACTTAGTGTGTTTTCATTCTAACCCTTCTGTTGGTCTAAATTATTTAGTTCAGTAAAGATATCTGAGTTGTCACCTGTTTGGGAACTAGCTGCTGACTCGGCTTATCACTTGTAAGTTATTGTTTGTTGGGATGTTTTTAATAATCTTTCCCTTTGATATTGGGGATAGGGTTTGGGATCTGATTCAGTCAGTTCCTGAAGTGCATTTACTCTTTAAATTTAAATTAACTCAAAGATAAAAAAGACCAGAAAAAAAGCATATGCACCATGGGGATGTACAGTACTAATACGCAAAACCGAGACAAAAAAGAGACAGCTGTTTGAATCTTGACAATACGATTATGTTATCACTCTTTCAGCAGAGTTAATCCAATAAGCAGGGATAACATACATAAGAATATCTTGGTCATTCGCAAGAAAATGAATGATAGGAAAAAGAACAACAATTTTTAGACTGAAATGTACCAAGATTCAACCAATCTTATCATGTCGTTCCACCTAAATGAGTACCGAATCTGTAACATACACAATCGGCATTTCTGAGATTTTTTGTAGAATTGTCTGCTTCCAAAGGAAGTTAACGAGCTTTTTCTGAACATTTACAGAAAAACCTGTAATACTGCAATGCTCAGGCGTTGACAAATACTTGCAACAAATGAAGGGCAATTCTATTGCTTGTTGGAGAAACGTTGTGGTTTCCCACAAAGGCCCTCTGACTGTATCTATGCAAATATGTCTTTTTTCAACATTTAATTGCAGCATCCTCATTGAGCAAAAGTTGAAATATTTTGCATTTATATGCATTATAAAGAAGTTTTAACAGTGATTTTGAAAAACAATATCATACCTCCTGACTAACTTAAACAGATTTTATTAAGAGGGGTAGGTGAAATTTCGAATCTCTAAAAATAAGTACATTTTTTTCGGTTTTTACAATATATTGAAATTTTATTTGATAGATATGCGTAAACTGATGCACATATTACAGTTACGCATTGTATGCGCTTTTTGAAATAAACAGGACTTTAGCCTTTTTTTAAGATACAAAGGGTCTGATTACCCCACCCTTTTTTTCACTTTTTCAGAGCTGTGGTGTACCTTTCCTAACACCCCGAGCCTCAGGTTGCTACTCATATATAATGTGTATTTAGATACAACACGCATATATGCAAGGTGGGTACCCGAGGCAAGGGGGGGGGGGTATATTTAAAAAATGTCTTATTTTCATTACCTTAAATATAAAATCTGGCTTTAACCACCCAAAAGTGAAGTTTATGTACTAAAAATTCAGAAAATAAATGTAAAGGTACCGTAAGTATAAGAAGTTGAGTGGAACAAATTTCAAGAGAAATTCTCGGGTATATCAATATGTTTGACTAATTTTATAGGCAAATTTATATTACAACTGTCAGAGGTCCTTGGTGGGCGAAACATACAAAAAAGCCTAAAAATGCCGATAAAGTGATATGTTTAAGCACAGCTATGTATTGAACACAGATACCCTAGAATATCTTAAGGTGTCTACTGCTTATGTAGTATATGGCACAAATTTTAGTCTATCTATTATTGGAAGATTGTAAATCACCAAGTAGTTTCGTTATGATTGACTGGTATAGAATTGCCTCGCCCACATTTAAGACATAGAGTGCATAAACCAAGGCGCCGTTGGACTTGATTTTTTTAGATGAATGGCCCCTGAGTAGGGTTAATTGTTCACAAAATATTATTCAATCATTTTAAAAAAAGAAAATGTTCATAATACTATTGTGCATGCACATGGGGCCCTTCGTGGAGTGCCATAGCCCGAAATAACCGTTAGACATATCCAAACAGAGAAGAAATTCTATTTGCAAGTGCATTCTTCAGTTATAGTGTATTTCAGCAACGGATTTTAAAACTATTTAACATAAATGTTGCTTGGGTGACCCTCTACCAATATTACTCAACCTGTGGCGCTCCGCTGAACAGGATGGCCGCCAGAGCTTAAACTAGAGAAACTTTTAAACGATTTCTCCTCAACCGGTAGACGGATTTTTTTAAAAATCTTCACAGTTATGTTGCTTAACTGACTTTCTTCCAAAATTGCCTGGCCGCGTAGCGCAATCGGTAGGGCATCTGACTCATAAGTCAGAGGTCCTGGGTAAGGTACCCGGTCTGGCGACATACTTTCATTTCTCCTTCCGCCGATTGAAGAAAGGCAGTTGTCAGTTACTGGCGAAAGTATGTGCACTTTGTACTGGTTTACCGCTTAGGAGGTCTAAGCCTGCCCAGGAATAGTGTGGTTAGGTTAACTGACCGTCCCGGCATGACCATAGCTGTTTACCGTGGACGTAAAGCAACAAATCAATCAATCAATCAATCCAAAATTCCTCAAACCGTTCCGCCCTGTTTAACAAGATGGCCACCAGAACTAAACTAGAAGAAAAAAATAAATGATTTCTTCTGTTAAACGGAAGAACGTATTTTGAAATAATCTCGTAGGATTGTTGTTTGAGTGACCTTCTTCCAAAATTGTTCAACCCGTTTTGTTCCGCTGATTAAAATGGCCGTCAGGATTAAAAATAGAAAAACAATACGACTTCTCCTCCTTACTAGGTGAAGAGGGTCTTAAAATAATTACACAGGAATGTTGCTTGGATGAACCATTTATTTAATTTAATAAAATTGCTCAAATTGTTTCGTTCGACTGACCAAGATGGCCCCCAAAGCTAAAAATTAAAATATAAACTTTAAATAACTTCCCCTCCTAAATAGGCCTACGGATTTTAAAATTATTTCACAGGACTGTTCCCTGGTTGGTCCCTTACCAAGATGGCTCAAATTGTTTCGTCCGCGCCAGAGTTAAAAATATATAAATTTAAACGCCTTCTCCTAAACCCTAGTCTCACTGTCGCGTACTGAAGGCTAATTTTACTACGTTTTCCGCCATTACGTTTTGCAAAAAATGTCCCGTTTTGTACGGATTTAGGTTTCACTACGTTTCTTGAACGTTTCCGTTACGTTTCATTATACTTACATCGTGCACGCAACACATTGGAGTGTTATGATAATTATTTTGCATTAAATAATTTTGGAATCCACCATGCAGGACTAAGTATGGGCCGGACACGATCATGCTTCACTAGTCTATGCACAGAGTTTACGTGGCCAATGTGACCGTGATCTTCGAGCTAGCAAATTGTATCTTGCACACGACACATCGTCTTGACTGTCATGATGATTATTTGTACCAAATATTTTCTTTTTTATCTCACCATTCCGGACGAAGTTGTGGACCGGACACGATTCTGGGAACACACACACACACACACGAACAGAGTAAACTCTATATGCCCTTCGCCATTTTTATGGCGGAGGCATAAAAAAAAGAAGAAAAAACAATGACACAAAATGTCGAAGTACGGAAAGCGTTCAGCTATAAGAAAAATAAGTAGGAAACTTAAGGCCAAATAGCATAATGTTATACAGTATACTTTGACATTTTCAATACGCATATGTCTAACCTGAAAAACGCATTTCACCACCCAGTTCTTGATCTATTCAGACTTTTCTACCATTCCATTTTTTATTGAAATTTTCAATCCTTGTCCCCTCAGAATGTAAGTCTGTAACCCGAGAAAGTTCTAAAACCATTTGCATTGTCTCACTTTATGCCGTTTTGTCATTTCAGCAGTGCAGATGACAGAAGGTGGTGTCATGAACTGCATTTAGACGTCATTATCACTTCACTTCCTGCTTAATTGGTGTTTTACGGAAGCTTTCCCAGAACAAAGGAGTATCATTTTAGCGACACTGAAGAAGATAAGGATAGAAACGCGCGTCTCTTGCGCTAAATTTGGTATGAATACGTTTATATTTGTTAAAACCAGAAACACTTTTTAAAAAGTTTTTTTTCATAAATAAGGGAGTTACAGCATGTAATTTAGTACACGAGGCTGTGATCACATTGAATAAAAATTTATGTTTGTCGCACTCTCCAACAAATTTTGTAATCTTTCGGTTCAGTTATTTGAAGGTGCATCTTAATCTGCATTCGCTCCTGAAAATATAATTATAAGATTCAAACATGAGGGTCCATACTTTGCAATGAAACATGAAAACCTTCGGTTTGCGGTCAACGAAGTATGGTGGCATAGCAGTGCCACCCAGATAATGAGATAATAACACGTCAATTTAAACTTTTAAGTCGACTTATAAAGGCTGGCTTCATACTATCTCGACTTCCGGTAAAGTAAGTTATCTAGTCAACTTACATGATAATGCGCTGAAGTGCCATAGTGATATCAACTTAATAACATGATTTTTAGCACCTTAAGTCGGCTTACACTTATTATTATCTCGTTTTCGAAATCCTATTAAAGTTATCGCGACGTGTCTTGCTATTGCTTTAAAGTGCCAGCGAGATATATGAACTCGTTTGCTCAGAAATGTCATTCAAGTTGTTGCGATGCGGCAAGCGCCGTTTCAGCTTGAATGACATTACTGCAGTAATGTTTCTAAAAATTAAATATCGCGACTATTGAGCAAAGTAAAGTCGAGATAAGTTTCAAGACTGATAATCATTTATAAAATGTCTAGTGGCTTTGTCTAACGCATCGCGACTCGTGGTGCTTTGAAGTGCCATCGAGATGTTGAGTTTTTGAGTCGTGAAACGTCACGTTATTAAGTTGATATCACGATGGCACTTCAGCGCATTATCATGTAACTTGATCAGATAACTTAATTTACCGGAAGTCGAGATAGTATAAAGTCAACCGTAATAAGTCGACTTAAAAGTTTAAATTGACGTGTTATTATCTCATTATCTGGGTGGCACTCCTATGCCACCATAACGAAGACTGAAATCGACATGGGTTTAAAATGAACTCTATGCCTCGGATATAGTTCCTGCGAGCGCAAATGTCAGTTGACAAAGCTATACTTATTGACTGCCCTGGTTATCTTTCAATAAATTCTTGGATAGCTTTAAGTGTGTAATACAGATGCTTCTATTTTTCACCGAAGATCCATTCGTAGGGTTATATATTCATGTAAACATCGAACTGTCTGATGTAATCAAGCACTGCTGAATGACAAAACTTGTATTGATCCTGCAATAAAAGAAAAATAGTCATTAAGTTTAATTGCTACGGAACGTGTTATGAAAAAGGAAATGCATGATGAAAGGTCAGTCGCAATAATGAGCAATAACAGAGTTTGAGTAATTTCAAATAAATTATACATTATATTGAAGTAACATTAGCGAAGAACGCATAATATGAAATACCTATTGACATCAATCACAGTTCGAATTTAAACAGCCTGATTTTTATGACACCGTTGTCCTTCACACGTCCGAATCCGAAAGGTGGCCTTTGGGACTTCACTCTTATCACCATAGGACTCCTTTTTACATATGATGTAATGCATGTGAATCCCACAGCTCATGAATTATCCAAAGTCTAACAAGCTGGAATAGATCTGGATCTGTACCTTTATAAGCGAACATGTTTCATTTGAAGAATTTTCGCTATTAATAGTGCTGGTCTTCTACAGAACACAAACCTTTGACCGCACTTCTTTACTCTTCGGAGCGCACTCTATCTTGCTTCTTAAACTTATACGTATCCCTAAATTTTCAATCTCTATGCTTTGACTCATGTTTAAATATTCACCTTTGGTCCCATCCCGAGGCATGAACCTGGTGCTTGGTCAGGGCAAAGAAACTTTTTTGTCAAGTTTTATAAAATAGTTCAGTAATTTTGAAATTGAAAATGATAAAATTTGTGAAACCTTTTTCGAAAGTTTAGATTTAGTGTGCATTTCGAGCTTTTTGTGAAGCTATAGACTTGATAGCCATCCATGTTTCAATCGTTTCAGGACCTTTAATTTGTTTATTTTTTTTTCTTTTGAAATTTTTTCATAGCTGCCTTCTACCATTGGGGCTTAAATAAATACTTATTTGCATACATATAATTGCTATTTATCCTTATTATTGTTATTGTTTTATTTATTTAGCTAGTTATTGTTTATTTCATTTTTATTTTTTATTTTTCTGTTTTGAAGACAAAAAGGTAAAGGTTTCCCATAGCCTATTATCCGTAAGGGCAGTGGGTTAGAGACCCACTGTGTCTTGGGCACAGCTGACAGAAGGCGGAGCCCATCTCTCTCTTTTCGCTGCCTTATGCTTCACTGATTCGTAAAAGGTACCCATTTACTGCTGGGTTGACAGGGAGGGCTTTCCAGTCGGCGGATGGCGACGGTGAGCTGCGAACCCACGACCATTCGGCGACTCTCTGCACCATACCCGAGTCACTCAAACCACTCGACTACGGCGCCTCTCAAATTATTTTTGAAGATAATTTGTTTTCAAATGAGCATTAAAGCAGGAAGAGAAGAAATAAAACAAGATCATGGTGTTTTCTCTAATAATGTGTCCAAGTCCGATCTAACTACTCTCAAACCTTGCTTAAGCAAGCACCCAAGAGAAGGGCCGAAAGTGTTAGCTTAAGGCAGGTGCTCCTTAAACCGGTCAATTTAACCTAAAAAATCTACTTTGGATTTTGAGACTTTTGCCTGTTTATAAGTACTTCTTGTCTTTTTAGAGATGGCCTTTCAGACAAGTTTAACTGTGCAACGAAAGATTAGGCATAAAAGTTTTGCGCTTAAAGTCATGGTTGGGTTGAATTAGTAAGTTTTTGATGAGACAATACAGAACCAAGGGCGAGGTTGGTCTACCACAAACTGGAACCCCACCCCCCCCCACACACACACAAACACACACACACCACCACCACCATACACTTCCTCCAGTAACTTCATTACTGGGCGTCCCAAGGCGACACTTCTGTTTTGGTTCTTTTAGGTTGCTTTATGTGGTTGTTTGTTTTGTCTGATATTGTGTTGTTTGTTATATCTGATATTGATATATTGTTTGTGATGTGAATGCTAGCTCAGTGACCACCTACATGGGAAATGACTATTCACATGTCTGCCAATGATTATATCTTTGGTGGTGAAAAATTTAGTGTTGTTTCTTTTTTCCACACGGTGCCTTGGATGGGATATGAGATTGAATTGTGTCAATTCCTGAGTTCGACAAGTGGTAAAACGTCTAAACACAAATCATTATGAAAAACGGTTCGACATCTACTTTTTCGGATAAATTAGGGCTTATGTGCATATATTGGTTTATAAAACTAGCAAAATGTAGGAAGAGCTTTATTTTTGAAAATGACAAATTGCTCAAGAAAATACTTTTTTTTGTTCGTTTACTGGTTTCCCGTAGAGCAATGGGATATAAACACAAGCGAGACATTGGATGAGGCCCTAAGCGTGTGCATTGCATTTGTTCAAATGTATTCAGATAGATAATATCGAACTAAGGTCATTTTCATTGCCAACTAAAGTTAACCAAAATCAGTTTTCAAACCTTATAATACGAAACATTAGGATGAGTTGTCTGCTTAAAAGTGGTTAGTCACGGTCATTTACGATGGCACAACTATAACCAGGAGCTTACAGCGACACCTGACGATATATGTTTTCACTCTACTAGAGCAACGGGGCCTTAAAGAATTATGTTGAATAAACAAATTCATCCTTTTGCATAACCATAGGTCACCACAGGGATCATCCGTCATCTTAAATATAACTTTCAGAGTCGAAAAGTTAATGTTCCAACAATTGTTTACCGGATGACTTTCAATTTACACCTATATTACCCGCTCGATATAAACACCACCCTTAGCATGGATTATTTATGGTCAATTTCCAAATGCAATAAAGCTCGGTATCACTTAAAAATATTGATGACAGCATGCGGAAATAATGACTTTATGTGTTTCTGTCATTGTAGGTTACGGCCCAGTAGGAAATATAATACTAAGCTTTTTAAGCTATGTATGTTGGGATCAAATGGATATTACATTTATATGCTGATTACCCAAACGAGTTTCACTAACAGCCAACACGATTAAACACTCTCACAGGTCACAGGTGGACATTATGGATCGTTCTTCTAATTTGGCCAGGTTTTGTATAAAAATGAAGAATTTCAAACGAAATTTAAAGGTGAGACTAAAAACTAATCCCTATTCTCAACAGTCAGCTTCCAAATAACTGCCATATTGGGATTTTGTTTTATTTATTCATTTTTTTTTTTTTCAAAAGAAATATTCTCGTCATGATTTTCGGATCTGTGACTGCAGTATTATCGAAAAGAAATCGTGTGAATAATCAATTAAAATTGTGGACTCCTTGCTGCAACATACGGTCAATTTGAGCTTCGCCAATCTGAGGAAAGTAGATGAGGAGGCAACGATCAGCAAGCGAAAAAATCGTTCACACATCCTGCAGAAAGAAAGAAAAATCAAATCGGCACACAACACAAATAAGCCAAGCGAAATAACAAGAACAAGTTAATTCTGTCCCAGCCTATGGACACTAGGCTATTATAAATAATGTACAAAAGGCCAAAGACTATCAGAAAGCCAACACACAAGCAAACAGGAGTAAAACAAATTAGAAGCACCGCATTAGATCGTTCAGTAATAAATTTCTTTGCGGGGATGATTGCTCTTAAACCAACCTTAGCTGCTTACAACCCTCGCCTCCGTGCAATTAAATAAGGCTGGCATGTTGACACTCGTAATTGTGTTGATGCCTAAGCATGCGGTCTGTAGTATTATTCATACTTACCTCACGTGTGCGTTGACATGAAAACATTTATTCTTGTTTTGCAACATAAATGAACCCGTACCCACGTAAGTGCGAAAGGATATGCATTTTTTTTTCAGATAAATTCCGGTAATAGAGACAACGTACAGTCTTTCCGAGTCACACCAACTGACGTTATCCGACGGTATATAAATAGATTCTGGAAAGCCGTCTTACTCTCGCTAAATATTAATTGAGGATTACCTTTATTTTTCACGATTTCAACTGTTGGCTTCCATGGGACCACAAGAACGAACAGAGATTTAGTGATATAAAACTTTACTTTGATTTTGAGCTGTTGATAAAAAAACAATCGGTGGTTCTATAAACTAACATTTTCCTGCAACATACATTTTACCTTTTATAATTTCTAATTTTAATATGAATTATGTCCGCCTGTCTCCTTTCAAAGTGTTTCTTTTAAGGTAGATGGATGGTGAATAGAAATATTCGCTTGGTATTCAAACCATTATACCATCTAAATAACCCAAAGAACTATAAAACAATTGGATTAGAAAAAAAAATCACCGGTTTGTATTCCTAAAAAACAATATTTTGTATTTCTACATACTTTCTACACATTTTCCATTAAAATTCATATCTCTAGCACATGAATGCACTTTAATTTCTGCAAATCATATAATCTATAATACAGGATATTTGAAACAAACTGGTCACAAAACATTGCAGTTATCTTTTTAATAAGTATATTTTTACAATTTTTAAAAAATGCAAGAAAATTGAATTTCATGAAAAATGTCAGGAAAAATATGTTCAACCGATGAGACATGCTTATGCATATTATTTCTATAAAACTTTCTTTGTATGTTACAGAATCCAACAAAATAAAACAAAAAAAACTTTTCACCAGACTGCCCGAAAGCTGCACCTGCTGCAAGCACAGCCGGTCTTTGCCCAACTATTTATTTTCCTGTTATTCCGGTTCTACTATAGAGTAGTGCCGACAAAATGTGCAGATGGGATGGCAAATCCGAAGACCTTGACCATTCTGGTTCCTAAGGAACAGTCTGATCTCGGTTTTCACTGTTTGTACACACCTTTGTGCCCGAAAACGTAGGATCTTTACGGTAGACATTGTTTATGTGTGTTTTAACTGTATACACTGCACAGTTGATCGATTTCATCCTGAACAATAGCTCTGTTTTGTTTAAAAAAGTAAGAACAGAGTCATTCCGTATATGTCTACCTCAAATCATAGCTCTTGTGACAACTTTGGACTTGACCGTTTTGTGGTATTTTATGGTCACCAGAGTACTGCACATGTCGCACGAGCAAGTGCATTATCAGTCAAGCAAAACCAGTTATAGACACTATTAATGAATGAACTATCGTACAAGTTCATTGCTTACCTGTAAATATTATATAGTCCGTTAAGGCGTATGTGTCCAAACTCAAAGAGAGAGTTAATAATGATATTCAGGGGTAAATTAAAATAAAAAGATGATAATCATCATTAAGTTCAGGTTTGACAAAAATGACAGGTACAGGTTCAATTTACATGGTTAAGCTTGTGTTAACTTATTGTTCTGTCTTATATTCGATTTTTTGTTGTCTTCGTTTTCTTCGCTCGCCCCCTCTCTTTGTTTCTCACTGCTCTTAGATGAATGAAAGTAAGCCGTTATGCTGTCATGGTAATAACTTCTGTATGTTTTCGATAATCTGTAGAACATATTGTTGAATTTGGATCAAGCTCCTCTCAACTATTAGTTCATGAATTTATATATTGTCTTCACTACTGTATCCCTGATGTAGGCTATATGCATTGGTATGTAAGCTTAATGCTGGAATAAATACATTGTTTTGTATTTTATTGTACTATAAGGTAGACCCAGATGTAGGAAAATGTTGGAAAGTGTATACTCACCAGTGTTAGACTAGTGGCCAGCTGGTTCAATGATTAACAATTTAGCATACATTACATGTAGCTATCATGCCTTAGAGATTATAGGAGGTAAGTATCAAAGGCAGTAATCGTGAATCGTGCTCTCATCTAATATTACGTCCCTGGTCACGATCGGCTGTCTATTCGAAATATAGTCATGTAGCTTATAGCAACCAACCAAACGAGGTTTGGGTCGCGGAGCGACCGACCGAGTGTTTGGTTGCCTTACGATAGGGGTTCTGTTCTGTTCTATTCTGTTCTGTTTCCAGTATGAATGAGAGTTTTTTTCGAAGTCGCATGCTTCCGGTAAGTATACGGAGTCGGATTCGATCGAAGCAGGAACCTTATTCTACCGTTGAAAAAAGTGCCGTTATCAATTTTGACTATGAAAAAATATAAAAAATAAAATTGAATCGCAAAGAAAATCGGTTTTCATGACATCTAAAATATTTTTTGCATCAGACTATTTACCCAATCAAATGGTATCCATGCATTCGCGAAACGGAAATCAGTTAATATTTGGTAGATCTAGTTACCTCCCTTACTTGATTACGGCAGGTGTGATAATATCAGGAATGAAAATAGGCCCATACACGGTTTCCGTCGCCATCTTGAATACGGGGCAAACAAACATTCGCCAAAGCGTTCCGAATGAGGTTGTTTACATTGTCACCTCGGCAACGTTGACAAACTAAAACAGCAAAAATTGCATAAAATAGAAATAATAAAAAGAAATAAGATATCCAGTCACTTAGTTTAATGTCTTTTCTACGCTTTCAATGTAAAACCTAGTGCAGTTCCATTTAAAAATCGCCTAATACATCTTCTTGAATGTGAGCAGGTAATCATATGAAAGCATGTAAATTCGCGACTTCATATCATGACACTCTTTTGCTATCCCTTGTTACTGCTCTCGGCAAATTGGAACTTGATAACGTTAATAAAAGTCCTAATAGAAAGGATTTTTCACTCAAGTGCTACACACTTGTTTTGACCAGAATTACTTATTTTATCATTTTTTTTAGATTAGACATAAATCACTTTGAAATATACCTTCATATTTCTCAGATTGAAAAAAGGGCATTTTGAATTAGCCCTAACACTAGCCTTGTTTCCATTATTCCCAGTTTTGCCCAACTAAATGATTAAGCAGTCAATTTTTGTGGCTACAGAGACGCATATAAGTTACTTGTGTAGTAGGAGGAGACATTTACCTGGAAAGAAAAATTCCCAGTCGAGTGCCCATATACGGCACTGAACCTTGGACCCCTTGATTCTGAAGCAAGCATCATAACCGCTAGTTTCTCTCCAGTATGGATAAACAAGACATCAGTGTGCAGAAAACATTCTCCAGTTTGAATAAGGCAATGCAGAATGCAAACAGTACAAATGTGTATGAAGAAATGGCAAGCTGGGGCACTGGTCAGCTGAAGGATTATTTAATGGTTTACTTAGATGCCTTTCATATACAGGGAGTAGACAAGAAATCTTATCAAGAGCTTTTCTAGCGTATGAACAAGAAGCAGAAATTCGTATGAGTGAGAAAGAACTAATGTCAAAATTAAACAAGGAATATTCAAGTAGGCTAAATACACTTAATTTGATTAACGCAAGAAGTATAGGACTTGAAGAATGGAAAGATGACTGCACAAAATTGCCAAAGCTTGATTTAGGAAAGATATTTGCATTTGTGATTGAAAATAAGGATCAAGAATTAGTTTGTTGGTAAATATAAGACACACAAAGCATTCTCATATTTTCAGTCTGGTTTTGTTGATGCTGTTTATATAAATAGACAAGGCAATATAACAGTCCTGAAAACTAAAGTAACACCATCAATGTCAGTAAGGAATGAGCCACATGAGGTATGGATAGCAATAGAACATGATACATGTATTATCAAATGCTGCTGGTGTACATGCATTGCAGGTTTTGCCCAAACTTGTAACCATGTCATTGCCAGTTTATATAAAATTGAATTTGCATCAACAATGGGATATACTGACCCAAGTTGTACCTCAATGCCTTGTGGGTGGAATAAAGCAACCAAGAAAACTGTCCAGCCTGCACGATTAAGTGAAATTAACATCAGACAAGACAACAGACTGACTTCGGACAAAACTACTTCAATCAACAAAGACAAAAAAAACAGTTTGATCCCAGAGGAGCTGATCAACAGCAAGTAACAGCTGAAAGTTTAAGCACTCTTTTAGGAAAGATATGTGCAGTTAAACCAGGTGCTGTCATATTTAAATCTCTTCCTAGTGCACCATCAGAAACAGATTCAACAATTCAACTGGCCATTCCTGAACTTGCTAAGAACCATATAAGTCGTGGTGGAAAAATTGAAACATTCACTGAAACACTAATAATGACAGCCAAAGAAGTGGACAGAATAGAAGCTAATACAAGATCACAAACAAATAACCCCACATGGCATGAACAAAGAAAGGGAAGACTAACTTCTTCCATGCACCATGATGTTCATACTAAAATGGTTTCAATACGTAGGGCCAAAGGTTAAAAAAAACATTAAGGTTTCACCGTTAATAGCAAAGTTGTTAGGCCAGTCTCCCCATCAGTGAAATGGGGCCTGGTTGTGGAAAATAAAGCTTATAGTGAGTTTGTCCAAAAGGAAACCCTTCAGCATGAAAATTTCAAAGTTAGCATGTGTGGTTTAATCATAAAAAAGATATCCCTTGCATTGCTTCAAGTCCAGATGGTATGTGTACATGCAAGTGTACATATGTCCCTATGTGCTTGCATATCCCCATCATCGATCAGTTGCAGAAGGGTACAAGGATGTGTCTTTTCTGGACCTTAACAATGGTAAAATTCAGCTAAAAAGAAGCCATAAATACTATACACAGGTTCAGTCTCAGATGGCTATTACAGGGTGTAAGCAGGGATTCTTTGTGGTATGGTCGCCAGCTGGAGCACCTCTGATTGAAAACCTTGCCTTTGATTACAAGCATTGGTGCACTGTTCTGCAAAGTTTGGTTCAGTTTTACTCTTCTTACATGTTAGACTACATTTTTGGCAACACTGAACTAAGTTTTTGTCCAGTGTGCAGCAATGTCTGTCTCTCTGAGCAGGAAATTGAAAATGCATCAGAAAATAGTGTATGCTGCAATATTTGCAATCTTTGGTTTCATTGGTCATGTGCTGGTATTAAATCTGAACCAGCTGCAGAAAGCTGGTACTGCACTTCTTGCAGGTCTTGTGTTTAAAAGACAAACATTTTACTACTGCACAAACTTTGAACAATAGATTTCACCACTCAATAAGTGTTAAACTATTAAGCAGGAAATGTAAATGAATATACAGACAAATTAACGGTGACAAAACAATCAAATTTAATAAACATCTTCATTTCATTGTGTGATCCAGTGCTCCAGATAAGGGGGGTATTAAGGATAATTCAGGAATAATTTTCTTATTTCTCCATAAAAATGTATGTTGTGACCCCTCATCTGAACTGTCTTGGTGAACAAACATTCTTATGGAGAAACATGGAAAATTATTCATAACTTATCTCTGTTACACCTTCTTATCTGGAGCACTGGACTGATCAATTTGATATTGAAAAATATTCATATATGCTTAAAGTAGAAGGAGATTCTCTGGCAAGTTTGTTTCAGGACTGACATACTTGTATAGTGTGTATAGTGTTAATCCTATCAAACGCCCTATGGGTGTCGCATTTTACAAAAGGGGGCCTTATTTGGAGCCCAAAATGCAGTTAATCAGCCATTGCCAAATACATCTGATAAACAGTTTTAAGGTGAATGGGTAAACTTGCAGAGGAAGCAACTCTACTACTTTTGCCTCCCTTTTATAGTGGGGATCAACTCTATGAGCAAATTCATTCCCTGATAGAGGAGCAAATTCTTTCCCTGAAGAGTAGGCCCCATGTGACAGATATATTTTTAATGATAAGTTATCCAGAGAAGATCAGATAATCAAACAGTAGTTCATGCAAGTTAATCTGACACTATTGTTGAAAAAAGGCAGGTGCTTTTATTAGAGCAGGGAAATTTAGTAGGATAAATATGGTATATTATAAACTAATTACAATGTATGCCCTTTTCAAACTACCAGTAGTCAAAGAAGAAGAAAAATATATATATATTGCATTTTTCTACATTCTGCTCCCTGAAAACTGGAGAAAAATACTGTTGATCTGTAGCCAGTGGTAATAACGTGGTGATGATGATGGTATAAAAAGGTATTTTATACCACTATGAAACTGGGAATGCATTTGTGTGATATATGATTAAACACATAGTGGGTCCAGCAAGTTACAACAGGGTCCACAAACAATAACTATATCATCACAAACTGGCAGGCAAGACACCGGTATTTCATTCTTCAGTTTTCTGAAGGTTTTAAGCCTACCTATTGCTTGCTCAACATATATCCTCACATTTGCAATCCTGCTGGTCTCAGTGACATCTTTACTTGTCATAGGTAAAGAACCTATAGTACTGGGTGGTTATAGCCAGTTTGGCTTGAACCATCATTAAATCTTCTCTGGTTTTGAAGCCTCTATCAGCCATCACCTGGTCATATGGTTATATCAGCCTGAGGAAGCCACAGTCTTTAAAAATATATTTGTCTGAGGCACGTCCCCCATAACAAGGAGATATATAAGAGAACATACCATTTGGTGTTACAGCCACCAGAAATTTGATTGTAGTATGGTGTTTGTAGTCAGAGTAGCTTTGAGCTTGAGGCTCAAGACTTGATGGAGTTTCTATAAACACCTCACTACAATCAATAATACATCTTACTTTTGGATAATATTTCATGAAACAGTCTGGTAAATTAGCTCTTACAATCTTCTTTGGAGGCCAGATGATAAGAAAGGACAATTCAAGTCTCATTAACCTTATCCAAGTGAAAAATATCGAACTGACCAGAGTATCACTTATGCCAAAGCGTAAAGCAATGTCATGGGTAAGAAGGCTTAAACGGAACCGCATCATTACAAGAAAGAATTCATGTTCTAAAGGAAGCTTGCGGTCAGGGCCTGGTCTGCTTAAAGTCGAAGGATATTCAGATGCAGCACTGTATCTCATAGGGGTTTCCTTCTCTGTTTGCTTTCCACCCTTCCAGTACTGCATATTTGCAGCTTTGACTTGCAAATGTTCAAAGAGAAGACCAAACATATCTGTGTTTAGCAAGCCTGTGTAAAAATGCACATCCCCATCTTTTGTTATCTGTATTGATTTTAAACACAAGTTAACAGTTTTATGTTTATCTTCAGACTCATTTTGTGAACATTTTTCTTCTACCTCAACTAGTTTTCTCTTTACAGGCTTCGACTCTGCTTTTACTATATTTCTCCTTTTTTTAGGTGAACTCAGGTGAATGTTATCACTTTCAGTCATGAAAAGTATATGAACAGGGTTATTATGTGTGGACTGTGCATCTGGAAAATGGTTGGAACAAACCGTTACATGTTTACCAGGGACATAATCTGTCCTGCCCTTTTTAATGCTTTTGATCCACTTATTCCTTATTTCTTCATTTAAGGGCATAACATGAAGCTGTAAGTGGGTAACATGTGAACGAAGGATCTGTTTATCCTTGTAGCGCCTGTCATTGTTGCAACCACCTACTGTACATCTATCCCCACCTGCCATACTTAACACAGTTACAAGGCAGTAAGGATTAGAATAACTATTTCAACAATAGAAATAATGAGTGAATGATTGCCTTTTAGATGTATAGAGAAAACAAGACCTGTCCGCGTACAGGATAGCTCGCCTGCAGTGCCTTGCCCATCACATAAAAAAACTTTGACGTAAAACTTTAAAGTGTCACGCCCGCGCCCAAGTGACAACAATAACTCTCTGTACTTTCGTACAGGCGAGCTAAAAATCACATGAAGTTAATCTGTTTCCCAAAGTATTCAAATAATCTTCAGCACTATACCAAATACTATATTTTTAACAGTAGTGACACATTTTATGTGTTTTTACTAACATCAAGTGTTATATATTACCAACAGTCACAAATTTTAGTTGGTACTTCTTAATATGAAATATTCAACAACACTGAGTAAAGATTCATCTAACTCCTTCAGAAAATGTCAATGTATCAATGAAGTCACTGTATCAATGAAGCCAGTCAGCAGAGTCTATGCACAAAAGAAATCAAACAAGGAATCACAATAATGTTAGCCACATAGACATGCAGGTTAGCAAACACAGGTTACAGTTTGGTTGTATAAGCACACTAAATCTACTACATCATGCAGGTTAATAAAACAGACAAAGGGTTAGTCACAAACAACATTTTAGACACATAAAGCATGCTGGCTAGTGAACACAGCTGAGGTATGAACACAATACATTTACTCCATCATGCAGGTTAACAGGTTAGTCACAAACACAGCTGACAGGTTAGTCACAAACATGCAGGATCAATAAGACTGCTCTACAAGGCTACACATACACCTGAAAGCAGACAGAAATGAGATATAGGGGATAATCAAATCTACATCACTCACAATAAACAAATCCAGATCACTTACAATCCGTACACTATCCTTGCAGATGATCTGCAAGGATAGTGTAAAGATTGTAAGTGATCTGAGATGAATGAGTTCTAAGCGTTCAAACCACAGGGGCCGGTCCATCTTTGACATTATGTTATATCAGTTCCACACAGCATACGATATCGTGATGGGTGGAGCTTGTATGGCATACTGTGAAATGGGACTAGCCCCTGTTGTTCAAAGTCACTCAAGTTAGGCGTATACCATGCATAATATGGCTAAAAAGCAACCAAAACCTAAAAACAATCCCACCCTCAATACTAAAGGACGGCATCATTAAAAACGAGTATTCTGCGAATCTGAGCATGTATGGGCCCTTTTCCCTTTTAGCAAACTAGTCATAAATACTCTACAAATGCTCTATCAAAAGAAATTGGTCAGATTCCTGACGCACCTCTCGTTTTTTTAAGAATTATCCGTGACAGTTTTGACATCTGTTTGTTTTGATTTCATAGAGGCCGCCATTTTGTAGCGTCACATGATTTAAATTTGAAATTTCAGAACACCTATATTGGCTCAAGTGGTGGGATAGGGGACATGAAACTGAATATATAATATTTAAATTCAATTATAGCTATACATATGCCAGTTATGCAAGCAAGCAAGTAAATTTGTGCAAGCGGGGGCTCGATCTTGCGACCCCTGGATTGGTAGTCCGGAGTGTTATCCACTACACTACAGCCGCTCCTTTCAACTTGCAGTTGGGGAAAAACTCTACCTCCTGGTAGTTTCTGCGAGCCCACCCCTTCGCCCCCCCCCACGACATACAAAAAAAGACGACCCCTTCCCGCCTTCACACGTCGTATGCGCTTTCTTTTCTTGTTTCGTGAACAGCTTTTATACCACGGATTTTGGATTTTATCCAAACTAGGCATATACTAGTTTAGTGGCACGGGGACAACGTTGTTGCATGCAATGAACAGCTTCGATAATACTAAAATTAATTGTTATAGGCGTGTTTCTAGATCATTGTAGCCCCTCCATCCCCCATCCCCACCCCCAATAGACGATGTATGCTATGGGGGTCCGTCCGTCCGTTCGTTCATCCGTCTGTCTGTCCGACTGTCCACAAGTTTTTGGTTCCGTCCGTTTTTAATTGCTTGAATTTCAGTAACCACGAGTGATTTTTTCTTATGTTATTTGTACCAAACTTGGATACAATTGACTTTGATACTGAGAGGACTGGAGATTAAAATAGCCATTTTAAGACAGTAATATTTTGTATTAAAATGTTTATTATTATTATTATTATTATTATTCATTAATTATTTTCTTGCATGTGTTTGAAACTAATGCTATGTAGCAGTACTTGATTCAAGATCAGCTAAGGTTATGTAGCTAATGTCAATGTAGAACATTTATGTTGAGCACCCTCTTTTAATATTGTATAAAAATTAAAATTAAAATAAAATTATAAAAAAAAAAAGAAAAAAGAAAATGTGTATGTTGAAGCTTAGTACTTTAAAAGATTTTATTCGTTTGAATATACATATCCCACCCCTTCCCCTAATCACACCACTACCACCTATATCCATAGGGAAGAATTCTCGTTATGGTTACGGGATTTTTTCGATAATATCCAAGAGGGTCGGAAATAAGCGATTACCTGTATATACGGTTCTCAGTTTAACAGGAAAATGTATAGAAGCTCAAAATAAATTATACTTTATTGTTTAACATATTTTCCGACATTAAATTATAACGTCTAGCTCAAAAGAGCATTTCAAGCTCTTTAATCTGGTATAATAATTATAGAAATGCGTTAATGAGAAGTTTCTTCAACCAGAGCCCATAGTTTTCTTTCTACAAACCATAAGTTTCATTACACACTTTATTCAAATTATGCGAATTTTCGTTTTTGGACCCAAATAACATATATAAATTGACATTTGCGAATCTATTATAACGTATGAGCTGAAAGCTGTTATTCCACTGATTACAAACTTAAGCTGTATTGTTTACATACATAGCTAAATGGGAAATTTCTTCCCTGAACGCCTAATTTTGCTAACTATTGATAAGAAGCTTGGTCGAAAATTTTCTCTCTATTGACCAATAAGACACTGGAATTTGTGGCCAAGGGCTAAAGTTTACAGGTAGTCAGTGCAGGTGGTATAGAGTTATCGATTTGACACCGTAACGAGTTTTCTTCCAGATGGCAAAAGGAGTTTGGGTTTGGGGTATATTGTTTTCAATCTGTCCGCCAGTCTGCATTTTAGGTGTTAACTTATACCGCATTAGCCGGATCTCAATGACATTTTTAACATATATTTATGATGACTGGATACAATTCGGCCTAAAAAAGGGACCCGAAGAGGTTTTGAAGGAATTACGTTTCTTTGTAGATCTAGTTTCCGCTAAAAATCTGTAAATAGTGTCAGAGTTCCCTTTTTATTCCCCCAATTTCGGAGAAATTGTGGGGGCATATTGGTTTGGGCATGTCCGTCTGTCCGTCCGTCAGTCCGTCTGTCCGCTATCTATAAGTCAAGAACCATAAGAGCTAGGAGCTTGAAACTTTATACACATGATCAGTATGGAAAATAAGCGAAGACGTGTTTTTTCTTTTTTCCGCGGGTCACATATTTCAAGAGTTATGCCCCTTTTTCGACTTAGCCTGTGGAACCTTGTGAACAAAATATCTCAAGAATTGCTGATGCTAGGATCATGAGGTTTTGCAGGATGAGTATGCCCAAGGTGTAGATGACCTGATTAACTTTTGAAACAAATTCGTAAATGTTTGACCGAGTTATGCCCCTTTTTCGACTTAGTGCATTGTAAGCAAATGGAACCTTGTGAACAAAATATCTCAAGAACCCCTGATGCTAGGAGCATGATTTTTTGCAGAAAGATACTGCCTAACATATAGATGACCTGATTAACTTTAAAAAAAATCGTGAATTTTTGATCGAGTTTTGCCCCTTTTTTGACTTAGTGCATTGAAGCCTATGGTACAAAGTTCCCCATACATACAGTCAAGAACAATAAGAGCTAGGAACTTGAAACTTTATACACATGATCAGTATGGAAAATAAACAGACCCATATTTTGTAATTTTCTGCCGGTCATGTATTTCCATAGTAATGCCCCTTTTTAGACTTAGCCTGTGGAACCTTGTGAACAAAATATCTCAAGAACCCCTGATGCTAGGATCATGAGGTTTTGCAGGATGAGAAGGCCTAAGGTGTAGATGACCTGATTGACTTTTGAAACAAATTCGTAAATTTTTGACCGAGTTATACCCGTTTTTTTACTAAGTGCATTGTAATCCTATGGAAACTTGTGAACATAATATCTCAAGAACCCCTGATGTTAGGAGCATGATTTTTTGCAGGAAGATACTGCCTAACACTTAGATGACCTGATTAACTTTTGAAAAAAATTCATGAATTTTTGATCGAGTTATGCCCCTTTTTTGACTTAGTGCATTGAAGCCTATGGTACAAAGGTCCCCCATACACGTCAAGAACAATAAGAGCTAGGAACTTGAAACTTTATACACATGATCAGTATGGAAAATAAACAGACCCGTATTTTTTTATTTTTCCGCCGGTCATGTATTTCCAGAGTTATGCCCCTTTTTCGACTTAGCCTGTGGAACCTTGTCAACAAAATATCTCAAGAACTGCTGATGCTAGGATCATGAGGTTTTGCCGGATGACAATGCCAAAGGTGTAGATGACCTGATTAACTTTTGAAACAAATTCGTGAATTTTTGACTGAGTTATGCCCCTTTTTCGACTTAGTGCATTGTAAGCCTATGGAACCTTGTGAGCAAAATATCTCAAGAACCCCTGATGCTAGAAGTATGATTTTTTGCAGGAAGATACTGCCTAACATATAGATGACCTGATTAACTTTTGAAAAAAAATTCATGAATTTTTGATCGAGTTATGCCCCTTTTTCGACTTAGTGCATTATTAACCTATGGAACCTTGTGAACAAAATATCTGGAGAACCCCTGATGCTAGGATCATGATTTTTTGCAGGAAGATACTGCCTAACATATAGATGACCTGATTAACTTTCGAAAAAGATCGTAAATTTATGACTGAGTTAAGCCCCTTTTTCGACTTAGTGTATTGAAGCCTAATGGTACAAAGGGACAAGCATTATTTGATTATCCTTCTTTAGAAGCAAGCATAGGGTTGGGGGCATAGTGTTTCATAAACACATTTTCTAGTTTAAAAGTTATATTCTAGCTCAACATTGTTAAGATATCAGTCAAGTTAGAAATTCGGCTGGTTTTGACAGGTTTGGGGTTGTTGTTTGTTTGGAGTTTAAGTGAGAAAGAACGCAGTTTGTCCGCCTGTACGGTCGATAATGCACTCGCTAAAGCTCGGTTTATGTCTCCGTACAGGAGGACGCACCATGCTCTAGCTTACACTAGTAAGACTCGCCTACACCAAACATAGCCCAACCCGACCACGCGTGAATGAGTATGTGTGGGGAGGGCTCTCTCTCTCTCCCTCTCTTGAAGACGTCTCAATATAGACTTATTATTTTTAAGCGACATTATAGCTGAGAAGAAATACAAATCACATGACGTAAGCCAAAACTCTGTCTGTGAAACGCATCACCCTTAAAATAATTCTTAACTTGTCACACACACACACACACACACACACACACACACACACACACACACACAAAAGAAAAAAAATGTATAACATAGAAGCCATCTGGCCTATAACAACAGCTCTTGGTAGTCGCGCTTCATCGCATTGTCATATCATAGCCATGAAATCGCTGAAATATTTATCAAAATTAGCTAGAGCCGCCGTCGAGGGAGCGTCACCGTTCCTCGACCAAACCTTACTTACTGGAGTTTACTCCAGCTGCACTTATGTCTATGAATACGACTTGACCTTACCTTGAGACAATCGTTGAATTTGAGTTTAGTTTGCAAATAGGGACCTCAGTATTAAAAAACAAGTTAATAGTTTATATGCATTCACCGAAAAAGTCTAAGATCAGCCAGTCTTTTCGTGACGTTTTACAATTATCCACCTTATATTGAAGTTGTGATCAGTAAGGGTCTTATGATATTCTCGGAGATCTTGGGTTCTTATGTCGATCAGGACAGGTGGTTCTTAAAGCTTTTGCTGAAATCGCCTTGCACACATAGGTTTACCATCTCTATTTTACTATCTTGCTTTTCATGTCAAAATATCCACCGTAGGAAACGTAAACGTCTACCGTAGAATACGTTTAACTTAGCATAAAATTCGAAAACCAATACATAAGGTTTGGATTAGCCGTAGAAAACTATAAAACCTTTTTTCTAAAATTCACATGTTTTCATACATTCGTGCATGCTGCAGTAAATATCGATGTACATTTACAATTTAGTGCAATATTCCTCTGCATGGACAAATACAGGAGTAAAGGAGCCAGTAAAAACCTACTTATGAGGACTGGGATTGTCGCTAAGCTTATTTCGAAAAACTGCCAAAAAAAGAATTTTTACGTGCAAATGGATAACAGTATGAGTCGGAGTTCTACGGCACAGCATCAAAGGCTAGATTTGCATTAAAATATGAATATTAATATTTGTTTTGTTAAAATCGTCTGCTTAACGGCCATTAACATTAGAAATCTTCATCAAAAGCCGTAGAAAATCGTATCGTTAACCGTAGCATGCAGAATCCTGAAATAACACATTGTAGGCAGTGGATAGGCCTACATTGACTGTCTGAATACTTATGAATTATTCTTAGAATACATGTAGCTGAATTTATTTTGGCAGTCTCAGTCTGTCCACAAAATTACATTTCCCTGAGCAGAAGTATGATAGCTGTTATGCCCTGTTCATTTGCAAATCCACCTACTTCATGGCTGGGGGAGGGGTGGGGATACTTTGACTTTTTGCCCTGCACGATGCCTGGCACTGTGGGGACAAATGTCTGATTAAATCCCAGTTAAAAGCCCCCGCCCCGTGACTATGTTCAACAGTTGAGGTCGTTACAATTGCCCCAGCTATTTTGACAGCCAATCAAAATCCCCACACATGCACTGATCCAAGGACCATGCTTCAGGTAAACCACAGTATTTATGTCCCTCTATCCCAGAAGATTCAGGGTTGCTACGGCCTTTTTTCCAACGGGTTGTTTCAGCCTGATTTCGGGCGGGTTGTTCAGCCCGATTTTAGTATTTAAAGCCGGTTCGTGTTAGTCTGAATTTAGGGATAAGTCAATTTAGACTTATTTATGATCTGGGGAAATGGGTAAGAATAACAATCAGAATTGTTTTCTCATTCAACAATAACATCACATTTTCTGAAGGCAAAATGTCAACGTTTTCATGCAATAATTGTGGAATAGATATAAGCGAGCTCGGAGTTCCGCACTGCGCATATGCAAACTCAGATTTCGCTCTTGGAGGTCAAAGGTCACCGTTGCCAAAAACCGTATACGCACAGCGTAATCTTACGACATTACTGCCGCAACAAACGGACCAAAGCATAGCTGAAAAAAATCCCGACCTTTGCTGGCATTCAAACCCGGAACTCCCGGGTGATAGTCCAATGCTCTAACCACTGAGCCAAAGAGTTAACTCACTGACGCAGTTGTCAGAGATTGAATATATACGAAGCTATGCGCATATCTACTATTGTAGACAATGGAAGGTAGGAGAGTTGGCCCGTAACAGTAACACACCAACATATTGACTAATATTTCAATTTTCAAATATTCCCTGTCTATTCTGTTTTGCTAAAATAATGTGACTTTCCATTTTCTCTGAATTGAAAACAAATTTCAATCAGATCAACGATTTTTAATCATGAAAAAGCAGTTTTATATCGACTGACCAGGTAAATGTAATGATGACCTATCGGATTTTTCCACACTTGACCCCTGACCTTTGTGCTCCAGGCCAACCGGAAACTCGGAACTCCAAACTCGCTTATTTCCGTCATATGATAAATTTTAGCATCTTGCATAAAATTGTGTTTCTCATACTGAACATTCTTTACCGGTCCCTTGGCTTATCGATTTTGTTATCTCCCCTGTTTTCCAGTCTTACCTGTCCAATATCGGGTATTAAGTTTATATAGAAATGTATAGGGAATTTTTATATTTATATGAAATTTTTATCTTTTTCAAAATATTTGAATCTTTTATAACCTATATTCTGGAAGTATAATGCAATACCTACACGATGGTGTTTTTATTTTTCGAAAAAGTTAATGTTTTCTTGCTTCCTTTGGCGTTTAAATTACAGACCTATACTGACCATTATACTTATTGGCGCATACAGTAGAATTACGAAATTTTCCATTTTCAGAGCATATTTCTGATAATTTGGAGCTTTTCTGATATTTTTTATAACCTAAATTCTGAAAGTCTATAGTCTAAGGATTAATATGATACTTTTATTTTCAAATTAACATTATGTCTTGATGCTTCCCCATGCGTTTAAAAACCGAAACTTTAAGAGTTTGGCGCTGGTAACTCAATCGTCTAAGTTTAAGAAATCATGCGCACTCCTGCATTACTCTTTTGGCTGCTTTATATGAATCGGACTAACGAATCAAATTAACCATACTAGGATGAAATGTAATTAAATAAAAAAAGAATTTAATAAGAATTTAATCATTTTGATTCAATTTTTCTTGAGCACGAAGAATTTTGTTTTAACTTAAGTCCAGAAATTCAAAATCGAAAGTATCACGGTCAGTGTCTAAAAACAGGTAAAAAAATAAAAGTAAAATAAAAGAAAAGAAACAAAAGGGAAAAAAAATTTGTAAACGTATAATTATTTATTGATTTGTTTGTTAAGTTATTAAAATTAATGTAAACACATTACATGGCAGCTAGCGGTCCTTTGCTCAGCGATGTAAACATACAATAATTGACAAATTGCTAATGGTGTCAGAGTTTCGGCGGCTACAAAGAACGTAAGCAATTAGGTAATTCAAATCGAAAATATGTTTTTGGACAAACTTAATTGATTTCGGGAGATAATACCATTGTCATTTTAATTTGTTTGTATATGATTATAGACACATCATTTAAGCTCAAACAAGTGAAGCGGTCAGTTTTAGAATATAATTGACTTGTTTTGCTCATCATGTCACATGGACGGACGCTCGGCGCCCCGTTACTGCGGCTATGGATTCGTTCCGCTGAGGTGCGAGGGCAACGTCGATATTAGAATTACAATACTTCTACTTCTCATCATGTCACAAATTAAATTTCTCCACCGAGACCATATGTTCGTCAACATGGCTTCATCTAAAAGTGTTTGCAATAGAATTGCATGAGGGAGAAGTCCTTTATAGAAACTGTTTGCAAAAAGTGTTAAGCGTTCCATTTTTCCAAAGACCTACACAGTAGAGAGGATTATTGCCAGAATCTTCTTATTCTGGAATGGAAATTGCCTAATCTTGCTATTTTCTCTTTCTTTCTTTCTTTATTTCTTTCTTTCCTTAGCATTACATTTGATCAAGGTGTTATAATTCGCTTCGCGTTTTATTATTCTTGAGTTAGATTCGTGACTAATATAACTTGCGGGTTGACAATATAGTAAGGACAAGTCTGCGCTTTTGATTACATAGCTCTTTTCATGAATACACTGCATATCAATATCTAGCCTCCCAAAAAAGTGGAACATAGGCAAACCGTACCGACCCAGACCAGACGGCGCAAAACGGCATCTGATCAGGATCTTCACTATTTGGATAAGACAAATGATAATTTCTACTTAAACAAAATAAAAATGATAAAATTACACCCCCCCCCCCCTTTTAAATGACAAATACTCTCTTCCAATATATGCAAATAGGAGAGTCCACTGGGCGTACATCGGGTTAAAGAGCAATATACGTATTTCAGAATAATCCACGATTCGCATAAAAAAGGTCAACTAAAATGTGCGTGTGCATTCTCGCGCTGACTAGTTCTCTTATAAAATATCGTTAATAATTATAAATGAAATGAACTTGTACTCAAAGCTCACAAAATAATTCTATTGTGAAAGAGACAGCTTTTTCAAAGAATACTGAAATAATACATGTATATATCTTGGATTCATATGTTCCATTGATAAATTGATGCAAATGAATATGTACTTAAATCATATAATACTATATCTGTATTAATATATGAGCCGCGACACGTCAAAACAAACAAAGTGGCATGTGCGGACAGCGAAGACTCCACCCAGTCTGATCAGAGTCTTCGCTGGCCGCATGGAGCCAGCTAATAATCGCAATGAAATGTGTCTGACTTCAACCCCTAAGGCAGGTCAATTTATGACGCTGTGTCGCATTAATTCCCCACGTGTTGTCTATTCTTATTACAACCTGTTGGTGCTTCAGATTATTGCCGAAGATTCTTTGATTGTTGGTTGGTTGATTTGATGCTTAACGTCCGCTGTAAACAACTAAGGTCATGTCGGGACGGTCAGTTAACCTAACCACACTATTCCTGGGCAGGCTTAGACCTCCTAAGCGGTTAACCAGTACTAAGTGCCTATACTTTCGCCAGTAACTGACAACTGCCCTTCTTGAATCAGCGGAAGGAGAAACGAAAGTATGTGGCCAGACCGGGATTCGAACCCAGGACCTCTGACTTACGAGTCAGGTGCCCTACCGATTGCGCTACCCGGCCCGGCAAGATTCTTTGATCAGATAAAAATGAGAAAATATTGTTTCATTCAACAACAGACTAAACAGTCTGATCAGTGTAAGTGCCTCAGATAAGAAGGGGTAGCAGAGATAATTTGGAAATAATTAACAAAGCATATGTTGTGACCCCTTATTAGAACCGTCTCACCGAGATGGTTCTAATGAGGGGTCACAATATATATTTTCATAGAAAAAATAAATACAGTATCCCTGAATTATCCTTGAAGGAAAAATTAGTTGAATTACAGCAGAAACAATTGCTGAGTGAATGCCTCAGATTAAATCCATTTGTGGCGAGTTAACACTTATTGAAATCTGCAATTTAAATTTCCAAATATCGTAGACTGTTCATGCAAACAAGGATGACTGATTAGACTGTGCAAGCTTATCTGAGTCTTCTGTGTGCGAAAATTCGCATTGTATAAAAAAAACAGAGATTTTGAGCAAAATAATGGTAACATTTTCAGTTAAACACAGTCTGGTCCAATTACATCCTGTTTATAACCATATTCCCTTTGCTATTGACATTGACAGTTGATTTCCCTCTATCCGGCCCCTACCTGGATTTCAGTCACAAGTCTTCTAGGCTGTCTTATCTCTGAGCAGCATGTTTCATAAAGGGGCATTAGGGTATTATGCAATCAGAAATGTGTCTTTGAGACAAACTTTGCAGACCATTATCAGACGCCGCATTTGCGTCTGGTATGGGTCTTCACTGCTCGCCAGAGGCCCCTTGAGGAGATGCCAGGCATAAATGGGTTAAGCAAGCTTTCCGAAACTGAACATGGTGTATATGGTGTCAACTATCAAAACATTTCAGCCGCGACACGATAGAATCAAGAAAGTGGCATGTGTGCCCTTGGAAGACTAAGATTAGCCTGGACAATCGCCATGAACGGGTTTAACCCATAGAGCGCCCAGCGAGGATGGATGATCACTGATCTGATTCTTCCCTGTGATCGAATATCGTCTTGTAGCTTTTACTATGCTCGGCCTTATTTCAAATGACTTGGCGATTTTACGTCCTTTATCAACAGTGTTTCAATCATATCAGGACGATGGAACGTTGATAATGAAAAGCTGTGTGCAATGGAACCCCGTTTGCGGTTGCAAAGATTTTCGCCACAAGCGTGGCTCGAACCCGAGACCGCTAGTTCAGTAGGCAAGCCCTTAATCTAATGAGCTACCGGGGCACGCCTCATAAAGCCAGTATAAATTAGTACTGGAAAAATTAATTTAAACCTGTTTATGCCAATCTGAGTCTACTAATACATCCATTTCCATCTGGTATTTTTCAGTTTAATAAATTTTACTCATCTTAAACAGTGTAGACCCGGGTCTGCGGCGTCAGATCTGGGCCGACACTATTTGCCAACGTCCCTTTATATCAGACATTTGGCATTAATGGATTTAGCTAATTTTAAAACTCGTCCGCCATAAATTGTGAGAAAATGCTAAACATAACACTAATCGCGCTTAGGCCGATAACTTGAGCTGCCATAAAGTTATCTGATATACCACTTAGGTATGTTTATTCCACTAGCGCTTAGTAGGGACATCGATAATCCTCTAGATCGGTGTTAAGGGAAATAATCCAGTTGACAATGCTGTACAGGTAAACAGGAACGATTACTCGTCCAAAACCCCGTAGAATGTTCAACATGGTATTACCGTAAATACTGTAAGTTTTGATACGCCTGAAATTATTGTAATTGTCCTAATATTTGAATGGTTTGATTTTAACTGTATGACCACTGCCAGCTGATGGATATGGAATGGCAATCAGTGTAGACCCTGTTCAAACTGCAATCTGATCTGGGTCTTCACTGTTTGCACAGGTCTATCTTTCCCAGTTTTTACGTTACTGAATTTATTTAAACGTTGTGCAAATGATACAAAATGCTTGGCAAAGTCTTCAATTTTAGCCCTTTTCCTCAACTTGTTTGATAAATTAAATAGCGACACCGGTGGCTGCCCGAAGCTATGACGGTGTCGTCAAACAGTAACGCCGATGCTGAATATAGAAATCTGTGTACGGACCAACTAAAACAATTTCTAAACTGACGAATGATAAGATTCTGACGAAAATGAGCGAGGTTTCCGATTGAGTCAGTGGTTTCATGTGACGAATAAAAACGCTTCGCGATGCTGGACGTTGCTATGTTTTTTTTGTCTGTCTTTCTGTCTGTCCGTCTGTCTGTTCGTCACGCTTTATAGTATAGAGTTTGTGTAATCAACTTCTCCCACAGTTTTCAATGGATCTTTTTCAAACTTTGCATACATGTTGTGGACATCTTGAAGATGTGCATCTGGATTTTTTGATGGAGCTAAAATAAATTTTGACAGAATTACGGCCTTTTGAACTTAGTCATTTTAGGCAAATTTTTGTATTGTACGGTATAGAGTTTGTGTAATCAACTCCTCCCACAGTTTTCAATGGATCTTTTTCAAACTTTGCATACATGTTTGGGACATATTGAGAATGTGCATGTGGGATTTTGTTGGCCCTAGAATTAATTTTGACAGAATTACGGCGTTTGAACTAAGTCATTTTAGGCAAATTTTTGCATTGTAGGATATAGAGTTTGTGTAATCAACTTCTCTCACAGTTTTAAGTGTATCTTTTTCAAACCTTGCATACATGCTGTGAATGTATTGAAAATGTGCATATGGGTTTTTGTTGGACCTAAAGTTAATTTTGACAGAATTAGGGCCTTTTGAACTTAGTAATTATAGGCAAAGTTTTGCATTGAAGGGTATAGAGTTTGTGTAATCAACATCTCTCACAGTTTTCAATGGATCTTTTTCAAACCTTGCATACATGCTGTGAATGTATTGAAGATGTGCATGTGGTTTTTGTTGGACCTAGAATCAATTTTGACAGAATTATGGCCTTTTGAACTTAGTCATTCTAGGGTATTTTTTGCATTGTAGTGTATGGAGTTTGTGTTATCAACTTGCTCCACAGTTTTCAATGGATCATTTTCAAACCTTGTCTACATGTTGTGAACATATTTGAAGATATGCATGAGGCATGACACAATTTTCTAGTTTTCCCCCAAGTTCAATTGGCAAAATGGCAGACCTGCAGTTCTCACTAAAAATTAAATCATGTGATATTCTACAATGGTGCTGATGACTTGGTGCCCAGTCATGGCGGTTTGCATGCACGGTTGTCATGTTATTAGCATTATAGCTAAATTATCTGCCCTTGCTATCGTCGAAAGTCATTCACAGAAGCAAAGTCGATTTCTACTGTGTTTCATGCGGTATCTGAGACTTCTTTGTATGTTTTATATGAGATTTTAAGAAGTCTTAAAGGTTGGTTCCTGGAGTATGGAATGCATCATAATTTTTGTGATTCTTTCTCTAAATTCTGGGAAAGCAATTATAACAAGGAAATTAATAAGTTTCACAAAAATGTGTAAAGCCAAAAGTATTAGATAAGTCATTTGATGAGGGATTCCCTAACTCTGCTTCGCACACCAGTTAGCGCTATTTTTAGCTCACGCCAAAAATAGATAATGCGGCTGATACCATGCTGCATTGCATTTTTGGCTAGTATTAACCGATACGCCATGCCAGGGCCTCTAGGAGAACTCACAACAAGAGAAATATTGACCTTTTGGAGAATGACGCTACAAATTACGCACTTAGAGACATATGACAAAATTATTTTTAGAACTGGAATTCAAAGGCATTGTTTAAACCAAAGAAAGTAAATTAGAGAAAAACGACAATTTTTAACAAAATCCAATGGTTTTCTCAGTAGCAACAGTTTCATAAAAATAAGAGTATCTAATACTACACAGAAAAAGACAAAATTATTTTATGAACAGAACTGGTATCCTTAGATCAGGAACCTACCTTTAAAAGGTAATTTTATCAGTAGATTATTGCGAACCATTGTAATGTTGTTTAAATCCAATCTCTTCATGCGAAGTATCTGATTGCTTACACATGCATGGATTCGGATATGACATTTGTCCGTAATCGTCAACAGACACTTTGGTTTAAACGTTTGTAAGTACAGCCTCAGTGAACCATTATGAAGTCTCAAAGTATACAAGATATTAATCTTTGGCGAGCAAAGCTTTGCATGAGCTTAGGCAACTATCCTGGTTTCTCTCCATTATCAGTAAAAATCAGTTTTGCGCTAGTCCTAGCAGTTTACATAATACACAGTTACTGTGTCATTAGCATATATTTAGCTTATTTGACCTTGCTTTTTACACCTCTGACTTCATATTTATGTGATTTAATTAAGCCCAAAGTGGTAATTGTTTAGAAGTTTATGCGATCCCTTATGATATTGCGTGAATCCAGTTTACTAATTGCTTACGTCTTCATACATTCCAATATCAAATTTTGTCAGTAATCAACCAACGCTCAGTTCTGCACTAGAATTGGACGCAAATAAACACAGTATTGAAACAAGAATATCTGGCTTTAGATTTAATAGAAGTGTGTATTGTAATATATATGAGTCCAGTACATGTAAGATATCAAATGTGCTGATCAGATTGTACGGATTCGCATGTTGATATGCATATTTGTTGTTGGTGTTGGGGTTTCGATTTCAGAAATGCTGTTGAATTTTGATTGGGGTCTGTCTGTGTTGCACATTACAATGAGGATTGGTTGGCTGACTGCCCCACATTTAATGTTAAAAGTGTCGCAGTTCCGACACAACATCAACAACTAAGCCAGCAACAATTACCTAATTTCGTCTTTGATTTCTGTGTCAAGTTATCTTGTTGGTTTTATATTTAACATGAGCGACATAACAGGCGAAATGTGTTCTTTGACAAAAAAGTGATTTGGACCGAATTATCTCAATTCCTCACGACACGGTTTATAGGCCAACAGTCAAATAAAACTGAAAGTAGAAACAGAAAGCAAAAGTAAGTTACTTACACAAAACTCCCGGGTATATATATTGGCCAATGAAATACTTAAAATGTAGGTCAATACTTAAGGTTATACGGCTATTAAAAGCCAAAGAAAAAAAATAACTTTCACACAGGTGGTTGTGCACATTATGTTAATTTTTACCCTGGACAGTCAAGTCTCTTAAGGAGCATATCTTAAAAAAGGAAGTGCATATATTAAAAACGGAAGTGGAATCAAAAAGACTGGCAGGAAGAATCTCCTCAACATCTTTCCATTGATATGGGATGGCACTCACACAGGGAAGAATTTGCTAAGAATTCTGGTTCTAAACAATTTTGAATCCAAGTAATTTTTGTCAGAAACAAGGTTTAATTTCATCACAGGAGAATCAACATGGGATTGCAACATTATCTGTGATTACCTGTCGACATCATCGTTGGGCTTCAAGCTTCTTGTGATGCAATTCGAACATCATCAACAAAGAAATACCACTAAACGTTAGCTGCATGTGCATGTAAGCATTGTAGTTAAGATCAGTGTTTCATAAACATACAGCTGGTGTTTAAATTATGCTGCAAATATTCAACAGATTTCAAGCCAAAGAGAATTTGAAGTAGCATCTGGAAACAAAGAAGTAAAGGTCACATTGAAAGTTTGACTTTTCATGTTAAATTATTGCGTTAAAGTTTTTGAGATCTGTATATGATTCAAATTCTTTGTTGGGTTGGCTTGATGTTTTGCATGATGATAGATGTTGGTCCAAAGTTTAATTCTGTACACCCCTATCCATGCCAGTGACCTAGAGGTCAAGGTCACAGACTTTGATTTTCATGTCAATTTTTCTTTTAATTTTTAGCTCACCTGGCCCGAAGGGCCATAGTGAGCCATTGTCATACAAATGCGTCAGGCGTGCGTCGTGCGTCGTGCGTCGTCCCGTGCGTCGTCCGTCAACACCACAAAATTTCAAAATCTTCTTCTGTAAAACTACTGTTCCCATGGTTTTCAAATTTCACATGGAGCATGACCTGACTCCAGGGTCTCAGAATTGTAAAATTGGGTCTGGTTGAAAATCCAAGATGGCTGCCATTACTAAAAATAGCAAAAACATTAAAATCAACATCTTCTCCAGAACCACTGGGTATATTTGTCTGAATTTTGGCATGGAACATCAGTGAAACTTTGGTATTCAAAATTGTAAAATGAAAAAAATCTATAGAATTTACAAATACAGGTCCTTCAAGTTGGCCTCTATTACTTAAAATAGCAAAATGTAAAAATTTGAAAATTGCAATGGAACTGGACCAATTTTGTATCAAAATGGTCCTTGCATGAAGACTTTTCTTCGATTTTTTTGCATTTTGGCATTCCAAGATTGCGGCCATCTGCCTTTGCTAAAAGTAGCACAAAACATGAAACTGACAATATCTCAGTAGCCCCTGAATGAAATTTGTGGCAAAATGATCCTTGCATTGAGGCATTTCAAAAGCAAATTTATAAAGACCAGGCAAGTTGGCCTCTGTTATGAAAAGTAGCAAAATGTGAAAATGAGAAAATCTCAGTGGAATTGGACCAATTTTGTTTCAGAATGGTCCCGTTGCAAAATAGCCAGGTGCGCGATATCAGGCCCATTTGGGCCTCTTATTTAGGATCATATACCATCTAACCCTTTTGTTCAGTTTGGTTTATATGTCCAAAGTTTTATTCTGTACCACCTCAACCCATGCCCTAGTTGTGTATTACGTTTAAAGTTTAGTGTCATAAGATGGTGGCACTGGCCGGGTTTATACCTGAGCCCCTGCTCACTTGCTCTAGTTTTGCAATGGATGGATGATACGATAGTCATACAGCTAAAATCATTTTACCAAGGAGAAGGTACA
This sequence comes from Ctena decussata, assembly GCA_963989385.1. Taxonomy (NCBI): domain Eukaryota; kingdom Metazoa; phylum Mollusca; class Bivalvia; order Lucinida; family Lucinidae; genus Ctena; species Ctena decussata. Next base: position 53,453,598 of record OZ022504.1, read on the forward strand.
TACATACAGATATGCACACTTGCTGAATAAAATTTTACATTTTTTTTCCAAAAATTTTTGCTTCACAGGCCTGAACTATAGCCAACTAAGGGCATAAAATTGCAATAAAGTATATTTCATAAAACAAAAAATATAGTGAGTGAGTGAGTGAACTCGGGTTTAACGTCCCACCAAGAACAAGGTTATACGGAGACGGGACCTCGGTTTTAAGTCTCATCCGAAAGACCGAAGAAGCGGGGGATCGATCTTGCGACCCCTGGAACAAAATATAACAAATCTGGAAGAATGGTAGGCAACAATCGAAATAATGAAAACAATACCTTCGTATCTGTATCATAATGTGGTTGCAAGACCTAATATTGACATTTTTACTGGCTCATGACTTTGCTTATTTGCATATAAAATTTGAACTTAACTTTTTTTAATTTATGATTAGCTTACACCAGAACAATTTTAATAAACTTGCATCCAGGATTGCAGATGAGGAAAGTCAGCAGTTAGTTAGGGATAACAGAAGTGTTTCTCATGGTGAAGTTTGTTGGTGTATATAGTTTTTCTCAACTTTACATCACAGTTTTGCATTAAACCTTTATGATTGCTCACAACTCTGTAACTACAGCGACACACCAGATTTTTTTCATATTTGATCCCTGATATCTCTGTAGCATATAAATGTAATACGTTAGATGTGAATAATGTATGACCATAGGTCAGGGCCTCATGGTGGGGTCAGAGGTAAATAAATATGACTTAGGCATTTTCTTTTTTTCAAAGTATTGCATTAAACCTTTTTGATTACTCATATCTCAGTAATTATATTGCAGATTTTTCTTCTGCATTTGGTTTATGTTATCTCTGTAGTATACCTTTTGATATGGACTGCCTAAGCCCCGAGGTCAGGCTGATGGGTGGGGCCAGGGGTCAGGTACCAGGACAATTGGTGTTTGTTGTATTTTTTTTTGCTTATAGTTCTAATATACATGTACTTGAATGAAACTATATCATGCACGACTAGGTTTATTTCATACTTGTTTACACCATATGGATGCTGCTGCTGATCTTAGGTCAAGATCACAGACACAGAATAAGTTTGTACATGTATATAAAATTTGCATTAAAATTTTGTGTTAAAAGTCTGCTTCATTAGGCGGTGAAAATAATCAGGGTATACGTGAGACTGTGCTCACTTGCTCTAGTTTGAAAACTTTTCAGTTCAGTGTTGCAGTGGTAATATTGGTTGGTTGCATTTTAGGTAGCACCTATTTCATATTAAAAGTGTAATTTTAAATATGTGGAATCATAAAAAAGACCACTAAAACTGTTATAAGAATTAACAATTTCATTTTCAGAGTAAACATTTCGGCTAAACTTCCTTTTTATTTCTGGCTGTTTCAATGTATTTGTTCACCGAGATTTTACGGTCAGTTGGTGGCTGTAAGTAGACATATGAAACAAATGAAAGAGAGGCTTCCATTTATTCAAAGCGAATACGGCTCATTTGGGCAAGAAGCAAATTATAGCATACACTCTATAGACGAAAGCAGTTTACGACTGGAAGAGAAAATAAGTGTATTAAAAAAACTGATATAACTCTGCGAGGGCAAGTCCAATATACAAGATAGGTGAGATACACTTATTGTTGATACACCTATTTCAACACATCGAAACTATGGAAATAATTTACGTAGCTAAGCTGCTTGAACAAAGAGGACTAACAAGCACCCAACATTTTACTTATTCATTATAGTTTTAATCTATATTGAAAATCGGCTAGTGCGGTTTGTAGTAAGCTAACATGTCCAGCAAATGGAAACCAATACAATCCCACATCACGTCTTCAAATCCAAAATGGAAAGAAGAATATGCATACACTGGCATTAGTTCTGGAAAGACATGCACGGTAAACCAAATGAATTCCCAGAAATGTGGACATTCAACAATCCCAATCGAAAGCAACATCTAATTTACCTATTTTGTATTTTACATTACAAAGCAAACTAAAAAGCGAAGTATATATTAAAATCTTAAAGAGTTCCTTCAAGAGCTGCGAACACATTCAGAAGCAGGAACATGAGCCGGACTACGTAGTTTCGGCTAATTAAGCCTCCTCAATGACCCTTACAATATCTGGTGATGAAACCAGACAAACCATACTGTAACTTCTTAATTTTAATTGTGCAGTCAATTCAAAGACTGCTTAGTATAAAAATGATCCAAATATTGTAAAAGACGATGATCTAGAAAAGAGTCTTAAACAATCTAAAATTTCAGATACCTCAGAACATATCCTCTGATCTCAAGGGACGAAAATAAAATATAATATGCACAATGGATGATGTACGGGGAGACGGTTCACGACTACCACACGGCACAACACCAGCTGTACAGGTGACCTTATTGCAAGAAGATCACCGACAAGAGGAATAAATACAAGGGGGCCATGATGGCTCTGGATCGCTCACCTGAGTATCCTGTGAACTTACCCGCAGAGACCGAAAGACAGAGTTTCACAAAGATTAAATGGAAAATGAACCCTTTATTGTGCCCTAAGGTTTTCATAAGATTTAACCTAATGACCTAGTTTTTGACCCCACATGACCCAGTTTCAAACCTGGTCTAGACTTCTTGGATATGAACATTCTGACAAAGTTATCAAAACTGTGCCCTCTAGAGTGTACACAGTGTTTTTCTAAGGTTTGACCTAGTGACCTACTTTTTGACCCAACAAGACCAAGTTGGACCCGTTTGTCTAAGATTTGACCTAGTGTTTGACCTCACAAGAATCAGATTCAAACTTGGCCTAGATTTTATATAGATAACCATTCTGACAAAGTTTCATAAAGATTGAATCATATATGTGCCCTCTAGAGTGTGCACAATGTTTTTCTAAGATTTGACCCAGTGACCTAATCTTTGACAGCACACGACCCAGTTTCAAAGATGGTCTAGATTTTATTAAGATAAACATTCTGACAGGATTTCATGATGATTGGATTTTAACTGTGCCCTCTGTGCCATTCTAAGATTTATATCTTTTTTTAGCTCTGGCGGCCATTCTGTTCAGTGGGGTGGAACCGTTTTAGCAATGTTTGTTCAGGGCTATGAGTCAATCATTTCTGTGAAATGTTTTTTTGAAATCGAGCCATTGGCTTCAGATACAATGTTGTTTAAAGTTTTAATCTATTCTAGCACTGGTGACCATATTGTTCAGCGGAGCGGAACCGTTTATGCAATTTTGGTAGAGGGTTTCCTAAGGAACATTTCTGTGAAATTATTTCAAAATCTGCCCTGCAGTTTTGGATAAAAATTCGTTTAAAGGTTTTTCTACTTTTAGCTCTGGCGGCCATATTGTTCAGCGGAGCGGAACCATTTGAGCAATTTTGGTAAAGAGTCTTCAAAGAAACATTTTTGTGAAATTATTTCAAAATCTGCCCAGCAGTTTTGGAGGAGAAGTCGTTTAAAGACACATTTTTGATTGCATAATACCCTAATGACCGTTTATTGAAACATGCTGCTCAGAAGACTTTTCACTGCAGTACAGGTAGGGGGCCAGATAAAGGGAAATCAATTGTCAAGGGAAAAGACAGAATATGATTATAAACAGATGATAATTGGATCAGACTGTTTTTGAAGACTCACATAGAGCTGTGTTGAACAGTGCTGCCATAATCTGCTCAAAACCTGTTTTTATGCCAAGGGCTACTAAAATATGCCATGCAAATATAGGTACTCATAAATTACAACGTTCGCGCATACAGAAGACTTAGATCAGCATGTGTCAATCATGTTTGCATAAACAGTCTACGATTCCTTAAAAAAAATTGAAGACTATGATCAGTCTACACAGTATGACAGCTGATTTGAATATTTACGCCAAATCAGCCTGCACAGCTAAAAAGCAAACAAAAACCAAAAAAAAAAACTGATTAGTCTACATTGATGTGACATATTGTTCTCACGAAAGTTACGTTATCGATGAGTATTCGAAATCAGCATGCACATTCTGTCTTTATTTTCGCCTTTTCAAGTTTTGGGCATATATATGTGTCTAGGTTTATATAATTTTTCACAAAATATCACATAAAATCAGATCTACAAAATAAAATTAAAATAATTATCTCTTTGTTTAGTTTGCAAGTTTTATATGACTGTTTTACATATGTCTAGCAAAAAGTCATTTTTATATTTTTTATAATGCCAGAAACGTTCATATGTTTAGCTTTTAGCAAACAGTGAAACCTTTTTTTTATTTTTTGCATTTACTTTAACATAAAATAATCATTAACATATCGAAGAAAGAAAAGGAAAACAGTTGTACAACCATTATCTCGGATCAGACAAAAAAAACAAAATAATAAAATCAACAATAGATAAAATGAATATTATAATATATTTTTCTTTATTATGAATTATTTTTTTTAACTCATTAGTTTTTTGTTCTTGTTGTTAAATTGTTTAAAGTAGATGCATCTACAGGATAATATCAGTTTCCCAATATTAGGCCCCACTTTTAGAATTTGTCACTTGCATAATCCCCTCATAATCACCTAGATAAGACAATCCTTTGATGTTAGCTGTGGCCCTAAGCACTGTTTATTGAGAGTTATCAAAGTGTGCCACCCCAATTTGTTAAAGAAAAAATGTATCTTTAAAGGTTTTTTTTCTATTTTTAGCTCTGGCGGCCATATTGTTCAGCCTGATGCTTTTCAATAAGGCGCTCTTAACATTTCGTTTACATAACGTTGAAAGTGCATGATACAACAGTTGTCTGACCCAGCTTGATTCAAAATTAATGCAGCGCTCCTTTTAACATATTTATACTTAGCCATTTTTATTGTTATACAGCCTAAGTAGTCCGTCTGTATTATCCCTTCGAAATCGGATACCTCATTAGAAGATTTGTTTGAAATTTTGTTTTTGTTGTCAGTGCGACTAGAGTTTTAACTGGAATCATTTCCTTTGAACAACATTAGAAGACAATTGACTAAAATTTAACCTGAGGATTAAGATGCGTTATCCTTTGGAGACAACGATATTGTGTTATTGTTTAACGTCCACGGTAAACAGTTATGGTCATGTCTGGGCGGTCAGTTAACCTAACCACACTATTCCTGGGCAGGCTTAGACCTCCTAGGCGGTTAAGCAGTACTAAGTGCACTTTCTTTTATACTTTTCAATGAATTATGGAGATTTCTCGATGAAATCGAAACTGATAATCTCACTGTTTCAAACAGTGAAATTATCACTTTATATTTTACTGTTTCAAAAAAATAAAACTTTCGTTAAATATCTCATTTATTTGTAGGTAAATTGGCTAAACCTTATCCGGCTTGACTTAAATTACGTCATGCATGTTTGCACGTCATTACGACGTTTATGACGTCACTAAAAGCGCCAACGTAACATTGTTTATGCACGCGGCGTCAGGCTGCCTAAGTCTCCTATTGGCATTCTTTCTTAGCAAATTTCTTGAGATTTGTTTGTGTAAATGAGTTTTCAAGCTTTTTTTCAGTTGCAAACCGTTATTACAAACCAATATCATACCTAGTAAACACGCTGGAAGCATCAAATTTGACGCAAAACGTCTAGAAAAAAAGTTGTGTCTCTGTCGTGATAACCGACACATAGGAATAAGTGATTTTGTCTAATTTTAAAGCATAAAAAAAAACAGAAAACTTGAATATTTATTTGTAAAATCGATTTTTATTTCACTCATGAACATCAAAAGTGTTATTAAAATACTGCTTTTGGTGTTCATTTGGTGAAATAAAAATCGATCTTTTGGTGTTCATTCGGTGAAATAAGAATCGAAAAAAGTCAAATATCCTCTGTTACTTTCACGGGTTACTGACTAAAATTATGGACGACCGACAGATATACGGCAACGTACGATGTTGCACCACTTTAGCGTACCATGAGCACTGTGTCATCTGTGAGAAATAAAAACTGGAGTATTGCTTCAATAAGTTTGTTTCAAAACATACACCGTTTATAAGAGAACTTTGTCGTCAATGATAATTTAAACTAAAGAAAGTATTGGACGATGGATGGATATATGGCAACGTACATTAGCTCACCATCAGCACCATCTCGTCAGTGAGAAATAAAAAACTGGAATACTGCCTCATCATGGTGTTAGAAAATAATGTCTCCAAACTTCAATAGTAAGTTCCGAAAAGAATATTACACACTTACTAAGCTTTGGATCATTCTTGAGTCTCTTTCCTTCACACGCATTACAGTTTCAAGAATATTTGCCTCCTCTTCGATTCTGATTCGTTCAAATTCAGCAAGGAGCACGCATATCAAACCAGATCTTATATAACCGGACCTAAGAGAAATAAGATAAACTTTTGTAAGAAATATAATGTACCATTGTAGATGACGAGAATAAACATTTTCTGGCGTAAAAGTGAGTTTACTAGCACCTGAAAGTTTAGTAGTGTAATGGTTAGCACCGATAAGTTACTTAACCTATGAGTCTCATTTGCCGGTCCTGCCACGATAGGCCGAAATGTTAAGTCATTCGGAGCATTTATTTTTATGCTGCGTTTGTTTGATTCTGAGCAAGCCTTTTTAATTTCATCTGATTTATGTACCTTTGGTAAACCATAAAAATTGCTTTCCTTTCTGTCAAAGTTTGTCAAATAATCGTGTTATTTTTTTGTTAATTCATGTATGTGATCTTTTATCAGTGCTGTATATTGTTTCCATGTAGTTTTATAAGGATTCATAGGAAGTCTCTTGTAAAAGCCATTATTTTCTAATATGTTTGTTATTTGTTGTTCATAAAATGTTGCATTCATAATAACTGTTGCACCTCCCTTATCTGCCTCTTTTATTATTATGGATTTGTCATTTTTCAGATTTTCCAAGGAATTACGTTCTTGTTTACTTATATTTTTCTTTATTTTGTCTGTTGGTTTAGGAATGAGAGGATGTTCTGATATGACTTTTATAAAGTTATCTAAATGTTGGTCCCTATTTGATTCTGGTGTAAAATTACTTTTGTTTCGTACTAACGACCCATCGTCTTTGGGTGTCGTGCCACAGAAATATTTCTCCAGGCGTAGTTTTCTTGAAAATTCTGACAGATCGTTACTCAGTTCATTTATATTGGTTTTAGTAGGTGTTGGACAAAATTTAAGACCTTTTTCTAGTATACTTACTTCTGATTCAGTCAAGATTTTGTCAGATACATTAATGATTTGGATTGTATCGTTTGAAATTATTGCCTCCTCGGGTAGCGAGGAGGTCGATTCCCTAAAAAAGGACGCTGACCTTGTGCATCAGTTTGATATGAAGGTGGCCTTGGAATGATATTTGATTGCGAAAAAATTATTGCTTCGTCTGTGTTAGTTCTTTGTCCTTGTCTCTGTTGCTGTTGCCACTGTCGTTGTGGCCTCTGTTGTTGTTGTTGCTGTTGTTGTTGAGGTTGTGGTGGTTGTGCTGTTTGATTTTCCCTGGGCGAGCGTTGTTGTGTGTTTGACGCTTGATTTCCCCTTTTGAGTGTCTCTGCGTAAGATTGCATTATTAGGTTTGGTGGGTTAGAACTTCGATCTTGGTTTTCAGTTTGTGGTCGGCTTCCGACTTGTTTAGTTCTCTGCTGTTTTCCTCGGTTCTCTGTCGTAACTTCATCCACTGATGATCTGATTTTAACATATCACAGAATCGACGTGAATTTCTCGATCAACCTCTGGTACGTACCTTTGTATACAGGTATACATGATCTTGAATGCCTGCTTATGTGTATGGTTTGAAAATTGAATTATTTCCAGCTTTAGTGAGCATCATAGAGACTTGAAAAAAATAAAGATTTATTTTCAGTGTCCATCTCTTAAACAGTCTGTACGTGCCTTTAATTTACTGATGCATGTAGAATAGTCTTGGATGCAATACATGTATAATATATATATGATTTGGTTTCATGCATACTTCTCGAGCTTTGTCCAGCAAAGGTAGATATTTAAAGGGAAAGCTACATGATGTCAGATGAACGAATGTGCCGGTTCTATCTGCAGAGGCTGGGTCCAGGCAATTTAGTGTATTTCTTCTTCGTATTAGGATTACCTTTTTGTTGTGTTGCTTGACAGTTATGAACTATAAAGTATATCAACTACGTATTATAAACAATTCAATACGTTTTATAGTCTATATCTTTTGTTTTATTTTTGCTATTCCATTCATCCAAATCAGTCAATAAGCAGAAACTCAAAATTATAAACCAATATACGCGCTGTCTTACTCGCAGTGGATAAGGACTGGCTGTGCTTCGTAAACGAAAGGCTGCCAACTCTGGACTGCATTCAAAAGTGCAAGTACAGATGGTGTATCATTCGGTGTTGTAGAACCCTTCTGCCAGGAGTGCAAAACAAACTCTTTCACTGTTTTGGTTGCCTCACCCTGAAGATAAACAATGTTTTGAAACTTTGTACAAGAAATAAGAAATGATGCTATGAGAATGTTTATGAATCGAAAACTTGTTTTATGAGCCTGTTACGCAGATGCACTGTCATTGAAAAGGAACCGACACCTTCGATTTCCAAGCAATATTGCCATACACACCTAATAGAAATTAAACATTAACGACGGCACAAGCAGCAAAACAAGGCAAGAGAAGGATCAACGGTTTAGCTCCTTCCACCGAATGGCCGCGAGGTTAATCTAAATAATAAACAAAAAGTAAAAGACTAACAGACTAACAGAAAGCCGAGAAATAATGACAGAAAAAATGAACAACATCAGATGCATCACACTACAATAGTCAGTGCCAAATTTCTCGCATCACACTACAATAGTCAGTACCAAATTACTCGGGAGTAGTTGGGTGTGTGTGGTGGTGGGGATGACGATGAACTATATACAGCAATACCAACTTTTGGATACAACGAACACATGAAAAACTGAAAGTTATTGACACTCTTCGTAAAACAACAATGTCGTGTGCAAGGTTGCAAACACCAAACAGTGCCGGTTTAAGCTGCACTTGACTTGCATGGTTACAAGCCTCGCCTCAATGATCCCTAAAGAAGTAGAAATGATAGGCAATGATCAGGAGCTAATACAAGCAGCACCATGTAGAGCGGATATATCCTCCGTACGGCACTTAAACCAGTAGCAGTGAAGTCAAATAAAAAAAAATAAATAAGTGTTGCCTTTGAAAACAAAGAATGCATACAAGAACAAAAGTCGGGGTTAATGTTTTATTGAGATTCTCCATATCAGTAGCGTCATCTGCATACGCCCACAGGCTTAGGTAATCCCTAATATTAAATATGAAGCGGGCTCATGGATTTCAAAGGCACATGGTCAAAACTTTAAATAAAACAGTTAGTCATAGTACCACTGGGTGGTTGCTTAGTCCCGGTGGGAGATGATTTTTTCTGACAATCGTCAAAGATTTTTTCTGACAACGGTCCCGGATTTTTTCCAAATCGTCAATGATTTTTTCTCCGTGACGTCATAACAGAAAACTGGTGCGACAAAATGGCGAGTTTAGTCGATTAAATCATTTATTTACAAATCCTATGCTTATTCTTGGTAGAGATTAGGCAAATTAGATAAAATACACATGTTTAACGTGGTCAACAGATAAAAGATACCTGGAAATTTTCGTTTATGGTACATCTTGAAGAACTGTCCTCTATGTCTATGTCTGCGAAGTTTACCATAGGGTAACGTTAGTTTTAATCATAAATCTGTGTTGGGAAAATGTCTCATTATTTTTTGACACCTTACAATAATATAAATAGGTCTGTAAGCCCATTTTCATTTTTCATAGGTCCCGGATTTTTTCCTACAAGTCCCGGATTTGCTCCTACAATAGATTTAAAGCGCCTGATTTTTTCTGACAACGCAAACCACAAAATGAGTAGTTATTATGATACGTTATTGCGCATATATTGAACAGCAAGATAAAAAAAATGCTTCAAACTTAATTTTGGTGCATAAATGGATAACAAAATATTTGTCGGTCATCAAAAGACCAGCCCTTCCATTGTATGCACCATGTAGCCCATTCTATTGCTTCAAATTTGGTTGTAAATTTGAGTGCCGCCACAGTCAGGCTATTTTTTTTCTCTTATGAGGCATAGTAAATTTACATTGTTTCTCCAGACTTGTGCGTGCATGCATGCGTGCATACGTGTGTATGTGCGTGTGATTCCAAAGCATCAATATTTCCTTTTGTACTATCTTTGGTGTACAGTGCTTGCATGTTCCTCACAATCCTCACCATAACATAGTGTATGTGAGTCTTGAAAATGCACAGGTCCAGCCGGTTCTACGCTTGAGGGACTGAACATTTTTTCATACTACACATCAACACCAGAACAGAAATGTTTAAACCAAAATGTTCTGAAAGTCAATCCTTTGAAAGCAAGGGATACATAAAAGGAATAAATGAAAATAACATACTCGGTTCAGTTGCAGCCGCCGGGCCGCGTAGCACAATCGGTAGGGCACCTGACTTATAAGTCAGAGGTCCTGGGTTCGAAACCCGGTCTGGCCACATACTTTCGTTTCTCCCTCCGCTGATTCAAGAAGGGCAGTTGTCAGTTTCTGGCGAAAGTATGTGCACTTAGTACTGGTTAACCGCTTAGGAGGTCTAAGCCTGCCCAGGAATAGTGTGGTTAGGTTAACTGACCGTCCCGACATGACCATAGCTGTTTACCGTGGACGTTAAGAATCAACTCAATCAATCAATCAAATCAATTGCAGCCATTTCCCTACCAGGAGCTAATCTCTTTTAAAATTTTGTCGAATTGAAATCAATGATTCCAAAGGACCAGAAATTATATAATCTGCACAATGATTGGGCACGGTGAGATATTTAATGGCCATTACACGCCTTCTAACGCCTGTTTCAGTGACGTTTCTATTTGTTTGAGAAAATCTGAAGTGTTTGTTTTAAGAATTTCAGTATGTAATGCCATTGAAAAATTGATGGAGCGTAGTAAACACTGTTTGCCATACTCCCATACAAATGATACTAGCTATTGCGGAATTACAAACTCTTGGCAGAATGACGTCTAGATGACGTCACTCTGGCATGATTTTGAACTCCTAGTTACTATGGTAACAGACATATGACGTCATTGTTATAAACTGTTTGCCATGATCCATCAATTTTTCAATGACATTGCATACTGAAATTATTTCAACAGACTTCAGATTTTCTCAGACAAATAATTATTATCAAGTTACCGGTATTCCGTTCCGTGTTATACATGTAATGTGCAACACCAGCCATGCCCCTAGCAGCGGCTCGGCCACTCTATTTTCAGAATGACTCAAAATGAAACAAATGTTTCCAAAATGACCAGAAAATTATATAATCTGCCCTATGGTGAAGTTTGGCGAGACGTTTTTCGGCCGCCACACAGCACTTATTGCACTATGATGAAGTACGGGGGAACTTTTAATAGTCGCACGGCATCTCCAGCTTCATGTGAAGTTAAATAAGATTGGAAATGTTAGATTTGTTTAGAAAAATGGAACACTTCCAAAAACTGAAAATAGCAGACTCGGTGTAATCTGCACTTGAAGAGAAGATTCAAGTTTGAAAAAAATGACTTCTGTTGTAATGTCTTTTACGTATTCCTTGCTTCCGAAGGGTTCATAGTTTCGATTTTGTCATCATTTGCACGATGAAGGCAAAAACAGTAGGCTAAATGCAAATACTGTCTCAAGTCATTTCCTGATGCCACTACGACCCTTCGACATTGTGTTGAAAAACATCCAAACGAAAAACTTTGTCTTCTGCGGCCGCTTTATAATGCAGAAGGGAACCTAATAAAATATAAAGCAAGAGTATTTGATGTGTTAGGCAGTTCGTTAGATGTGACATACAAAATATCCAGTTTGCAAACAACAAGGTGTCAATACACACGAGAACAATCACACAAAGTCCTGTCCAAAAAGTTCGAAGAATTAACACACCTACAAAATCTGTTCATAAACAGTTATTTACTGAGCACGACAATGAAATACATAGTGAAGCACGGGGCTAACACCAATTTCCCATGCCTGTGCTGTCAAAAGAGCCAGTCAGTTTCTATACATGCTAAAGTGGTTGTCGACCGAGACAGTCGACAGAAGTATCATTCGGTCGACAACCACCTCATTATAATATACATGTGTCATCTACCATAACTGGTACTGCTTACTACCTCCTTCTCTGTCGCGAGCCACTTCCTTTTGGCATCTTCAAATGGCGTCTTTGTTCGGTTCGGTCGACAGCACAGGTAAGCAAATTGGTATTACCTCCGTGTATACTCGAAAAGTAATCAACTGTATAAATGTGCGCAAACAAAATTTTACCTGGAAATTATCTGGCAAATCGAAGAAGATGGTGGAAACACGTGGGTGGCAGTAGATCTCCTGACTTTGATTTTGGTTAGTTTATCATGCGGACGCCACATCAGAGATCTCGTGGCGTCCAAGGTCACAGTGACGTCAGACTATCTAATGCTGGCATTTCAGTCAATGTAGTTTATTCAAACAGCAATTAGGTTATTTAATGGATTCACAAGTATGAGTAGGCCTATGGCCGTATTTAAGGATGTAGGGCCTACTAAATCAATGAATTTGCTAATAGGGCCTCCACTCCAAACTTTTTATGATTTGATGGGCACTCTTTGGTTTTGCTTTTGTTAGACACTTCCACACCATCCTCTAGGGGCAAACAGCGTTTACACCCGATATCATACCACTAAACACGCTGAGCAACAGCAGTCCAGGTATCTCAGTAGGTTAAGCGCTGGCCTGCTGATCTAGCGGTCCCTGGTTCGATACCTGCTAAAGGCGGAAATCTATACATCGTAAACGGGATTCCACTGCACATAGCTTTTCATTATCTCCCTACCGTCGTCTTTATCTGACTGAAATACTTTTGAAAAGGAGTCATTCACCCATCAACGCTTAGCAACAGCACACTGAAGCGAAATGGCAAGGAGAAAAGGTTAATTCCCTGGCGCCAGCAATATCAACTTGGAACAATCTCATCACTGTAATTATAAAGTATAAGGCACTGTAGTTATTAAGCATAAAAGATAAAAAAAAATCCTCTCTTTCTGTCGTGTAATGAATTTTTTCACTCATGAACACCTGTAGTGATAGTTTTCCTAGAGGCATACCACGGAATACATGTCAGTAATGCTTCTGATGTTCAATCGGCGAAATAAAATTAGATCACACACTAAAAAATCTAATTGCTGAGTCTATAATCCAAGTTTTGGGTCTCTGAAATGCAATATATGATGTAGGAAAAAATCCGGGACACTGTAGGAAAAAATCCGGGACATTAAATTCGTTGTAGGAGCAAATCCTTGACATTTGCTGTAATTTTCGTCCTTGGTTTGCAGAGGTTTTTTCACAGAAAAAAATGTGACAAACGACTAAATGCGCTCATAAAATGCTTCAGAAAACAGCCTGTTTGCAAAAGATCAGGAGAAAAAATTGAAAATAAGTTTGTTCACCTACCCTTTTGCTTCGTCACGCTTACGAGACACTAATTGTCAGAAAAAATCGTTGACGATTGTCAGAAAAAATCATCGCTCACCGGGACTAAGCAACCACCCAGTGAGTACGATGCCGGTTTACATAATACAATTAAAGTGGTCAAAGAAACAAACATCATAAGTCTGAACTTGTAAACAACAGGAATATTGACCTAACCAAAATGTGTAAATACACAGGCCCCAATAGACAAGTGTAATCAGGTTCTTGCGAAAAGAATGTATGACACGCCTTTGAAATACAAATATCATGTCCACGTTCTTGAGAGACTTGTCAGAGGAACTGAATGTCTTGCAAATGAATGTTCTCAGACATAAGTTATGAAATATTTAGATTGTAGCGATTCGCGAAGTCATGGTGTAGTCAACAGAACTTTGAAGAGTTGAGTAGCGTAAAATATGATCAAGCATAAAGCTTCACTGAGAAACATAAAATCCGTGTATAGGTGCCGAATGGGTATATCTACGCATGAACAGAAAATACAGAAAAGGGCAGTGAACCGGAACGGATTCAATCGAATTCCACATCATGTCCTGAACAACAAACGAGAACGGTACATGTACAGCCAAGACCGCACTAAAATAAACAGCACCGGCGAAAAACCAAAGGGTCAGCTCATTTTCATTATATGGATACAAGACTACACTAAATAAACTGAACAAATAAGTCAATGACAAAGCCTAGTAACAAATTTCATTTGTCAGTATACTGTCGACATTGTGTGTAAAAGGCAGATGAAATAGACCCTGTAGTGTTCTCAAGTTTAAGTCCACATTGAAAATAAGAAGCATGAAACCAAAGGTCCTAGAAATCTTGAACGTTTCGGAGATGGAACAATTAGGACTTAAATTTCATACTTATATATTATTACGGATCCTTGCGAATCACTAGTAGCTTAAAACTGCTTTAGTCTCTTAAGTAATACTACGATTAAATGCAGTAAATGACGCGTCTGCAAGTGACTGATTGTTGATATTTTTTCAATTATTTTTCAGTTATAAACGCGTAGAGAAAGTTATTCAGCTCAACGTATGAAAGACCAAACATACAGTCTTTAAAAAGATGTATGCATGTACGTGAAAGTGGTCAAAGTACCCAAATCATGAGTCCAAACCCGTTACTCATTAAAACATTGACAATGCCGGAATATTCTAGATTCAAAGACATGGGCTCCCAAACAGAGATGTGATCAGGTGCTCGCGAGTAGTAAGCATCACCTGTCTATTATATTATACCCGCCATACATATGTTTAAGTGGAAAACGTCAAGGAAAATGAAAGTCCGGTATTTAAAAGCCTAACTAAGCTTCGGCGGAGGCCATCAAATCGAAAATTAGTTTAGAAACGGCCACATTGTAGGGATCAACGAGGTCATGGTGTCTCCAATAAAACGTTTAAACTGTCGACACAAGCTTTACATCTGGCCAATATTGATATTTATTCGAAAATTATTAATTAATTAATTAATTTATAATGATTATCTATCTCCTTTTATCCTAGCTAATAATCGGCAATCGAACTTACAAAATCTTGTTTAATTGAGAAGATGTTTTCCGAATACTGATCTCCGCATTTGGATTCCTGATATTTCAGATGCTTCATGTTGTCGTTTCCTGGTATACCAACATCATTTCCTCTGGTCTAAAATATAGGTGTTTGAATAAGTTAATATATCCAAAACAAAGCTAATACCTCTGAAGCCGAAAACAATGTCCCGATTTATATTTATCTCGTTCGAACAATTTAAGGATAGGCCCGATAATTTTGATTCTGCTATAGTATATTGTTTCTTGTTTTGGATGGTGACGCTCACCGTTCTACCTCATACTTGGCGTATTCAATTTCCTAGAGTGTCTGCACATGTAACTGAGTTCAATGTCTTTAAAAAATAACTGCCACAGTTCTCTAACAGGCTTGTCAGTAGTATAACCTTTGAAAGGTTTTCTAAAACTAATGATCTGATATCTAAATTCAATATTGGAATGTAATAATTTTGCTTTAAGCCTTAACGGAACCTGAGTTTTGAGCTTAGTATTTGAATTAATAACAAAAAAGGTATACCTGATTGTTTAAATCAGTTCAGAAAAAATATAATACTTCACAGACGTAATTGCATAAACATAAATGTAATTCTAAAGTCTGCATGTTTAGTGCGCAACCTAATCATGGTTTATAGCTTTGCTTCCTCCGTCTTCAAATGTACGCCGGTGAGTCGGGCGTCAGAGCCAAAAATGGCCCTGACCACCTACTATTTATTTCAGTTGGTTGGGACCCGAGCTTCTCTTATTTGAAGCTTGTCGAAATGAAGCAGATAGTTTTGTTGTCCTGTTTATCGGTGGAGTTGTTTAACGCCCAACGGATAAGCAGGTGTCGCTTGTCGTAGTTTCAGTCTAATTCTCATCTTTGCTTCATTAAAGGTTTATCAATGATTCTTATTTGTTTCTCGTGATTATTAATAATGAGTTTGATATTCTTCAACGGACATAATTTCAAAATTCAAAATTACAAAGTAACATTATTCAGTCAATATGAAGTTGGAGTAATGTTTCTTGTTCCCTGCATATCGTCTGATGATGCTTCATATGTGATCGAGTTTAAAAAACTATGTTCAATCGTTTAAAAGCTCTAGATCAGACATTACTACCATACGTAAAATTACAAATGGACGCAATTACGTCAAATATATGTAGAGTTATGGTTCTTGATTTCTGCACGCCATCTGATGATGCTTTATATGTGAACAAAGTTTCAGAAATAAGGAGCAAGCACGTGTTCCATGCTCAGAATTACAAAGGGGCATAATTCTGTCACAAATGTAGATGAAATGATAATTCCTAATCTCTTGTCTGAATATATTTTATAAGTGTACCAAGCTTCAGGCAAATATCTTCAGCGATTTAAAAGTTATGGAGTGGACCAGATTTCTATAGTCAAAATTTCAAAGAACCATAATATCATCACAAGTGAAGGTGGAGTTACTGTTTTTGTTCTTAGGTTATTAACTGATAATGCCTCATATCTGTTCTAAGTTTTGTGAAATTACCCACATTGGTTTCAGAGTCATGCGGACGAAACGCTTAAACTACGTAGCCATACCTGAAGTTCCTCTGCGTACTACGGCATCGGCGGATACGATTTCCTTTACAAAATTGCATGCAGGTAGACATATGGTTCTTGGTTTTTGCATATAATCTGATGCTGATTATATGTCTTTTACATTACGTTAAAATGTCTTCAACTGTTTGAATGTTACAGACAAGACTATATTTCATACTCAACATTTCAAAGGGACAATGTTCCGTCAAAACTATAGATGGAGAAATAGTTCGTTTCTCTGAATGCCGTCTGATAATGCTTTATATTTGCACAAAGCTCATAAAACTGTCCTCAAGGATGTTCCAAAGATGTCACTTAAGTGTTGACATTAAAGTTACAATGTCGTAATGGCGAACGATGCATTCACGTTGACGCGCGACGAACAAATAGCTTATATACTAATTAAAATAAGACGGAATAAAATCCCAAAATAAATTCAGAAAGCGCTAAAGGAAGTTTGTTCAAAATCTCTTCTTGCAAACGGTTTTATCATACGATGCGTACGAGAATTCAATAGACGAACTACTGATAGTAACAAGCATCTGTGCGAAAGGACTTTGTCTGCGACGACAGATGCAACTGTGGCACGTGTAGCAAACGTGTTTAATAATGACAGAATATACATGGTTTTACTAAGGATTTGGACATGCGTCAAATAGTTAAGTCACTGTAGTTGTACGGAACGTTTGACAATGCGAAAGACTGCTGTTTGGTGGGTGCCCCACATGCTGTCAGAAATTGAAAAAGTCCAATGTGTGAAAATTGCTCATAAACTTCTGCAAAGGTATAATGAGGAAGACGATGAAATGTTACAAAGCATTGCTGTAATCGATGTGACACGGATACGTTCGTTTGACGCCGAATTGAAACGCCAAAGTAATGATTGGCATATCAAATACTCTCTCAGAGCAATAAAATTCCGTTGAAGTCAAAACTGTGCCAAAATATTTATGATTTTTGCGTACGATTTTCTTGGAGTACTGACAACACATAGGGTATCAACCGGTCAGAATGTGAATAAAACATACTGTAAAATGTATATGAGAATAATACCTCGTCCAACATTACGCCAAAAACGCCAAAAAATTATTAACTGCACACCAGAATGTTTATACGACACCGCGTCACCCCACAAAGCAAACGTTGCCCAAGGGGCTAATGGAGTCATATCAGTTTGAAGTTCTCGATCACCCTCGATACTCCCCCGATCTGAGCGCCCCTTATTTTATCTTGTTACCGAAACTGACAAACCCACCACGGGGAATGCGCTACGAGAGTTTGGATGAACTAGAGTGCTTCCTGAACGGGGATGTCCGACGGATCAACTGAAGTTGCCTAGCAACCGGCATCGAAACGTTGCCAGGAAGATGGAATTCTGTCATTCCATCCAAGGGAGATTACCTTGAGAGATTATTAACACTAAGTTGTTTATTATACAATCATAACGATGTATGAGCCAGTGAGCAGTTATTATTGACTGACATTCGTACATACGGTTTCTCTTCAAGTAAGTAAATCAAAACATGAATTCAGATGGAAGATTTCCTGCAAAATCCACCAAAGACAGAAAAACAAAGCAATCACTAAACCTGCGCTAAAAGAAACAGCCCAGCACAGATGAATGTCGAACAGCCATACAAAATACATGAACTACTTATGAATTCAAAGCTACACAATTATTTTACCTGTGTTGCCAAATCACGACCATTTGTAAGGTTAATAATGGTTCTGATGTTGTGCTTTTCTAGCACCGTCCATAGCTCATCAAATGATTTCTGATCTGGCGTTGTAGCCACGATAAAACTGTCTTTCCGTGTATAATTCTGAAATAAAGTACGTTAGATGGTGTCTCTGTAACATGAAACAAAACGCTGGAATGGATTTACAAAATCTATAAATACTCGTAAACACATTCTAATAACTTGTCGGCATTTCTTATCTTTATAGAGAATGCGTCTGCAGACAGAACAATTGTGCTTGTCCATTTCCATTTATTTGTGAACCTTCGCTTTTTGTCTCTCTCAAACTTTTGTGGTTTTGCGACACAGAAGTTAAACACCAAAACCCGCATCTGCCGCACGAAATGTGGTAATGGCGCATTAATATCTTTACCATCATATGATATCGTCCTTTTTCAAAGTAGTCACCCTTTGTACAAAATTTGAGCCGGTACACTAGAAAACCAACAAACTCAGCAAATTGTGGACAGACGGACGACGTACGGACGACGGAGTATGCCTATACCATAAGCTCCCCCGGAGCCGCTGGTTCAGGTGAGCTAAAAAACAGACATTACGCAAATATTCCATAAGAACGTTTAGAGACAACAATCTAAATTAATAGAACATTTATCTATGTTTAAGTAGCACCTTATCATTAGAACTTTATTTCTTTTTCAATTAAAATGGCAGAGGGCAAATATACTGACCTCTGCTAGTTGGCAACTGTCCTTTGTAGGGGCAAACAGACATTTTGCCATACTATTTGAATTTTTCTACCCGGAAAACACATAATCTTTGCCAGACATGCAAGCCTGTATCGTACTTCAAACTTATAATAAACATTCCTTTTTCCAAATATCTAAATACAGTTCTATGAGACAAAATGCATGTCACGCTGTGCAAATAAACACATTTTCTGGTGACCAACTCAAAGTTCTATCCTCTAAGATCTATTCATTACATTGATATCATGTCTCGCAAACATACGTATTACATTTACATAATTTTATTTATTCAACTTGTATTTAGCACCCAAATCCACCTGGAGTATAGTCATTTTCATGAATTTATTTCAATTCTAATCCTATACTGTCTTGTTTTTATTCGTTCAAATATACATGTATATGCTTATTTTGACATATTCATATTAATTATCAGCAGTGTAAAATATCTCTGCCCAGTTTTGTCTGAGAATAAATTCATTTCAGTTTTATGAAGCATTTTTAACACCTACTGTCATTTATGAACAAGACAGGGCCAATGTGTGTGACATAAACACGCCAGAGCATCAATATATGACGTCACAACTCTTAGTGATGACGTAGGTACCGACTCAGTAAATTTATTATTCGCAGCAATTATCGCTTTAAGTACTGCTTATGTCCCCCAACTTTGAAACAGTTGGTGGGGCATATTGCTTTTGGTTTGTCCGTGCGTCTGTATGTGCGTCCGTGCGTGGGTCAAACTTTTTCGTGCCTGCTGTAACTTCAAAACCCTGCCAGCTAGGGTCTTGAAATTTCGTATATGGATTTCTCATAGATAATTAGCTGACACGCATTCTTTTCTTTTCCAACAATGCCACTTTTTAGAGTTATGCCCCTTTTAGAAAAATGAGATGACTCTCTTGTTAGCTTGATATCTCAATAGGTATTTGAGCTGTGGCCTTGATATTTGGTATACTGATTATGTATGAGGAATAAATTATCTGATTAACTTTTAAGAGAATTCCGTAAAATTTTGATGGAGTTATAGCCCTTGTTTGAATTTCTCATTTATCCAACTTTTAAATCGCTTGACCTAGGAAGCTGATTTTGGTATAGTAGTAGTCCTTGATGAGTTAAACACTTTAGTACATGTTTGGTAACTCTGGATTCATTGATTATGGAGTTCCTCTGGTATTCCATACTTATGCAGTTACTGAGTTCAGAAAGCTGGAGGGGCAAAATGCTTTCGGTTTGTCCGTACGTCTGTTTGTGCGCCGTCCGTGAGTTTTGTTAATGCCTCAGATAACTTTAAAAGCGTGCATACTAGGGTCTTGACAGTTTATGTGTGGGTTCCATATTTGGTGGGAAATATTTCGTTTTGCTTGTCTGTCCGTCCGTGCGTGCGTGCATGTGTGCGTCACACGTTCCATTTTTTGCTGTAACTTTGGAATCCTGATAGCTAGGGTTTTGAAATTTCATATATGGATTCGTCATGAAAAATTAGCTCACTCTTGTTTTTTTTTCTTTTCCCAGTTATGCCCCTTTTTGGAGTTATTGTCCATTTAGAAAAATTATATGACTGTCTTGTTAGCAAGATATCTCAAAACGTGTTTGAGCTATGGCTTTGGTATTTGGTATACTGATTGGGTATGACAAGCAAATTACCTGATTAACTTTTGGGACAGTTCCGTAAAATATTATTGGAGCTATTGCCCTTTTTTGTATTTGGCATGTTTCAACTTTTGCACCGCTTGAGCTAGGAAGCTGATTTTTGGTATAGTAGTAGTTCGCGATGTGTTAAATACTTTAGTACATGTTAGATAACTCTACATTCATTGCTTACAGAGTAACATCCCCTTATGTTCAATACTTTTGCAGCTACTGAGCTCAAGAACCACTGGGAATAGGGTTTTGAAATTTCATGTATAGATTTCTTGTTAAAAAATAGCTGACACATACATTTTCTTTTCCCAGTTATGCATCTTTTGGACTTATGTCCCCTTTAGTAAAACGGGATGACTATTTTGAAAGCAAGACATCTCACAAAGTATTTATGCTATGGCCTTGGTATGGAGCATGCTGGTTAAACCTGAGGAGTAGATTACCTTATTAACTTTTGGGATGATTCCGTAAAATATTTATGGAGTTATGGCCCTTGTTTGGATCTGGCATTTTTCTAACTTTTGAACCGCTTGAGCTAGGAAGTGATTTTTGGTATAGTAGTAATTCTTGATATGTTAAATGCTTTTGTACAGGTTGGGCTACTCTGCATTTCTTAATTACGGCGTTACTTCCCCTGATGTTCAATACTTATGCATCTACTGAGTTCAGGAACCACTGGAAATAGGGTGTTGAAATTTCATATATGGATTTCTCACGGAAAATTAGCTGACACATTTTTTGTTTCTTTTACCAGTTATGCCCCTTTTTGGAGTTATACCCTTTTAGAAAATAGGATGACTAGATTGTTAGCAAGATATCTCAAAAAGTATTTGAGCAATGGCCTTGATATTTGGCATACTGATTGGGTCTGGAGAATAGATTACCTGATAATTTTTGGGACAGTGCCGTAAAATAGTAATGAAGTTATGGCCCTTGTATGAATCTGTTATTTTTCTAACCTCTGAATTGTTTGATCTAGGAAGCCGATTTTTTTGTTTAACAGCAGTTCTTGATGTGTTGAATATTTTAGTAAAGATAAGGTAACTCCTTTACAGACTCAGCCATTCTAAAGTTTGACACCTTTAGAGGCAAGCATATGGTTGGGGCCATAGTTTTCACATACATAATTTCTAGTTCAGTTTGTTATAGAGAAACGCAATCATTTCAGCCGATTATTATTATCTTTCTTTTTGCGGTTTTTCATTTTGGGAACCCATAATTTGCCACTGGGTGTAGATTTTAACAGTCATGTAGGTTTTAGACACAGAAAAAGAAAAATAAAGCATACAATGCATATAAAGTAGCTTTAAAGAAATAAAATAGAAATTATGACTTTCCCCAAAACCGCCATAATCATAAAACAAGAGGGCCATGATGGCCCTGGATCGCTCACCTGAGTATCCTGTGAACTTAACCTCCGAAACACCCATACGTCCAACAGACAGAGTTTCTCAAAGATTCAATGGAAAATGAACCTTTTATTGTGTACCTTAGGTTTTTATAAGATTTAACCTAATGACCTTGTTTTTGACCCCACATAACCCAGTTTCAAACCTGGTCTAGACTTCTTAGATATAAATATTCTGACAAAGTTCATGAATATCGGATGCAAACTGTGCCCTGTAGAGCCTAAACAATGTTTTTCTAAGATTTGACCTAGTTTTTGACCGACATGACCAAGTTGCACCCTTGGTCCAGATTTGCTGGAGATAAACATTTTGACAAAGTCTCATGAAGTTTAGAACAAAACTGTGTCCTCTAAAGCGTCCACATGGTTTTTCTATGAACTGACCTACCGTAGTGACCAAGTTTTTGACCTGACATGGCCCAGTTTCAAATCAGGTCTAGATTTCATAAAAATAAACATTCTGACAAAGTTTCATGTAGATTATATCATATTTGTGCCCTCAAGAGTGTACACTCTTTTTCTAAGATTTGACCTAGTGACCTAGATTTTGACCCCACAAGAATCAGATTCAAACTTGTTCTTGATTTCATAAAGATAAACATTCTTTCAAAGTTTCATGCAGATTGGATCGTTACTGTGTCCTCTAGAGTGTGCACAAGGGTTTTCTCAGATTTGACCTAGTGACCTAGTTTTTGACCCCACATGACCCAGTATCAAAGTTGGTCTAGATTTCATTAAGATAAACATTCTGACCAAGTTTCATGATGATTGAATCGTAACTGTGCCCTCTGAGTCATTCTAAGATTTATTTCTATTTTTAGCTCTGGCGACCATTTTGTACAGCGGAGTGGAACCGTTTCAACAATTTTTTATAAGAACCATGAGTTAAGTACTTCTGTGAAATTATTTTGAAATCGAGCCATTGGCTTCAGAGGAGATGTCGTTTAAAGGTTTTTCTATATTTAGCTCTGGTGGCCATTTTGTTCAGCAGAGCTGAACCATTTCAGCAATTTTGGTAGAGGGTCTCCTAAGGAACATTTCTGTGAAATAATTTCAAAATCTGCCAAGCAGCTTTAGAGGCGAAGTCGTTTAAATTTTTTCTAGCAAAAAAGTTGACGACGGACGCACGACCGGACGACTGACGACGGACGACGGACAAAGACCGATCATAATACCTCACCTTGAGCACGTCGTGCTCAGGTGAGCTAAAAAATGAAATAATGAGTAAATGAGCATTGACCAGCAACCGTAACAATCGTTCTTTTATATCCTGCCCTAAACAATTTATGGAAAAGAAAAACAATACAGCCACAAACCAAAACAAGACAAGCAAAAAGCGAATTGATCACCCACTTCCCAGCAAAGACCATAAGGCTGTCCTAAGTTAGTGCAAAATGTCACAGAACAAAATAAAGCCGACAAACAATGATAGTAATTATAACAGAAGCATCGCCATGGATGAACCATAGGACCACAGGAAAGGCCTCAATTGTAAACTGCAACGCGTTAAAATTAAAAACTTTAACACGACATGAGGAAAAAAAAATCTTAGTTTCCATAATTAATACCCATTTTACAAACATGAATTTTCACAAAAGAAAGGCAATGAGATGGGCTTAAAAGGCTTAAAATATTCATGATCATGACATCCAATTTAACCGAGTCTGCTTTTCTTCCTTTCTTCGATGTTTCACTTGCTTATAAGATACCGTGTGTCGAGTTGCATCTTACATGACTTGTCATGTACAGATAGGACGAAAAAAAGCTATAGAAGTTGCCTTAAGAAACAAAGACCACATTTACGAACGAAACTCGGAATCTCGGTTTGATTGAGACTCTTTACAACTACAATGCCATTTGTAAGGACGCATCCGTTTCGGTATGATGAAGTACGGGGAGACGTTTATGGCTGCTGCACGGCACTTAACACCAGCGCCAGTGTAGATAAATAGTTTCTGATAAGTTACACATATTACAAAACTAGGAGGCTCGGTATAATTTAGTCTTTTTATGACCAGTAATGTAAAAACAACCCTGATCATGCGCCCAAACAGAGGCACACGTAGAACTCTGTTTTCAAAAATGTTGGTTGTTTTGGGTTTAACGTCCCTTTGAGAGAATAGAGAAATGATAGACGAGAGACAAATTTCCAAACCACCACCACCAGAACCTACTGCAAGCACAGTAGGCCCTTGTCCTATTTTTATCCAAATAATCATGACGCCCCAGCAGTGGAAGCTATAACCAGCACCATCGCCCGACCACTACCCCCTGTTTTCAGAATGACTACTCTAAATGTACCCAATGATTCCAAGACCAGAAAAAAATATAATCTGTTACATGTTTTTTGCAGATGAAAACCACTCAAGGTCATGCCATGCAGATTGTATTTTGTAGGTTGGGGTCGGAGTTTGCCTAGTCTGTTGCTTGGTTATTCCGGTCTCTAACTGTTGGTTTTCTTTTGCTCCGGTATTTCAATAGTGTTGTTTGACATCCACGAGGTCTTCTGGTGTCGCAGTACGTTAGCTCCGTCGAGTCCTCATCTCTGAATCATCATAGGTCTTATAGCTGATTTGTTTGTTTCCAATGATGTTTCATTGATGGGTCAGGAAACCTTCATGCGGATCAAACAACTAGCTAAATGTTTCGAACCACTGCAAAAGCAGAGGCCGAAATTTGGATCCATTTAAGCTAGTGTAAGCCCCCCCCCCCCGCTCCCCCATCCAGTAACATCGTGCTATGTCCGCTTGTCTATGTTCTTTGGCGGTTTGCTACCAAATCAAATCTGACTTTTGTTTTGTTTTGTTTTGTAAGTTAAAAGTAAAAATAAGATAGATGAAACTAGATGTTGATGCTGGTTTTGATTAGGGTAGCTAAATGGCCACCTGTTTAGGAAAGAGCTGCTCATTCGGTTTTTCGTGCTTGTCTTTCGTGAGCTTGTGTCAATGTTTCCGTGTGTGTGTGTGCTTCTTTCCCTATTGGTTTTGAGAGCGGGGTGTGGAATTTGATTGAATTATTTCCTGAGCATTTCCTATCTTTTTACTTCTTGAAACGCGAAGGACTTGACATTTTCATGGATAGGGGTCATCTGTATAAGGGGGAAAACCCATGTTTAACAGTTGTTCATGAAAAGATTTGCATGTAGAGCTACGGCGTGCTGTTTTCATTCTTTTTTCCTTTTGGCGTTGTAATTTAATGCCTGCGTTTGTGACATCAAATCTCAAGGTGCCTGTCGTCAACAAAACTGCTTAAACTTCTAGGGACTGCGCCCCAGACCCCCCCCCACGTCCCCTTAGTATTATTACTGTTTCATATAACGTTCAGCATCAGATATCTGGGTGGGCATATGTAAAAATGCAAAGCACGTTTTATCAAACAATCTTAATGAATAATTAACCTCTAATAAAAATTAGAAGATGTTTTTTATTGAGGTCAGTCTGACATAAATGGTCATCACCATGTGAATGTAGGAAGATCGTTGGTGGAGGGTCGTTAACGTTTTTGTCAACTTGTCGTTTTTATGCCACCTGAAAACTGACCTTTTAGAGACAACAGATGTCCCATGTATCCGCAACAATATATATCTGTGAAACTGAAACATTCAGACCAACGCGACCTTAAATGTATGCCCTTATTTCAAAGCTTATTTTGTTTTTCATTTTGCATACAGTAAGGATTTGAGTGTATATGAATGAACCAACTTGAACTTTCAATAACTTTTGAAAGACTAAACGAAATTTCATCCTATTATAGACAATCACTCCCCTGTGAAATCGACGCAGTTTCCACGTGCTCCTTACAGCCACGCCGTATGATGGGCCATTAGTGACACAATTAAATGAACGATCCTCGTAGGTCAATCATATACACGTAGATCTATGTGACTTTTTTCTTGAAATTAAATGAGATTGATAGATTTCAGATCTATAGGACCTAGAGTCACTAGACTGAAATATTGAATGCATCTAATGACCAAAGGTCATATGCTTAAAAACTAGGTCATTACTGGTCACTATGACTACAAACATGAACCTGCTTAATTTCAAGATCAGACGACTCATTTCTAATGCCGAAGAACTGCGACAAATTATGATATGGTCGATCCAAGTTGGCTGCTGCTCCTATAAAAGCGAAAACGTCAAAAGAACGTTTTTTCAAGGACTTCTAGGTGAAATCGACTGAATATTTTGTTAAGGAGCATCAATGAGACGTGAGCTTATAAAAAATGCAAACATATAAAAATGTCTATTGAGAACTTAGGTCGCAGTGTACTACTTTGTTTTCCAAACACGGAATTTGCTTGTGACATTGTTTAATGACACATATAAGCCCATTCACAAACACGTTTTATCAGTTCTTGTATCTGGACAGTCAAAGTCACTTGAAAAAAAAGTAGATCAAGAAGGTGATTCCGACCTACTTTCTAATGTTCAAAGACAATTTGGTAAAGTTCATAGTATCTTGACTCTTGCTAATTCTAAAGCCACCAGATAATATCAATATATGCATTTGACTACTCACAGTCAGTTGCCATGAGAGTTGGTCATCAAACATTTAGATCATTTTTTAACTACTTCATTGAAATTCATTAAAATTTGAAGACTTCAAAAGATCTTGGCTTCTTTTTGCTGTAGGCACACAAGCTTGAATAATGGCATGCATCTAACAATTGAAAGTCACATAGCTTGACAACAGTTTGTCACTGGTCACCATGACTTAATTATTAGACATTGCTAATTTCAAGATCAGATGACTACTTCTCTCCAAATCTTTTGCTTTTTGAAATATTCACATTTTACTTTGTGTGCACTTGTTTTGCGCAATATTTTGACTCCTACTAGCATTTCCATAGTTCAACACCAAGCAGAAGTAAACACTGAAATATTCAAAGAGGAAAACAGCTGATAAATATCATTTACGAAGAAAAAAGTACCTGAACGTAACACACTTTAAGCGCACCATCTGAATCAGCGTTCGCTGCCGCTAACAAGGAATGCCTTGGACAATACGCATTCACTGAAAAGCATAATAATTAATATGTAAAAATGTAAATTATACTAAGCAAAAACCATACAACATATACTACCTTGAAAGCGTATAGGTAGGTTTAGACTATGACAGTTCCGTAGTAGAATATCATATTTATAAAAATCATATTTAACTATAAGGGTCAAGCGCCCTGATGCGTAGTGTGCTTGCGTTTCGCTTGTCATGCTTGATATGGGCGCTCGCAGGGTGACGTCGTTTGGTTACAACTTTGTGAGAGTCAAAGCAAACCCTGCCCAAGACATCACAAGAACAAGAACGAGAGCCAAATACAAAGCGGAACTGTAATCCTTTCGTTGACCCATTAGCCAGCACGCCGAATTTCATATTTCACTAACTTAAATTTGAATTTCAGTTTAATTGTATTATGCATTATTTTGTTATTTTGACAATCAGTACTCAATTCCTGCCTTTCAAATGCATTTAAATCGGACAAGCCATTACTGAGAAATTCTCTTATATATTATTCAAATACAGTGCATACATACTTGAACGTATTATTTACACAAACAATATGTGCTTGTATGTTTGCTTAATAAACAATTTGACTGTAAGCGTATTTTGCTAATGAATTAATAAGTTGTAAGTCTGTTAGAAAAGGGACCTATGACAGTTTGTATTGATTACAAAGAAATTAATGAAGTTTTTGGTTCGGTTTGAATTAGACTAGACATTTCAGGAACTCCAGGGCCTGCTTCACTACCTTTACTGCTTGCTGTATTTTGGTCCACCATTATATAGACAGATGCTGAAATGGACGTTTTCAAAATAATATCCTCTTTAAAATGTCAAACTCTTGATACTATTTTCATCAACTTCTGTCTGTAGCTCGCTACTTCGCTGTTACGAATACAGGGTTTTTGTTGTTGTTTTGATTGTTGTTTATATTTGCACAATGAATGTATGATGAAGACTTGAATGAGGTATCAAACATGAGAACCATGTCTATACATACATAATTTTAAAACTACTCTCTAGTTGATACACTCCAGCAAGTGGTTTTAGTGAAACTTTTTTCTTTAAAGATGCTTAAATTTCAAAAATTTAGGTTTAACATACCCAAAACCATTTCTCGTAGCTAAATACTGACTTGCAGCATATTGCATGACCTCTCATGTCTATTTTCATCATTTATTGTTTGGAGGTGGGTTTTCCAATAGTAAATATATTCCTCTGGTTTCCAGCCTTTGATGCGGTTCATTTTAATTTTTATTAACCTGGGAACCACCCATGATGACATCACAAAGGAAATGATGTCATCACTAATCACCTGCTCTTTTTTGGAATATGATCATTTTAGCAAAGGGTTGCTTGCAGTGTCAGCTACACTTACGCATCTTTTTGTTTTCCAAAAAGATATTTCTTACGAAAATAACTGCTATAAAATATAAGAATAAATTCTTCTGAACTGATTTAATGTTAATTTTATATGAAATGGTAATTTTCAAAAATGTGCTTGAACATGCCAGCCCTAGAGCAATAATGGCCATCTTGAGGCCGCCATTTTGAAACTGAAAAATATACATTGCAAGTGATTACTTTCCAAGCTTGAGAGCATGCCGGTGAATTTCAAAAACTCTACTGGACAAATCTGACAACGCGAAATGGTAGTTAATTGAACAAGGTAAGTGGAATTTGCTGATTCTTTATCCTTAAGTATAAACTTCGAAAAATCACTTGCAGGAGTGTGTCAACAATAGTTTCTGAGTTTACACAGATATTTTATATTTAAATTCATGCAGGCGATTTGGCTTATTTTGATTATGACCGACTCACTTTCTGTCATTAACTGGAGGTTGGAATATTCAATATTCTCTTCATCAGCATCTGAGCCTCTATTTAGCCACTGAAAATAAACAAATGCCTGAGTATATCCCTATATACATCTTTTCAAAGCCATATTTTATGCAGAATTCTACTCCATATTTATCATCATAATCGCCTGACGTCAAACTCTTCCATAAGAATTACTACTCAAAGTTTGCTAAGCATCAAATATTTCACACAGCAATGTAAAGTTTGCATCAGATATTTTCATAATACTTTTATTGGATATGGCTCAGTGATGTATTGAAATGGTCCCTAATGTACACATAAGCTTTTATGACAGGCACAAACTTCCTGCAAATCATGGAAATGATGTACCCAGCGATTTTTATGGTGGTTTTGTGCACTGCATACATTTACCCGGCATGTGTAGGGTATTCAATCTTCATTTCAACTCGAAAGGCTGAAGTTTAATGAATGAAATTTGGCAAATGCATAAGACATTTAACGGAAGAAGAAATGTGACGGGCGTGATAGTGGATCAAGAGGCTACCTATCGCTTTGTTGGCGAGGCCCTTGGAGTGCACCAAACTGTTATCACCAGAGCCTGGGCAAGGCTTCAACAGTATAGCACTATTGTCAGGCGGTATGATGGTGGAAGAGAAAGGGCAACCTCTGCGGTTGAAGATCGTTGTTTGATCATCCAGGCTCGCAGAAACCGTTTTGCGACAGCAATCTAGCTGGTTGCTTGTCAAGAAGACCGTGTAAACGCTTTCCGCTTTCTCGGAGCAACTGCCGGCTATGGAATGAGTGGGCCTTAAACAATGTTGGTTGGACCAGAAAAGACTGGCGACCTGTCCTCTTTACAGATGAGTTCAGGTACTGCTTAAACTACACAGACAGGCGTGCTAGGGTATGGCGGAGGCCAAGGGAGGGATTCCATGCAGCCTACATTCCTGAACATGGCCGCTATGGAGGCGGCTCTATCATGGTCTGGGGTCAAATAAGCTGGGATGGTCATGCATACCTCGTTGTCTCTGAGCAGCTCACACCCACTGCCCAGTGGTATCGAGATGAAGTTCTGGGTACCTTGGTGAGATTTATGCTGGTGCAGTATGTGAGGATTTTTTTCAAATGGACTATAATGCCAGCCCCCATTGTACAAGAGAACCTGCAAAAAGAGTTTATTGCGTGTCTGGACTGGCCAGCCCGATCCCCTGACCTCAGTCCCATTGAGCATATGTGAAATGAGTTGCAGCTTTGAATTTCAGCCCGTCAAGAAGTATCCAGGAGCTTGGTGCTATGCTTGTCCAAGAATGGAACAACATTCCATAAGGGATAATCAGGAACCTGATAGGGAGCATGAGGAGACGATGTCAAGCTGTCATTGACAACAATGAGTCATATACTCGATATAAATCCTATACCAGCTTGCATCGTAAGCGTTTTTGGCAAATTTTGAAAATTACTAATTTTATCGAAATCTCTATTTAAATGGTCATCCTACTCAGATTCTGAAAACCATGTAAAACACAGTACAAATGTGAACGCTTTTATCTACAACATTAGGGAAATCACTTATCGAAATGTATAAAAAATATCGTAAGAATATTGCAACTATAACATGAATTATGTGCTAATATTTTCTCGGTGCACAGCAAACTTTAAGTAGTATAGGTACATGTGTCAGCGAGCTTATTCCGGACTCTTGAAGGAACGTTTTAAGATTTTAATCTAAGCATATTATTACGCCGTCGCGTAGTCCTCTGCATGAAGCATTTGAGAATTATAATCCTAGAAAGGGACAGCTATAATTATTTTGTTTATTGATTTGTCGATTTAGTTGTAGGAAATAAATGTATCGCATTTGATTCATACAGAACGATCAAACCCCTTTTACAGGTAAAGAAATCATCTATGACGGACAAATCTATACACGATAACAGACGCACTTATTGCAGCAAAGGAAACAACAACAAAATAACGCCTAAGGATGACTGGTTGAAAAGAAGGTGAAATTGCTGTGATTAGGAATGATATAGCTGATTTCAACATTCTGCCCTTAACACCAAATGTAACAGAAAAAACAATAAAAAAGAGGTCACCTCCTTCTAAGCAGACGGTCGCGAGGCTGTCCTAAGTAACAACATGAGGACCATGAGGCCCTGAATCGCTCATATGAGCAATTGGCCCAGTGGCTTTTGAGGCAATGTTTGAAATTGTCAAAATACGAGAGTCCTGGGTCAAAGGTCAAAGAATGACTTGGACCTCTTGTACCCATTACTCTTCGTGTACTCATAAGGACGACTGTATATACCAGTTTTAAGGCCAAAATCTCCAAACTTTCCATAAAGTCTTATGCTCTAGAATTTTCCATGAAATCTAAAAAAAAGTTAAGGTCAACCCAAGGTCATCATTTAACAACCATGGTAGTACTCGAGTAACCGATCCTTCATACCAAGGTTCGAAGCGATAGGTCAAGTCGTTCTGGAGAAGGAGACTTTTGAAGACTTTTACCATATATGGGCATGGCGGTCATGTTGGTTATGTGAACAGGACTGTTTGAAGAAATTTTCTTTCCCACATCCCCTGGCGGCTCTTTATAAAATTTGCTTACAATTTGCACACTAGCTTTTGAGAAGATGTTTGAAAAATGTCAAAATATGAAAGTCCTTGGTCACCGTTCAAACAATAACCTTGACCTCTCTCACTCAGAAATCTTCATGATTTCATTATGGTGACCATATATACCAATATTAGACACGAATCTTCAAAACTGTCCAAAAAAGTCGTATGTTTTAGGCTTCTAGCATTTTCCAATATTTGACCTTGCCGTAAAAAGGTCAAGGTCAATCTAAGCTCATTATTTGAACAACCCTAGTAGTACTTGAGTACCTGATGCTACATGCAAAGTTTCAAGGCTATCGATCTACTGATTCTGATGAAGAAGATTTTTAAAGGTTTTTACCATATATGGGCATAATGGCCATGTTAGTCGTGTACCTGGACCATTTGAACAATTTTACGTTCCCTTAACCCCTGGAGGCTCCATATGAAATTAAGTTACAATTGGTACAGTGCCTTTTGTGGATATGTTTGAAAATGTCGAAATACGAGAGACTTGGCTCAAAGGTCAAATTATGACCTTCACCTCTCGTAATCACAAATATATACCGTTTAAGCGGTAATTTTCGCGGGTTCAAATTTTCGCGATTTACGGGCAAAAACATTAACATTAATTTTCGCGATTTTTTATTTTGGCGGTTAGCAACTTGCGCAAAAAGCAAAATTGATTTATTTTCATTTGAGCTAGTTCTTTCATTAACCTGCAGCCGCAGGTTAATAAAATAACTGGATCAAATGAATAGTACCAGACTTTACCGAAGCAAACAGAAACAAAATGTATGGACGCTGTGTTTATTGATGATACTTTGTACACTGGCGCTCACGTATTTGTACACCAAAACGCGTTCGTACCGCGTTGCATGCGCGTGCTGCGTGCGAATCACCTAGAACCGCGCATCAGACGCGTCTAGACGCGCCCAGACGCGTCTCGACGCGGGAGACGCAAGCAATGAGAAAATGAATATTCATGACTTGTTCAATACGCGTACAACCGCAGATTGTACGTTGGCCTATTTAAAATAGTTCTAAGATATCTTAAAACAATAAAACTCTTCAACGATAAGTTACTAAGTTAATATTGTGAATGTCTCGATCCCTCTACTGGGAATCTGACCTAATCGATGCGCAGAAGACGGGAACCATAAATTAATCCAACATTATCTGGGTCAATTTGTACATAACAACTCGTAACGTCTCGATTTCTGAATCAATGGGACTCATTAACTACTATTTAGACTAACTCTATAATAGAACTTCTACGCTTAAAAACTATACATGATTTCTATTTTTCTTAACTTCCAAGCCCAGAAAACAAACAAACAAAAAAGCAAACAAAAAAAGTCACAACTTATCTGGGCCAGAACGGACAAATCCGGGCACACGGTAACCCTCGCTAAGAATTAAACTGACCAGTGAAATTTGGACCCAGACTATTATATTGAGTTGAATGTTCAAACAGAACAATACCACAGGGTATAATCGAATCCGCTAATTTTCGCTTCCTGCAGAGACTGTACATCATATTTGGCTTCCGCCGAGACTGTCCGCGAGTTCTTGCTTCCTGCCGAGACTTCTGTACATGATAAATGGCTTCCTGCAGAGACTGTCCACGTGATTCTGCTCCCTGCTGAGGCTCTCGGCAGGAAGCAGAGTCACGTAGACAGTCTCGACAGGAAGCCAATTTGGAGGACAAAAGTCTCTGCAGGAAGCAAGAGATTGCGGATAGTCTCGGCTGACTGTACATCATATTTGGCTTCTGCCGAGACTGTCGGCGATCTCTTGCTTCCTGCAGAGACTCTCGGCAGGAAGCAAGAACTCGCGGATAGTCTCGGCGGAAGCCAAATATGATGTACAGTCTCTGCAGGAAGCGAAAATGAGCGGAATCGATTATACCCTGTGAATACTGGCATATTTTTATAAGATATAAGAGTTTCAAAGCAATTTCAAAACTATTTCAAGGGGTCTCCATAGCTCGGTGGTCAGCGCACTCCCTTCTCACATTTATTTTACTACCGAGTAACTTGCATTGAATTGGAAATGGTATAGTCTGAACAGACAAGTGGGTTCTCTTCGGATTACCTTATTGCAGAGCAATCTGTGCCGAATCGAAACAGGTATCCTCTACACAGAGTAAAAGTAAACAAAATAAAGTTTAAGAATATTTCATTTGTAGCATGTAGTTTTGGCTGAAGGCAGAATACGTACATTCCAAGATAAACCTTGATTTCCAGAAAGCAATTTAATGCTGCAAAAATTTCCAACATATGGGGCCAGAGTTGAATGATCATCAAGGTGACTGAAAACCGGGAACCCCGGCAAGAAAAAAAACACCTGACTCTCTACAAGAAGAACTTGGTTTTCTAACCGATGTTAGACCCGAGCTGGAACAGCCCCCTCCCCCCACCCCCTGTCCTTGCTAGGTCCAAGGCAGTTCTATGGAGAAAAAAAGGGGGAGGAGGAGAGAACACGGAGCAAATTCTTGGGTAAGGTGCAAATTCTTTGGTGGGGAGGGGGGTGCAAAAGACTGCCCAGATTCATGTGTTAGTGGGTTGCACCGAAGTGGACCTGTGCTGGGTCCCGGGCAGGTCTCAGAAAAAGGGAGAAGCAAAATCTTTGGTGTGAAGCAAAACTTCCAGAAACATTAAGTAGCAATGGGATAGAACCCAAATGGACTTGTGCACAGATCCGCATAAATCACTTCCCATGCACACAGCCCTCGCGGCCCAATGTGGGTTGGTTTAAACATATTTATTCTTTCTCAATTACAAGTAACACACAATCAAATATAAACAGTACAGGCTTAGGGATTGGAACGAAAGCAAAATGCTTATCGAGTTCCTCTCCCTGACATGAAAAAATTGTACACAATGTGGCGGAAACTGTACATAATAAAAGGTATATAACATTTTAAACCAAATTTTGTACTACGTGAGATAACTAAGCAGAACTGCAACTAATCATTACACAAAAATAATCAATGGAAGAATAGCACTTATAACCTTACAGAACGATTTCGCAGAAGAGCAGAGAATTTTTTTTTTTTTTTTGATCTGTATGTGTGTCTAAAAATTTAATCACAAAATGGTAAGGGGAGGAGAGATAAAAAAAAAGGAACATGTTAAGGACACAAGAAACCAAAATAAGTCATCAAAGGAGGAAAAAAGTACCAAACGATATGACATGTATTTTCATGGCAGTTTTTTTAGTGTTCTAATATTTTGGGAAATGGAGAATATTATTAGTCAACAACAGGACTGTAGCGTATTTCTTATTGTGGATTGTTGGGAGGGGAGGGCAGTTTCTTTTTGCTGTTTCTAGGGAGCAAATGTGATGAACCTTATAAAGGTTTAGTTGGTTTCCAGGTAACTAAGCCTGGGTGTGAGATTAAGGAGGTTGGATACACATCATTTTTTGGAGGGGAAATGGAGAATAATATTTATAGACAAGGGGACTGTAGCTTATTTCTTATTGCGGGTTGTTCGAAAAGGACGGCGGTTTCTTTTGGCTGTTTCTAGGGAGAAAATGAGTTGAACCTTATAATGGTTTATTTAGTTTTCAGGTAACTAAGCCTGGGTATGAGATTAAGGAGGTTGGATACACATTAATTTGGGGTGGGGAAGAAATGGAGAATATTATTAATGGACCATGGGACTGTAGCTTATTTTTTATTGCAGATTGTTGGGAAAAGAGGTCAGTTTCTTTTTGCTGTTTCTAGGGAGCAAATGTGCTGAACCTTATAATGGCTCATTTAGTTTCCAGGTAACTTAGCCTGGGTATGAGGTTAAGGAGGTTAGATACACATTAATTTTAGCCTTTACTGTCAATAGACAAAAGTTATTTATACAACCGTAGGGAAAGTCAGATTGTAGTCGTACAGATGGGATCTGAGGCTTTTACTGGGTAATGGGAGTTTTTGTCACAACCATTGCACTTAGTAGGGGAGAATGTGGATCCAGGGATTTTGGGAAATGGGTTTGGTAGGCGGTTAGCAACAGGGGCTCGAATTAGAGACAAGTAGGGGGATTTTGTTCCCTATTGTATTGGAATCTATCTATATCCTGGCAATGATATTGGTTTTGTCCAGGTATTCAAAGACTACCGTCTGTATTGTATTTGCATGTTTCTTTGGGAGACACAGGAGCAGTCTCAGGTCTATTGTGTGATAGCCTAACTTGCATATGGTGGATTCTATGGTCTCACCTTTGATTGTTATGGGGCTACACAATCAAACAAGATATGGTTGAGATCTTCTGCATCATTGTAGTGGCGGCATAGGGCGGACTGGTTACCGAAGTGAAGGCAGCCCTGCACGCTGCTTGTCCTAGCCTTAGTCCGGAATAGGCTATGTCGAAACGTCTATTGAGACTATATAGGTCACATTAAAGTTTAATCTTTGGTTTGACGAAATGGAAGGTGTGGCCCTTGTTGCTATTGGTCCATTGGGATTTCCATTTTTCGATTACTGCTTCATTTCAGTTTTGAGGGTTTGGTATGGTTGTAAGTGCCGGTGGTCAATAATTGACAACTACCTTTCTTGAATCAGCGGTAGGAGAAACGAAGTATGTGGCCAGACCGGGTTTCAAACCCAAGACCTCTGACATGAGTCAGGTGCCCTATCGATTGCGCTACACGGCCCGGCGCCTTCAGCTGTAGGAGTTTAATTCCACATTCAACTTCTAAAGCATTGATAGGGGTGGAGTGGTATGCCCTCATAGCAATACGGCGTGCTAAGTTGTTTTGGATGAGGTCTTAAGCTCTGAGAGTAGATGTTTGGGTGCTGAGATATACGCTTGCGCACCATAATCGATTTTACTGAGGATTAGGGCCTTATATAATGTCAATAGGATTTTTTTATCTGCTTCATACAAGGTGCCTGAAACCATCCTCATGAGGTTTGAGTCTTAATAACAATTTTCAATCAGATTTTTAATATGCTGACCCCATGTTAGTTTGCTATATAGGATCATACCCAGGAAGGTGATATGGTAACTAAATTCTATTTCTGTCCCAAAAAGGGGGAGTTTTTTAAGGGATTCAATATTAAGTCTTTGTTTTAGTGAAAATTATAGCCTTTGTCTAAATAGTGGGGATTTTGAAGCCCCAGAGCTTGGACCATATCTCGATTGTCTGGAGGGCTGATTGGAGTTTTACGAGAGCATGTTTGGGAGAGGAGTGCTAGGTCCAGATGGCACTGTCATCTGCAAACTGAGAAAGAGAGAGGTTTGGGCCCCCCACCCCCAGGGCATCATCAAGGGTATTTATTATTACATTGAATAGGATAGGGCTGAGAACACTGCCCTGGAGACAGCCATTTCCAAGTCATGTTGAACAGAGGTTTTTTATCCCCCACCCTGACTTGAATTCTTTGCCGTTTAAGAAGTTATGAATGCAGCGGAACGTATTTCCATTGATGCCGAATTCGTTCAGCTTGATGAGGGTCCCTGAAATCCATATAAGGTCAAATGCCTTTTTAAGTTTCAAAGTGACTGCCGCCTGGCACTTATTTACCATAAAGGCCATATTAATTTCAGATTCCACGATTTTAATTTCTGATACGAAAGGAATTTACGGCTGAAGAGTGCGATTTATTTCCACTTCAATGGCGAAGTGTCATGGGACTTTCCCAGTCGCATTTAGTTTTGAGTTGCCGGTCGAGTTTCTAGGCTTCTTTTTTTTTCTTTCTTTCCCGTTATAGTTCAAGTAAGACCAAATGAGCATTCGACATCAAGCTTGATGTAGACTAATGGCTCTTTCTTTCACATGATTTACTTAAAGTTGACCTCACTAAGATGCGCATTCAATACGCGATTTTGATTGGTTCCCGTACACGCGCGTTGAGACGCAAAGGACTACGTCACTACCCGTATTATGTGCGCAATTTTGATTGGGTCCATGAAAATTGCATAAAATGCGCGTTGCACGCGTCGCTTCGCGGTTTACGCAAAATTGGGAACGAATTTTCATTGGCTACTAAAATATTCGCGTCCATAATTATCGCGTATCCCGCGCGCATCAACTGCGTCCCCGACGCGTTTTGAATGTGTACAAATACGTGAGCGCCAGTGTAAGAAACAGGAAATTATATCGCGATTTTAATATTCGCGGTTTCTAAGTGACCGCCAAATACCGAAAAAAAGGAACATAGCGAAAATTACCATGTGTACGGTATGTATTTATTAAGGCAACTGTATATACCAGTTTTTAGGCCAAAAGCTTCAGTAATTTCCATGAATTCTTATGTTCTAGCACTTAACTATATAAAAGCACCAAAAAGCAAATTTGACCTTGCCGTTAAAAAGGTCTAGGTAATTCCAATGTCATAATTTGAACATTCTTGGTAGAACTTGTATAACCAATGCTTCATAAGAAGTTTGAAGGCTGTCTGCCTATTGGTTTTGGAGTAAAATATTTTTAAAGGTTTTTACCATATATGTCATGGCGGCCATGTGGGTCATGTGACCAGGATCATTTGAACATTTTTCGTTTCCATAGCCCTATTAAATTTTGTTTTAATCACAGACACTTTGGGTCAGTAGGTGCATTTGGTCCAAAATTGATCTCCTGCAGCCTTTTATCATTTGTTTTTACATTTTAGTTTACCTGAACAGCACCTGAACCGAGATAAATGGTTTGGTCACGTATAGAAAACGTTTGCAATTATCCACATTCGTTATCTACTGATATATGGCTTAAAAAAATAAAAACATAAGATATTGAACTCCGTATTGATCAATTTTGACCCCTGTCTCGATAAACAGCGCTGCGCCCTCCGAATTCAACATAATCATGTAAGATACTTACGTCCCTCAGGTTGCCAGACATTGGCCTTTACGTTGACACTGGCATCGTTTCAAACTTCTCTCGAATTCTTGCAATTTCTCACCGAAAATGAAGTTAATAAGGATAAAAATCTGAATCTGCCAGTCCACGGACGACTGAATCGAATTGCGCATGACAGGTAGACTGGTTCTTCCGGAATTACTTTACGAGAACTACCGAAGGCAGACGAAGTTTGAAATTCAGTCTTCGTGTCATGCGCAATTCGATTCACTTGTCCGTGGACTTGCAGATCCAGATTTTTTTCCCTTGTGGACCAAACAACTAACTATATGTTTCGAACCACTGCGAAAGCTGAGGGCGAGGTTTGGATCCATTAAAACTACTTTAAGCCCCCCCCCCCCCCAGCCCCTACCCCGGTAATATTTTGCTGACCGTTCCAATGCGGTACTTCTGTTGTGGTTCCTTGATGTTACATTTTGCTATGTCCGCTTGTCTATGTTTTTTGACGGTTTGGTCATCTGTTTAGCTACCGAATCCGCCTTTTGATTTGTAAGTTAAAACTACAATAGATAAAAAAAGATGTTGATGCTGTATTTGATTAACGTAGCTGAATGACCACCTGTTTGGGAAAGAGCTGCTCCTTTGATTTACCGTGCGTGTCTTTCATGAACGTGTGTCAGTTTTTCCATGTGTGTGTGCCTCTTTCCCTATTGGTTTTGAGAGTGGGAAGTGGGATTTGATTGAGTTAATTCCTGATCATTGCCTATCTTTTTACTTTACTTAAAAGTGTGAACGCCGACGACTACGAAGAAGGACATAACAAAGCTATAGTATCAGTACACCTGGAGAGGTGAGCTAAAATATAATCTGCACTATGGATGATGTACGGGAAGACGTTTTACGGCCGCCACACGGCACAAGACCAGCTGCTGTGAAGTAAAATTAAAATCTTCAAGAATTCTTTCAGGAGCAGAGAATATATTTAGAAAAAGGAATATATTTAGAAGAAAAGCATAACTTTAGGC
Source organism: Ctena decussata (assembly GCA_963989385.1). Taxonomy (NCBI): domain Eukaryota; kingdom Metazoa; phylum Mollusca; class Bivalvia; order Lucinida; family Lucinidae; genus Ctena; species Ctena decussata. The sequence goes on from OZ022504.1 coordinate 53,492,949, forward strand.
GTTATCAGTCATTTTAATTTTATAATTTGAATTACATAGTTCCCGCTAAGGGGATTGTTTAGTTGATTTTTTTAACCTTCTTTTCCTTCTGTTCGAGTTTCTTTTTCCAAATGAAGATATTGTTGATTAGTCTATCTAATTTTAGTTTTGTAAACCTCTGATGAAGCCGAAAGGCGACAGCGCTAAGGTAACAAATTTGCAAATTATGTACTGTTAATAATTATCTGTCTATATATGTCTAACAAAACTACACTGAATGCTGGTTATAGCTAATAGGATTTGATTTATTACTTATCATTTCAAGGCTGTGCTTCTGTTGTGGTTTACTATTAGTGTCATTGTATTCGGCTTTTCATCATAATTCTTCGACACTTTGATATAATTAAGAATAGCCTCGTTGCCATATCCTGGAGAAGAGCTGCCCTCTTAATCGTTTGCTTGTTTTATTTTCCTTTGTGTTCCGAGTCATGTTTTTTCTTCTTCCGTATTTAGTATTTAGGGCAGGATGTGATTAGCAATTGTGTCAGTTGAATATTATGGTCATTGTCAGAAACGTTAGTTACCATTTATAGGACCACACACTTAATCTAACCCACGCAAGTTAATATCTATATAGTTATCATCTAAACATAAACAATTACTTCAAACTGGTCCTCCAGTCCAGATTTTCCTGAAGCTTCATCTATCTGCAACAGCGAGGTCATGAATGGTGCATATTCACTTGGCTTCAAAGGCCTCATATTGATGTTTAGTGCCTCTGCTAGCGCTTCATGCAGAAAAGCATACTGTTCCTGAAATATCATTTGTAAATTATCATATTATATTATAACACACGTGATAAATGTGTAAATCACTGATGGCAGTCATAAAATGACCGGTATAATTTGATAGTTACCTGAAGGTTACAAGGACAATGATAGCATACGGTACATTTTAATCCTAGAATTGGAAGGATAAGTAGTTGCCAAACTGTCAAATATCTCTACAGGTTTTCATACTATTTGCATGATGGGGTGAGAGAAAAGAAGCGAAAGGAGAATAAATGGTTCCCATTAATATATTTTCACAGAGTCATTTACCGCAAATCTCTCAGTATTGACAAGTTGATCTTAAAGTAGGTCATGAGCATCAAATTCCGTCCAAATGATTTGTTCCTCTATATTTTTTATTTATGAATGTTGGTCAAACTTTCACGTGATCTTGAAAACAAATCAAGTTTCTTAAATATAGTTGAATATTTCAAACTGGTTGTTTTATTGATATATTCTTGCAATTTGGTATAAAATTCAGCCCATAAGTCAGGGTATATTTTGCATAAAAGTCATTTTTAAACATATGTAACAGTTTTATATTTCTGTGACATTCGAACAAACCATGGTCATCAACTTTGAATTAGCTACTGGTGTGTCCGTTTAATACCTTTATGAAAGTTTGCTGAAAACCAACCACTATAACCAACCAAAAACACATTCTAAATCCTTTTGGGACCTTGGAAATAAATTTAAGGTCTTCAATACATACTACGCAGGTAGTAACACAGAACTACCTCGAAATTAAGTTAGACAATTTCATTCCCATTCTATATACGGGGCACTTCGTGGCCGAAAATTTCATAAAGAAGGGTGGATGAAGTGGTTCATATTGAATAGGTTTAAAATAAATACCGAATTATGAAAACAATCAGAAATGCAGTAATGTCTAAATATGCCTTTACTGCTTACGGAGCCCGGAGAACTTATGAAAATAAGCATCTCTGAGATGAGATCACCGCACCCGAAAAATTAAAGGTCAAAAAGGTTAAGAGGATTATCATGATGGACTAGTGAGCGACTCATGACAAGTTGGTCCTCTTCTTTCATTGGTTGTCACAATAGGGCTATGTTTGACAATCTTGTATTGAAATAACAACTATCGCGAATAGCAACTATCGCGAATAAAATGTGCCATGTTCTGATTTCTATAAGAGTATTCTGCTATATTATATCATACGCAAAGGTGAAAATGTCCTCAAGTATAAGAATGGTTCGCCGTTTCACACTCTCGTACTTGAACATTATAACTGTAAATATATTTGTTTCTGAGTGTGAAACGTAAACGTGAAACTGTCAAAGGCGCTTTGAGTGTATGCTCTTGTTATTATCATTATTGTTTTGCTTACCTACATTTTTATTGAAGCAGGAGATATTGAACATTTTGTTTTTTTCGAGTTCTGGTTGAATACATATTTTGTTAAATGGATATAAAATCACGCAGGTAGCAAATAAACTGTTTATTTGCTACCTGAATCATGGTATTAAATCTTGTTAAAATATATATATATATATATAAACAAAAAAATGAGACATAAAAAAGATAGAAGGAAAGAAAAGAACAAAAAAAAATGAAATGATTAAAAAAAGAGGAAAAAGAAAGTATGAGTCAATAAATACTTCGTATTCTTGTAAAGCACTTTATGAAATATACTCACCTCTTGTGAATCGCTGCAACATTGTGAATACTATCAACTCTTGCAAAATTTTATTTGACTGCAATAGCAGTCATAACTTGAAAGAACCTGAGGTAAGTTCGGATATACTGGCTTTGTTTACCCTCTATAAACGAAGACAATTATACTAAATTACTAACTTATTTACTTATATAAATGAATTAAAAAGAACTCTTTTTTAAAATAACACGGGACTCCATTATTTTTACTTTATAGGTGTCTTGACTATTTTTTAAACAAATGTACGACAAATGTGTAAATCAGTAAGGCCAACAAGTGTGTCAGTCAGTAAGCGTGGCTGAGAGAGGGATATGCGTTACCTGCCAAAATCTGCCCATCACCCTTCTCTTCTCAAACTTTTGGGGTTAAGGACACTGAAGAGGTAAAATACAGACGTGTGTATCTGTCCCACTTAATCTGGTAAAGTATATTTATCTTGTAAATACGGATGGCTTTATTTACAGGGGTAAAACAAAGTCAGCAAAACAAATCTGCAAGCAGGTTCTCTAAAGTTATGTTTTCAAATGCACTCAAAATGCATCTACGATGTTGCAAAATCAGTTAGTAAAACGAATCTGCCAGCAGGTTCTCAAGTAATGTTTTCAAATGCGCTCAAAACGCATCTTCAATGTTGCATTGATTCAAAAAAGCTCAGAATGTATCATGTTGTACATTGTAAGATCACTTAGTATTTATCGAGTGCACCGGCTCTTTCTTTTTCGTGCTACTTGTACGAGACCAAATGCAACAATTCCATCTTTTAGACACTTAGTGATTTAGTGATGTGTTTTTCGGCACACCTGCACTAGAAAGGCTATTTTTCAGCGAAAACGCTAAAAACGGAATACCATTAATATGCATCAAGTCATACATGAAAAGCTAGCATAGTATTAAAACGAAGGAAGTCGTGTATGTGGTAAATAAACTTATTTATAAATATCAGTCAGGCTTTTTGCCAGGTCATTATACGACCTACCAATTAATAGATATATTTCATTTAATTTGCCAATCTTTCGAGGAAAAACAAACTTCATGAATGATATTTTGCGATATATCGAAAGCATTTTATCGTGTCTGGCATAAAGGACTTCTCTTTAAATTGGTTCTTTTTAAATTAAACTTCTCTTAATGGTTTAAATTAAACTTCTCTTAAATTTTAGTTGAAATTAAACTCTCTTAAATTGCTTCTCATTAAATTAAACTAAGGGCCTTTTATTGTCATGGATTCCAAGTTATTCGACAAATCGAAAACAGCGTGTTCTAATTAACTCATATGCATCCCATTATCTGCAGGTGTCCCGCAGGGTTCCGCCTAGGTCCATTATTTTATCTTATATATGTTAACGATATAACTGAAAATCTCTTGAGCTTGACTCGCTTGTTTGCAGATGACAGCTCACTCTTTTTCTCTGCAACTAATACAAACGACATAGAGGGTATTTTGAATCATGATCTGGCTTTAATTTCTGTTTCGGCAAAGCAGTGGTTAGTTACATTTAACCCTTCAAAAACGGAAGCAATATTATTTTCCTTACGACAAAATAGCCCAATACCTTCTTTACTCTTCGCAAATACCTTAATTGAGTTTGTAGAATCACATAAACACTTAGGAGTAACGCTCTCCAGTAATGGTAATTGGCATACACATATTGAAAATATCTTTAAATCTGGTTATAAGGTGCTTGGGATCATGCGAAAATTAAAGTATTCATTTAGCCGTCAAACGCTCAATCGAATATATATTTCATATGTAAGACCGTTATTAGAATATTCTTCTGTGGTATGGGACGGTTGCACAAGTCAAGATCGCGATGCCTTAGAAAAGCTCCAAAATGAAGCTGCACGCTTAGTGACTGGGCTAACTAGGTCGGCGTCAGTAGTTAACCTTTACAGAGAGTGTCGCTTGGCTACGCTCGATAAGCGCCGAACATTTCAAAAACTATGCTTTATGTATCGTTGTGTAAATGCCTTGGTCCCAGATTATATTATTCAGTTTTTACCTCCTCTTGTAGGTGAAAATTCTGACTATAGACTATAATCTTAGAAATGCTTCAAATTTATCCAATTTTCGTTCTCGAACTGAACTGTTCCGCAAGTCTTGTTTGTCTTTTGCTGCCTTGTTATGGAATGAATTAAGTCCAAATATAAAGCAATGTGAAACTTTTACGACGTTTCAGTATCAACTAAAAGTAAAAAGTATGCAAAGACCAGGAACTGAAACAATCAAAATCCAAATCCAGCCCTCAAACCACAGCCGGAAACAACTAAGATTACAAATAACCAAGATACAGAGAACATATGGCCAACCGAGCGAGCAGCCTGCCCCCAAAAGGTGGCCACTCAGCAACCCAAACCGAACCAAAAATAATAAGAACATACATAAGGTAAAACATCACAGAAACTCTTGACACCAAAAACAGGCAACAGAGAACCACAACAGAACTACCGCCTTGGAACGGTCAGTAATGAATTACTGGGGGGCTTAAATCGATTTTACAGGCCCAACCTCACCCTCAGTTTCTGAAGTGGTAGAAAACATTTAGTTGGTTGTTCGGTTCGCATGATAACCCTCTAACTCGTCAATGAATCATCACGGTAAACACATAAATCAAAGGACAAGGTGCGCTAAGGGCGGTTTTCGGCCTATCCTTAGTTTTTGGCAAAAAATTTATGAGCTGTTACATAGAGTCTAACTAGATGAAAAACGAAAAAATTGAATGAATATCTTATTCCATCTTTCAGAGAGAACGATTTTAATGCGTCAGGGGTTCAAAGATTTTCGGTGACGTTTCTGTCGCTTAACGTGACGTCGCGCGAATCACAACGTTATTCCGTGTCTTGCTGTTCTTAGTAAATGACATGTATTGTTTATATTGTTAAACTGTTAGAAATTGATGTTGTCTTTATTCCTAACAGACACCATTGTCGCGCAATATTTCTCTATAGAAATGTTTGCCATCATAGAAAACGTGAAACAGGCATATTTTAATAATTCGTATTGCAAATAGCTATACAGGCCCGGATCCAGACCATAACATACTGGTGGGGCTCTGGATAACTGATTACTGGCGGGGCTGAGAGGTGCCGAGAGCCGTGATATATTTGGGAAGTGGGAGGGGAAGGGATGGTTGGGTGGAGGGGAGGGGGTGAGGCTTGAAAATATATGACATAATAAGGGATCCATTTGATGAGAATTTTTGGTGTCTTTTTGCCTTGAAATATATCTTGTGAGATCTCATTAGAATCGCCTCACCGAGGCGATTCTAATGAGATATCACAACATATAATTTAATCTTACTGGGCCCAGGTGGCGGGACTGAAGCCCCAGAGCCCACCCCCTGGATCCGGGGCTGGCTATAATACATTTGGTAAGCAGTGCAAGCTTCTTGTGCTAACGCTATCGCTTTCACATCGTAAACGAGTTACATTGCACAAGTATCGTACCACGGTGTCGATATGATGTTTTTTAAACTTCAGCCGATCGTTAATCGAAGATGGGCGCAGAAATGGAGATCCCGGCGAAAAGATTCCCGAGAACTTGGTTTTCTCACTTGTGCCCCGGCCAAGGCTCGAACTAACAGCGGTGAAACACCTGATGTTTAAGAGTATACGCGCTCTTATTCATTAGGCAACTGAGACCCGTGTCTCGATATGACTGAAACTGTTGAAAGGGACGTTTAAATCAATGTCATAGAAAGAAACACGGTAAACGTAACAAAACCAAGGTGAGGGAAAAACAAGGCGAGGGAAGGAAAAGTTAAAATGCTTTAAAATGTAAAGAGAGAAAAAAAAAAAAACATAATAAAAATAAAAAGAAAATTATTTTGTTTTTCGCCTCAGTTCTATACTATTCTGAGGTCCGATATTAAAAAGAAAAAACGCATTTTATCACTTGTTTTCAGAGTAAATTACAGCTGGTCAGGATATAATTTTTGTCATGCCACCATAGGACTCCTAATTCCGATGCACGCAAACTGCCATATGTAGCTCATTCAATGGCGGTCGGTATTATTCTTTTGAAATCCGGCACCGAATTAATTGTTCCAGTTTTTAACTCATTTTCATCAGACACAATGTGTTACAATGTGTGATTCAGGTATCAAGACACCAGTTATTGTTGCTTCCAATTGAAAGAACAAGGTAGGTGATGACCAGACAGCTCATTCCAAGGTCTATGTCGCCGCTATCATTACACAGCAGAAGACAAAATAGAAAACGTTTGCAAAAGCAATATATATACATATTTTCATTTTAATACGGATAAACTTCTTGAATAAATAATGCAGATACAAATGAGCCGCGTCGCTAAAAGATAATCTTACGAGACATGCAAACTACACACGCCTAGACCAGCCTGCTTACATGCATGTCCAGTCAGGGCATGCACTTTATTATTACATGTAAGCATAGTTTGCAATTTTGAATTTTGAACAGTGAACAGCTTGCGCATGTGTGTCTGGGCATGCGAACGCAGCTATAACTTCTCGTATGTGCGACACTGCTTGAATACAACTGCATAGAATAACACACTTGCCCTGCGCAAAGGAAACATGTGGAATTCGAATAACCACAACAGCAGCTTGATCAGGACCTCCAGTGTTTAACCAGATAATACATGTATGCAAACTTTACAGACTCGGATCAGATTGTTTGACAAGAGAAGCTTCTTTAGGGTATGTATTGCAAATAAAGTACAATGAGTTATTGCATACACAAGTATGGACAGCATGACACAGCCACTGCCTGGACAGTTAGTTAGAAAGCATAGCAGACCCGGATCAGAGAGGCTCGATCAAATTCCATATTGTCTGGTTATACATATTGTGTCCGAATATGAAGGGCATAAAATTATCTGGTAAACAATAAGAAGATATACAACACAGGGTATAATCGATTCCGCCAATTTTCGCTTCCTGCAGAGACTGTACATCATATTTGGCTTCCGCTGAGACTGTCCGCGAACTCTTGCTTCCTGCCGAGACTTCTGTACATGATGAATGGCTTCCTGCAGAGACTGTCCGCGTGATTCTGCTTCCTGCCGAGGCTCTCGGCAGGAAGCAGAATCACGCGGACAGTCTCGGCAGGAAGTCATTTTTCGAGGACATAAGTCTCTGCAGGAAGCAAGAGTTCGCGGACAGTCTCGGCGGAAGCCAGATATGATGTACAGTCTCTGCAGGAAGCGAAAATTGGCGGAATCGATTATACCCTGTGAATAAGAAGATATACAACTTGCATTAATTACAAACCTCGTTGCAAGCATTGGGCAAACAGTGCAGACACTGATCACATTCAAGGGCGTATTTCCCTTTACGCAAATACGCAGGTGCGTATTGAAATTTTGTCAACTTGACAAAATTTCAACGCACACCTGCGTATTTTCATGCTGAAATGTTGTTAATTGGGCATAATTTTAATACTAACTGCCAACAGACACGCAAATTCGAAATATCTTAGCGGCTTAACCCCCTAGTATTGCCCCCAATGAGTATAAAACATGGTTGTGCGTACTGTGTTATTGCCCCTAGCTACGCCCCTGACATCGGTACAAAAATGTGCACTAAATGAAAAATTAAATAGAGAGAGAGAGAGAGAGAGAGAGAGAGAGAGAGAGAGAGAGAGAGAGAGAGAGAGGTGAGTATTGATACTTCATATGCAAACACATTGTTGGATGTTGTGGAGATTGTTTTAACCTGTTTCAAACCAGTTAACAAATAATAATCACGTGTCATGAAAGCGAAAGTAGAAACGTTAAAAACGTTAATGTTCGGACAGATATTTTGCTCCGTGTTAACGCACAATGTTTGCCAAAGAAACTATATGACCACCACCGCTAAATATGTATGAACTGGCTAATGGAAATTCCAGTATGAGACAATGCGACTAGAACAAACGCAAGTCAGCTTGCACATCCAAGTAGTCCGACCAACCCTTTGCGGTTCCCATGATCCTTCAGCAGGCTTGGCAGAGAAATGAACGAAGACACTGAGCGTGATTACGCAAACTACTTTGAATTCGATATTCTTATTACGACCAAGTATTGAGAAAAATATGTCATACAAAGCAATACGAGTGCAAATGGCGAAAACAATCTTCCATTATTATTATTATTATTAGTAGTAGTAGTAGTAGTAGTAGGAGGAGTTTATTCAGTCTCATCATCACGGTGTTAATAATTTTGCTACACATGCTGTCGACCGAAACGGTACTGACTTTGAATTAAGGGCCATAACTTCATTATTTATGACTGCAAAACAATTGGAGCCGCGACACGAGAAAACCAACAATGTGGTCGTGCGCCCAGCGCAGACTCAGATCAGCCTGGGCATCCGCCCAGTCTGATCAGAGTCTCCACTGTCCGCATGGAGGTAGATTAGACCCTTAGCTACCATTTAAGCGCTTAGCGAAGAGTCTGATCAGACTGGGCAGATGCCCAGGCTGATCTGAGTCTGCGCTGGGCGCACAACCACATTGTTGGTTTTCTCGTGTCGCGGCTCATTTGTGTTTGTGTTTTTACAGAGCTAGATGTTTGCCAAAATGGCATTATTAATATGTCTCCACAGCCATTAACACGAGGCCCAGTATTCAAAATAAAAAAACTGTATACTTTTTATTGCCTCCGAGTATGAATTTAAAGTTTCATGAAAATCCGTTCAATGGTTACTTAGTTATAGCTTCGGACGGACGGAAGGACGGACAGACATGGAGAAAACTATATCCCTTCGCCTTTGGAGGGAAAAACATGAACACGCATGCTTCAGCGATGTGTGGACAACAGCTATGACTCGATGAGCCGTACCCAGCCGGCACATGACGTCGAAATGATGTCGTACTGACGTCGATGCGACGTCATAACGTCGCATCTACGTCAGTACGACGTCATTTCGACGTCATGTGCCCGCTGGGTAAAGTCAACACAGGAATCTGAAGGAAAAGCAAGACACTGGGAAATGGCAGGACCGAGCCGTTTGCCCAATGAAACGGCGGGCAAATGTATACCTAAGGACAAAAGCTCTGCACAGATGTTAAACATCCGTGCAGAACTTTTGTCTTTAAGTACATGTATATGAACATCGCGTGCCCCTGTGCTAATCTCATACGGTTATCCCCCTTAGGATAATCAGTGACCGGCGCCGAGTGAAAACGGATAGGCGATTTGTGACCAGTAAATTAGCATGCGCATCTGTTTATACGTATCCAGGGGCGTAACTAGGGGCAATTTCATAATATGCACAACCATGTTTTATTCTCTACTTCTTGAAGGGAAAGCTAGTATTTCAGCCACTTTGGTAATTGGTATTGAAATCTGGTCTAATTTATAAATTTTCAGCATGCAAATTTGCAGGTGCGTTTTGAAATTTTGTCAATTTTGACAAAATTTCAATACGCACTTGCGTATTTGCCGTATACGTAGCTACGCCCTTGCGTATCTGTTTGCACTTATCAAATTTTAGATTCCCGAGTATTCTTACAGATATGCAGATTCGCGACAGGTTAATCTGGTGATCTGAATCCATTCTGTTTGTGCGTTCTATCAGTTTCACATAGGGCTTCAGACAAGCAACAACAACAACAGGAACATAAAAATATAACGACGTCGCCGAACTAATACTATAAATCCAGTCATTATTCATCAGATGGATACGATGGCCCAATTGGCCCATTTTTCATTTCCATACTATTTCACAATAATTCCGAATTCCGAATTCTGAATTCCGATTTCCGAAATTCGTAGAACAAACTGCACGCTTGATTATTCTTACATATTTCATATCGTCAAACCTTTCTCAAGCGTTTAGTATGTTCTACGAATTTCGGAATTCAGAATTCGGAATTCAGATATATATGCGAAAAGGGAAGACTCTGATTAGATTGTGAAGATGCGCAGGCTGATCTGAGAAATCCCTGTACTCAAGCAAGGTCACATACAGAAATGACCGCTTCCAAAACTGTGGGTTGTGCTAGGACAGAGAGTCTCTCTCTCTCTCTGTCTGTCTCTGTGTCTGTCTGTCTCTCTCTCTGTCTCTGTCTCTCTCTCTCTCTCTCTCTAGTCTAAGTCACATTTAAGGATTAGCATCATATGAGCCGCGACACGACAAAACCAACAAAGCGGCATGTGCGCCCAGTGGAGTTTCAGATCAGTCTTCGCGATCCGCAGGGAGGTACCTTAGACCCATAGCTTCCCCGTAAGTGCCTAGCGAAGAGTTTGATCAGAATGGGCGCATTCCCAGGCTGATCTGTCTGCGCTGGGCGAACAACTACTTTGTTGGTGTTCTCGTGTCGCAATCATCCATATCATGCAGAGGTTTGACAAAATGTTAAGAGTCATTATCATCAAGCGTTTAGTATGTTCTACGAATTTCGGAATTCGGAATTCAGAATTCGGAATTGTGAAATAGTATGGAAATGAAAAATGAGCCAATTGGGCCATCGTAGATGGATGATTGGATAAATGAATTGTGTTTCATAAACGTTCCAACAGTTTTCATTCCTATCAGACCGATGGTTGAATGGGCGAATGATGACGGGGATGACACAGCGCAGAGGTTACACGGCATGGGTCTGAATTCGGATGATTATACTTCAAACTAAATCATTATTTTATTTGTCCGACGTTGGTCTGATTTAAAACCCATGCACGACCTCTGGATTATTATCTCAGAATCATACAAATGCCGCAGACGGTAATGGGCAAGCTTGCGATTACTTATAAATATAAACCACACTGCATGTACAAAGTGGAAGGACCCTGATTAGTCTGCGCATCCGGGCATTTTGACAAGCACGTTCCCTTTTGAATATACGGTCTAGGAATCTTGCGACAAGTAAATATTCTGACCAGTTTGCGCAAAAGCGCAGGCTGATTTCTGTGTGTCCATCTTTTAAGGTCCATTTTCACGCGATGTCAATCAAATTCGCGCGGATATTTTCAGCCTCAAAGATTCGCGTTGTGCATAGAGTTAAAAATTGAACAATCAAACCTTTAAAACCGATCTCCATATATAGTTTGGTGAATACTTTCTGTCTCTCTCGCTCCTCTCTTTCTCTCTTGCCGAACCCCAACCCAACTCGCTCATCCTCTCAAAGGAGACCCGGTAGCTAGGTTAAGCGCTGGCCTACTGATCTAGCGGTCCAGGGTTCGAGCCCCGCTGGAGGCAGAAAATATTTCCAATTGTAATCGGGGTTCCATTGCACACAGCCTTTCGCTATCACCCTACCATCGTCCTAATATGACTGAAATACTGTTGAAAGGGACGTAGATCGCAAGTCATCCATCCTTCCTCTCAAAACATACTAATCAAATTAATGGTACATGCAAGCACGCAGTATCATTATGCAGTCCGGTCACGATATCTGCAAAGCGTTTACGAATACCGCTTTTGCTCCGTATATACTCTGAGTATACACTCGGTAACATTTCTAGGAGGCAAATAAAGAATGTGAAATGATACTTGATGACTTGACTGGGCACGACATGTAGACTTGATGAAGACACCGTGCTCTTTGCTCATTTCTGTTACTGGTGTTGTTGTTTTCATTTAATTCTTCCGACATGATGATGCTCAAACAACGAAATTGATGTTCAATATACATGTTTTCATAGGTTTTTTGGGCATTGTTTGGACCAATCATTGATTAAAATGTTAGAAACAAACGGTTAAACCTACAATTTTACAGCAGCTGCAGACAAAAAACGTAAAATTAAAAAATGATCGCATGCGTGTACCAAGTAGAACTTTTGACAATCTGTCGGCTACTCTCTTTCGACCATCTGTACAAAAAATCGAGTTGGTACAGCCATGCGGTCATATTTTTATTTTGCAAAACGTAACTGAATTTGTTCATTTTCTTGCAAAACACCGCAAACATAGCGTCTTTGACGTTGCAAAATGACGTCATGTTACGTTCTGACGTCATTTTTGTGTGCGCATGCGATAGTCCTTATGTTGTTACGTTCGCCGACGGTGGTGGTAATTGGCTGTGTCGAGTTTCATTTTTTCCGAAATTTTAGGCCGCTGGCAATACACTAGCGCACCTTGTCCTTTCAACACCATGAAGAAGCAAAGACGAGGACTCAACAGATACAACGGGCCGTCTGACAGGTGGAGATCCCTGTCCTGCCAAACAACCCCACTGGAAATCTGAAGCAAAAGAAGGTCACCAGTTGAGCCCCGGTGGACCAAGCAACAGACAAAAAGGCTCCGGTCCCAACCAACTAAAATATATAGCTTTAGGTCGGGGCCATCATAGAGTCTGACGACCGATCCCCCGGTGTGCAATTAAAGAGTGCAGCAAAGTTATCAACCGTGATTGGGTTAATCACTAAGCATGCAGACTGTCGCATAACATTTAAATTATAGCCAATACGTTTGTGACGTATTATTATTTTTCGGAATTGATCAGAAAAATCAGTCCTACCCTTAATCTTTTTGAATTTGTATACTAAGTCACCATAAAATTCTGGTTCCGATAGGCCTTGGTATAAAAGAAATTTTAATCCGACATCAAATTTTGAAACCAATTCATGGTGTCTGCGATAGAATTTAGAAAAAGCCTTTCTAAGCTTATGATACCGATAGCCCTGTTGAAGAAGTTTAGCAGTTAAACATTTATTACGAGCATTAAAGTCATCTACATGACTACACACTCTAGCAAATCTTATAAGTTGAGAAATATACACTCCATAAGAGGGACGACGTGGAACGTCACCATCCAAAAATGGAAAATTAACTATATCAAAGTCAAAGTCATCACGTTTATCATAAATTTTAGAAGATACAAAACCGTTAGAAATAGATAGATGTAAATCCAAAAAGGGGGCCTCGGTATCTGAAGTATTAGCTTTATTCAATTTAAGTTCAGGTGGGTAAATTTGGTTAACCATGCTTTCAAAATAAGGATTATCAATATTCAGAAGATCGTCTAAATATCTAGAGGTTGAGTTAAATGCCTCAATGATATCAGCTTGATTATCAACAGAAAGAGAAGTCATGAAATCTCTTTCATAACAAAATAAAAACAAATCGGCCACAAGAGGAGCACAATTTGTACCCATCGGAATACCAACAATTTGTCTGTATAACTTATTACCAAATCTGATGTTAATATTATCTAAGAGATATGATAAGGCGTCACATACATTCTGACATGACCAAAGACTATATCCTCTATATATTTTACGGTCAGTAGAAGTGAAAAACGCTTTCTTATCGTTACAGGCAATATAAAGGGTATCTTCATTTTTGGAGAACTTTTTGAAGGCCCTCTCAATCAAATCAACAAGTTTTTCCTTTATTAAATTATGGGGTAATGTGGTATAAAGAGTAGAAAAATCATAAGTGGACAAACTAGTCGCACGGAACCCTCATAAAACTGCATTTATTTGGTACATGCAAAAGTCCAGAATATGTTCTGAAGGGAAACCGTTTCTTATCAGTGATGCATGCAAGAATGCAAAATCAATATAGTAATCTTAACGGCGACTTATTTAGAAATTATTTTAGTAACTCACCAGCATGTAGCTGTGGGTATGAAATTGAAGATGGTAATTATTATTTTTTAACTGTAATCAATATGTAGACAAACGAATTATCATGTACAGGAAAACGCATAATTGCCATCCGCTTAGTGTAGAAAATATTTTATTTGGAAAATCGGGCCTTTCTGATAACGACAATTTTCTTTTATTTGAGGCTGTACAGCAGTATATGAAAGACACGGGCAGATTTTCACCTTGACTTCTTTGTCTTGTGGGTGGTTGAAGTCACACCTGCGATAACTGGCGGTCCTCCCGGACCTGACCAGCTCTGACTTTGATGCCTTCTACTGCGATATCATCTAATTTCTACCGGTCTCCCTTTATCTTCTTTATTTTTCTTTTTTCTTCTTATTTTTTATCATAATTTAGTTTTCATTCTTTTATTTACATGCCCAGTGGGCGAGCGAAGTTGAATCGACATTGAAAAACGTTGATTTAGTGTCTGAACATTGAATCCGCGTTGATTCAAAGTTGATTGCCCATTTGGTTGTTACTTCTAGTCTTCTCTACAGTATTATATTGCACCTAATTTTTTGACACCTTTCTCCCTTTTTCTTTATTATTTGCATTTGTTTCTTATACTTAACCTGATTTTTTGTTTTTATTTGTATCGCCTTTGTTCACCTTTTATTTTTATTGTAGGGGAAGGGCCGTAACTAATGTTGGTAGAACTGGTGTCCCAACCCCATTGCAAACAATATGGCAATTAAATATGTTTAAACTAAGCTATGTGGTACATAGACATTTGAATCACATACATGCATCCAAATAGAATAACCGAGAAAAAGCATAACCACAACATTATTATGGAAAACAAGACAAAACTGTTTGAAAATGTTGAATAAAACTATTTCAATAAAGACGTAGGACAGCAAAAGAAAAACAACAAAATAACTAGCATATACACTGTAACTTAACTGTTGCATACCAGCATTATGACTCCCAATAAACAGGAGTATTTGTCTTTAATTAAGATCTGTTTTATCACGGCTATATGAAAGACTTTCTATACGGAAATTGACAAAGTGCTGCATAATTCCTCAGAGATGACACAAAACAAAGACAACTAGTTCTATCGACATTTTGGTACGTGATGTACAGCATCTTCATTTGTTTACGATAGTTTCGGTGTGTAAACTACCTCGCAATGTCCCGTCTGTGGCGTGAGAGCAAAATTACGTTATTTATTTGATAATAGCATTGCTTTTTTATGAAATTGAAAGTGATATTAATATAAATCAAAATTATTTGAATACCATAACTTTGTAAAAATTAACGATTTATTGCATGTTTCTGTACTTGAATCAAAATTATTTCAATACCATAACTTTTTTAGATTTTAATTGTACCTCACTGCAGCTGGTGTTGTGCCATGTGGCGGCCGTAAAACGTCTCCCCGTACATCATCCATAGTGCAGATTATATTTCATTTACATCCTTTGAGATCAGAGGATAGATTCTGAGAAATCTAAAATTTGAGATCGATTTAGACTATAATAATTCTAGATCATCGTCTTTTAATTTATTTGGATTCTTTTGAAATTAGTGAGTCTTTGAATCGACTACCCAATTAAAATTAAGAAATTACAGTATGCTTTTTTTCTGGTTTCGTCACCAGATATTATCAGGGTCACTGACGAGGCTTTATTAGCCGAAACTACGTAGTCTGGCCCATATTCCTACTTCTATATGTATTCTCTGCTCTTGAAGGAACTTTTTTAGATTTTTAATTGTACCTCACTGCAGCTGGTGTTGTGCCGTGTGGCGGCCGTAAAACGTCTCCCCGTACATCATCCATAGTGCAGATTATATTTTATTTACATCCTTTGAGATCAGAGGATAGATTCTGAGAAATCTAAAATTTGAGATCGATTTAGACTATAATAATTCTAGATCATCGTCTTTTATATCATTTGGATTTTTTTGAAATTAGTGAGTCTTTGAATCGACTACCCAATTAAAATTAAGAAATTACAGTAAGCTTTTTTCTGGTTTCGTCACCAGATATTATCAGGGTCACTGACGAGGCTTTATTAGCCGAAACTACGTAGTCTGGCCCATATTCCTACTTCTATATGTATTCTCTGCTCTTGAAGGAACTTTTTTAGATTTTTATTTGTAAAAGTTTATGATTTATTGCATGTTACTGTACTTGAATCAAAATCATTTCAATACCATAACTTTGTAAAATTAATGATTTATAGCATGTTTCTGTACTTAAATCTGTATGATACATCACATGCGTAAGAAGAGCTTTCGATAGTTACTGAAAAGACATTTAGTGGCATCAGTAGGTACCCAACATTTACTTTTTCGGAAAATCCAATAAGTGGCCATACCTTTGTTTGTACCATGCTGACACGCTGTTGTCGCAAGGTTTTCACCACCTCATATGGTTGTATGTATCCCTCTGTTCTCGCTTGTGTATACAAGTTATCCAGGGCGATGTATGTACCTGTCCTTCCCACGCCTGCACTGCAATATTGCATAACTGATATAAAAATAGAAATCTTATAGAATCAAATTCATATGCCGCAAAAATACCAAAGGGAAACCAATAGATACCCTATGTTACAGCACACAATGTAAGACAGTAACATGGTGAAAGCCAAACAAATGACTATTTAACAGAGTTCCACCAACACCATTAATGGACCAGAAATGGTCTATAAAAACAATGGGCTTTCAACCGAATCCTTTTCACGAAAATTGTACTGTGAATGGAATAATATAACTACCAAGGCGTCGAATAATAACAAAACAGCAGCAACATAACATAAGAAATATTGTTAAAAACGTAATCCCTCACTGAACCTCTCTCAAAATCCTAAAATGTTACTGGGGAAGGATTGGGTTCATTTACCAGTTTTAGACATGCCGCGTTTTTCCATTCAGTCATCATTCGTGAAATACCTAGTTGTCAGTCTGCGTGGAAGTGTTCCGACTTGTACATGTAGATGAATCATGGCAGTAAACAATATATACATCAAAATGAAAGAAATATAAGCAATCTACAGAAATACCCACACCTGAACTCTGGAGCAAAAGAAATTCCTATCCACAAGGGCCTCAATGTGTCGATATCGACTACTCTTGAAAAAGCGATAAAAAAGAATTTTACTTCATACTTCATGGCTAGCGTTTACTTAATTTTTTATCGATCTGTCTAAATCATGGCTTTGCAAGGTCGTTAGGGCATCAAAACTGACATCGATACACTCTCTTTCCCCCACGACCTGATTTTTGCTATCTTTGTCCATTTTTTTAACGTTTTAAGTTTGTCCTCCCACCTCTTTGTGTGAAAGCCTCTTCTTTCGTTCCTTTCATTGTGACATCTAAAATTGTCTTTGCTACGCAGGAATCCTTCACCTGTGACCAAACCATCATCTTTTCCGGGTTTTAGTTGTTATTATTATTTTCTATCTAGGTCAGGGGTTGGTAATATTCTCCAATGCAAATAAGTCGTCTTTATACATAATATTCAATAATCTTCAGAAGCATATCAGCTAAACGGCTTGCTTTCTCTCTATCATTACTAACAAGTACCAAAATAGATATGACAGGTGAGTGCATCAATTTTATCTTCGGTCTGAGAGATATGTTGTTATCTCTCCAAGTTGATTTCAGCTTTGTATCGGCTGCTTTTGAGCCACCCTCTGAGACATCTGCTCCAATATACTGAAGCTTGTTCCTGACCCCAAATTTTGTTCATTTACGTTGATCTCCCTCTGTATGCCATTGCAGCAGTTTCCACGTTCATTATTAAAGTGCCGATTTTATGTTCTGGTCCTTTGGAATCACTGAGTTCATTTAAAGTCATTTTGAAAATATAGGTCTGCTAAACTCTGTGCTAGTTGGCGTGTCCACATTTCATTACTGGTCATGAACAGACTGACTTAGTAAAAGTCTGCTAAGATTTTAATTTCGTTGGTGTATCCCCTAAGTTCGAAAGGATCTAAGTATTCAGAACTTGCTGTCATCAGTTTTGTCTTCTCAACACTTACCTCCAATTTCTACCTTTTGCAGGTTTTGCAGAGGTTTTCATTCAGCTAGGGCTTCTAGTTCCATCTAATCTCTAGCAAGAGCGTCTGTGTTATTGGCAAACCGCATATTCTTAAAAGTTATGCCGCCTATGCTAACCTTTCCGCCTTGTTCTTCGAAAGCATCAGATATAATCCTTTCGAGAAAATTATTGCAGAGGTTGGCTGCGAGAAGGTATTTTGTATTTGTTTAGGGAGGGGAGCCTTGTGGCCGTCTGCTTGGAAAGGGCTGATCGCGTGACTTTTTGCTTGTCTTGTTTTTCTTTGTCTTCCATCTATATTGGTTTCATTTACGCTGCTGTCATTGTCAAAGCATGGATAATAAAACCCTTTCTGTTTAAAAGCATTGCCTTATTACTAAATATATGGATACTTAACATCTCATTTAATATCCGGTAGATATTTATTTTCTGATAATCGCGGATCTGTTCACCCGCGACTTCAAAGATCACGCTAACATCTATAAATTAGAGGGTTAAACGGTAATTGCCATTTGACACTTACCTGGCCGAGAATGCAAGAACTCACGAATACTTTCGAAACTTAAAACTCGCAAAATAAAGTAAAAACGGACGTAAAAACTAATTTACAAAATTTATGGCATATATCAAATTATGTAGGCGGCATAAACGTATAAAATCTTTGAACTTTATGTAATTTTCTATGTTCTTTGACAATAAAGAAATCTCAAGGAAATTGTAAATGAGTTCCCAAAGGCAAGAATTGGGTCGTTTGTGACTAACATAGTGAAGAAAACTGGAGAACGCAGAGAAAACTACCCACATTTGTTAAATGACCACTCCTCTAGTACCGAGCCGATGTAACTGTTTTTTTATATTTGTAATATAAAAGTACTATTACGAATTTCATTGCGATTGACACTCGTTTCTGTACTTTCCATCATCAGTGTCGCTTAACTCAAACATTTGGGAGAAAAAGGGTGATGGGCAAGTCTCGGCAGGCAACGAATATCATCTCTCTCCGAGTCTCAATTATTGACTCATTCTGCAAGTCAAGCAGCTGTAGATATCAAGTAAAAGATGTCTATGTATAAACTTGTGAGTGCAGGTACCACAGCCACGTAGCTCTCCTCCTAACGAACCACCTCTAACACCTCTATGCCCCTAGCAAGGCGACAGACAAGGAATAAAGGAGAATGTTCATGCAGCGAGAACTTGCAAGAAGCCAAACTAATCCAAAATATTGATGCCAAACTCAGCTAAGATTTATGGCGCTATGATAAGTCAATCTTAGTTTAGAATATTTTAAACTATTTACCAGATAGAGCTCAATAAAGGAACTTTAAATCAGTATTCCAATACCGACATCGTTTCTAAAGAAAAAGAATCAAAACTGAAACACTGAAAAATTGGTTGATGATATCCTCGGAGACGAATTGCCACCCACCTACTATTAAGAAAGTGGTTTCAATTTAAAAGTCGTACCATTACCAAATTATTGTCACAGACGCGCGTTTCTTTTATAACTTCTTCATTGTCATTTGAAAGAAAACAACAAACTGCAGAATCAAAAAAGAAATATTCATATACTCAAAACATAAATATGGTTATTCAATACCTGCAGTGGATGACTATTGGGCCTGGCTTCTTTTCACTCAGAGACTTGACCTTTCTCCATACATTTACGAGATGCCATGCAATTCCTGGAACTGCTTTATCAGGCCACGCGGTGAAGTGAACCTGAGTTACTCTTTTAGGCATGTCTCCAACCTATTTATTTAATAATAATAATATATATATATATTACAATTAACGTAGTGATTTACAAAATCAAATACAAAATAACCTGTTACTATATATACGGTCGTGTCTGGTAAAAATGCGCATTCGCTAATACTGCGCATTTAAATATAGAAGGTTACTCGCTTTGCTATTCTCGCCAAATGTTTTCTGAAAAGCCACCGTCTGTCAGCGTGAGAAAGATATTTAAACATTGCACTCCACAGTAAACAAAACGTGTCTGTATTTACAAACAAGCCATTTAGGTCAACACAGAATTAGTGACGTCTGGGGCAGTTCACCAGAACCTTATCTGGCATAAGATAAGAAGCCCCAGTAATCCATTATTGACAATTCCAAGGCAGTACTTCTGTTGTGTTTCTTCGATGTTACATGTTAATTTGTCGGCTTGTCTATGGTCTCTAGCAATATTATCATCTGAATAGCTGCGCATTCAGCTTTCTATTTTGTTTTGTTTTGTAATTTCCGTAGGGTGATCATTTAATAATGGAAACACCTTTGTAGATTAGTAAACTTTCTACATAAATAATTATACTTTCTGTAACGCCATAAAGTCTCTTTTGAGTTTTCAAATTCATGTTTAAATTGTCATTTCAACTTGTTACCATAGCAACATACAACGTCACGCTATTGCTGGGTAGGGCGTGTGCATTTTTGACGTCATTTTGGTAAACAGGTGTTCGTGTTATGCTTATTATGTAGTATATTTAAAGAGAACTTGGAAATTGAGATACAGCTTCCGTTTAAGTTAGGCCTTGGTTTTACAAACACACATATAATGAATATTTATTAAACTGTTTTGAAATCTGGTATGAATTTGCAAGAACATTGGTTAAAATATTCGATTTTTGGGGGCTTTTGAGAATGTATTCCGTAACGTTCAGTATTAGACTGAAATTAGTTGATCGGTTGTCAAGTACATGATAATTTTGGTTCGTTCTGCTTTACAAATATTCCAAGAGTTTCTCTGTTGTTAAAATGCAATGACGTCACAATTTTGATCCCTAAGGCTTAAAATCAGCGTAAAACGTCACATTTTGCTTAATCGAAAGTCTTTCACGGTCTATATTTTTGCCAGATTGAGAGCAAGTCATGTGTAACAATGTATTTCTTTTAGTATCTGAGACATGCATCAAGCCACTACACCATTATAACCTTTTTTCAATTCTTTGTTGCTTATCAGCAGCCTATATACATGGAAAATTGAGCAAATTTTGAGACTAAATCCTTATTAGTTTTAAGCATCGTTGCCATGGCAACGATATTCCTAAACAGTACTTTTGAACTTAATCATATCGCATACACTAACCTTTTACGTATGGTATATTAAGAATACTGTTTTAACACAAAACTAATGAGTTATACGCGTGTTTCCATAATTTTAAGATACCCAACTTAAAAAAGAAAAAAGGTAAAACAAATGTTGCTGCTGTTAGGGTTGCAGAATGACCACCTGTTTGGGGAAGACCTGTTCATTCGGTTAACTGTGCGTGTTTTAGCGCGCGCGCGTGCGTGCGTGTGTGTGTGTGTGTGTGCTTCTTTACTTTTTGTTGCTTTTTTTATTTTTGGTTGGGAGGGAATTAATCGTATTAGTATCAGACCATTGCCTTTCATTTTACTTATTCTACTATTCTTGTATAATATGCCTATAATTTAACCATGTTTTGCAGAAATAAATACATTTTGCACTGCCTGAAGACGACGGCTCACACACATGACGCCTTCGTATATCATTTAGAAGAAGTTAAATACAGAAACGCGCGTCTGTCGCACTGCAATTGGTATGGATACGTTTATATTAGCAAACTGCTTTTTCATGGTAGCAAACAGTTTTCACATAATTATCAATATAGTTGTTTGCTGTTGATATCAAATTTGTTTAAATTTTGAGCAATTCTAATCGCATATTTAATCAATTGCTAATATGAACTAAGATTAAGCCAAACCAATTACATTTACCTACCATCGCACGTGACTTTTACGTGAGTTGTGTAAATAGCCTGCTGCAAACTGATATCTGTATAAAAGTAAAAAGTATGCAAAGACCAGGAACTGAAACAATCAAAATCCAAATCCAGCCCTCAAACCATAGTTGGAAACAACTAAGATTACAAATAATCAAGATACAGAGAACATATGGCCAACCGAGTGAGCAGCTTGTTCCCAAAAGGTGACCACTCAGCAACCCAAACCGAACCAAAAATAATAAGAACATACATAAGGTAAAACATCACAGAAACTCTGACACCAAAAACAGGCAACAGAGAACCACAACAGAATTACCGCCTTGGAACGGTCAGTAATGAATTACTGGCGGGCTTAAATCGATTTTACGGGCCCAACCTCACCCTCAGTTTCTGAAGTGGTACAAAATATTTAGTTGGTTGTTCGGTAAGGCTGTCATAGGTCGTCTGCGCAATGTTAAATGTTTAGAATTCGTCTGCGCTTTTCACAGGAGTTAGTAGCTTGGTTGACATGAAATCAGATTTCGATATAACTCCTTTGTTATTTTATTCTAAAAGGTTACGACAATGCTAATATTTAACGGTAATTATATCTCTGGATTGTTTGTTTAAACTGTTTCATTTATCAAATGTCTTAGGTACGCAGTTTTACCAAAGAGCACGGTATTGTTCGAAATAGAAGTGGTAAATATTTGTCGACTCTGAAAATTAGTTATTTTAAGATATTGAACAAACGTATCAAACCCTGACAGTACATGGCTTTATTAAACTGACATTTTTGGGGCTGCGTGACTATTTTGTTTTAACTCTTTGTCATTTGAATGGACAGTATTGCATATGAGAAAATAAGGATAAAAATTCTCAGGAAACGACCAAGTCAATTCCAGATCCAAACGAAGACACCATGTGGGAAAGAGACAACACAAAATTAGTCACCAATAAAAACAACAACGCGGCAGCTATGTGCACAACATTTCCCATGTAGGTGGTCAACGTGCCAGCCCGAACATAACAAACAACATATCAATAACAGACATAGCCACTACAAATATATACAAGATCCAAGAAGAACCAAAACAGAACTGTCGCCCTGGAACGACCATCGATGAAATTACTGGGGGCTTTGCCGGTTCGTGGCAATCCAACCATCGCCCTTTGTTCTGCCTTGGTTCATCAGATACTTGGTTGTTTAACCCAACACAAACAACCATCGCCCACATAGCAGTCTTACAAAAAGCACCAACCCTAACAATAAGAACAATATGAGATTCTAAGTTGGAGATGCTTTTCTATCTTGAGCTAATGCCGGCTTCTGATCGTTGCCGTTTCTTCTAATTTTTCCCCGATTCTACAACCACAGGTTTATGACGTCTGTATCATACCATTATGTTGTGGATACGTAATTTAACGCACTGACTTACGACGCATCTTCAAATAAAACGCGGGTTAACTTTAGTGTAGGAACCTTTTAACATTGAGCGAGATTACAGTAGACACATTTAGATAAAGAAGTAGATGAAATAAAGATGAGTACCCGACGCCAATTTGGAACCAGAAATGTTACAGTGTGTGACAAATGCCCATAAAACCACATAAAACAGATTCTTTGTTGTGACTGTGACTCAAGGATGTAACTTATTTTGTTACAATTATAATCTTAAAGCGTTCCTTCAAGAGCAGAACACACATTCGACAGAAGAACCATGAGTCCTTCTTCTAAGTTTCGGCTATTCAAATATTCCCATTGTGATTTACCTTTTTCTGACGGTTGCTTTAAATTTATTGAGTAGTTATTGAAACACCGAAAACTAAAAAGTACACATTTGATAACCAACTGGGTTAGGGTGATTTTATCTTGTACAGCCTGGATGACATTACTTTTCAGTATATTATACCTTTCTTGGGAGTTCAAAAAAAAATCTACATTGTGACGAGGTGACACAATTTACTTCTGATCGTGACTGTGACCATTACCGCTGGAAGCAAACTCTTACATACAAAACACTTAAGTTTGTTATCATGCTTGACTTTTCTTTGAAGTTCAATCTTATTTCTTTTGGTAGTTTTGAGTAATGGAAGAAACACAACTTAACCCATGACTCCGAGATTTGGCCTTAACCTTGGGCATAAAAACGTAGGGAAGGGGAAGTTCAATCGAATGCACCTCAGCAGCTTTTTTTCAGTAATTGCAGACATTGTTTGACTATTCAATCTTCAGTGTGACCTTGACACTAGGCAATAGACACATCAATCTTAAATCTTGCATTTGACGTATTTCTAATTAAATTTTCTCAGACTCCCTTAAGACGTGTCTTGGTAATCAGGGAGTCACAATTTGACCTGTCATCTTGACTTTGGCTGAAAAAACCTAAATCTTACACACCGCACATATTCACATCATGTTGTATTTTTCTCTGAAGTTTGATCTAATATGCTTGTGTAGTGCTTGTTTTATTGTAATCACACTTCATTCTCATTTTGAAAACTGGCTGTGACCTTGACCTTGGTAATTGTAACCTAATCTGGTGCAAGGCATACCTTCCTATTATGGGTCGCCCTTCTGTGAAGCTTGACTGAGTGCCCTATTGTAGATTTTGAGTAATTGCAGAGACAAATTTTGACTTTTGATCACAGACTGTGACCCGCACCTTGGGCATGCGAGCCTAAAACTTTTGTGTGACATATTTTTGATTATGTGAGAATTCCTTGTGAAGTTTTTCCTCATTTACTTTTAAATAATTGTGAACGAAAGAGTTGAGTTTCGACCTTTGGTTGTGATCTTGAAATGGGACACTGGAGCTATTTTGGTTTGCCTTTCTGTGAAGTTTGATTGAATAAGCTTAAGCAATTTCCGAATTGTCGTAGACATTTAATTTGAACTTGATTTGTGATTGTGACCCAGACTTCAGGCGAAAGAACAAAGCTTTTGCACGAAACACAACTTCCATTGTCTTTGACTTTTTCCGAAGTTTGGTTTAAATCACCTCTGTAAATTTTGAATTTTCGACGATAAACAATTTCAAACGGACGCACAGATAGACTGACGGTCGGTGCTATTTAACGTTTCGTCATAAACGGTACTATTGGATACAAGGTAGGCCTGCCTCAAGACGTCCAAAGCAGAGTTGTGACAAAGTCGTACTTCCTGCCCGTCTTTGTACATTTCAAGAAAGAAATAAATCAAAACTTGACTGAATTAACTACCATGCATTCCTCGCGCTGCAGAACATACAGTATATACTGCTTTATTATATCCAGTGAAGGATAAACCGTTTCAGGTTTAAGATTTAACGCTGAAAGACATGATTGTTGTCTATGAATAAAAATGTAGGAGATTCAATTTTAGCCTAAACCCTGCGAAGAAAGGAAGATTGTAATTATTCAATAGACTTCGAAAACTTTACTTAGTAATAATGGGGAGATAATTTATAATGTATGGTTCTCACCTTTGCCACATTCCATTCTCTGATGACATAATCTGGAAAGATTTTGGTCTCAAATGTTAAAATTTTGACGTTTCCAAATATTATTTCTTCGCCGTCATCAGGCCAGTACTGTAGACATTTCTTCTACAATTAAAATGTAAAACTAATATTTGAACGAAAACAAAAATCTTAATCTTTATTCTCCTCGTAAGAAAATCGTTATCTAGAGTAGTTGTTTTTGGTAATCCTTAGTAAATTGTCCACTAAGCATAATCACCAATGACCAAAAATGCCCAATTTCATACAATATGCAAATGATATAAAAAGACACTAGTAAATCTATATGGTTTCATGATAAATGGCCGTAAGAATAAAGGATTATCCGGTTCCACACTATTATTTAATATATATAAGAGCAAGGTGACAACCATGCATCTTTCAAAGCGGCACACGCGCAAAAGTCATTATCAGAAACAGTATTTTATGAATATTAAGTAGAAGGTATGGCTTCCAGCAAATTCTAATGCGTCTCACATAAATATGTATACCACATTAAACTTCAAATACATTGAACAGTAATTATAGTTATATAGAAAAAAGGTTAAATTTACCGTGACGTTCTGTTTTCATCAAAACGTATAGTTATTTTTATCAAACTTACAACACCACTTTCGACTAAATTCGTCAACATCACAATCACAGATGAATTCTCCTGTAACACCATGTCCCAAAAATCTTCAACCATTGCCTCTGTTGGTCCTTTAATTACAGTCAGTGTATACTTTGAAAATGATATAGTCATCGCTGGTTCTAAAAGAAGCTTAGCTTTATCTTTGTAATCATACAGTATATGTGGGGCGTTCGGAAAGTTTTGCAAATGACGTAATTTCTTGGTACCCACAATAAGGAACAAAACTTCTGATAGCAAAAACATATATTGCTATGACATGCCTAGACAAGTCTGCAAACATGATGTATTTTATTTTAAATGGACACATTTTTAACTTCATTGATAGAGGTATACCCTAAATGCACTGCAGAATTTTACTTAAGTAGGCTGTAATTCATATATGAACAGTCTTTGATTATTCTTATCTTTGCTAATGAAAGACAATGCCAAGGCAATGTTATTCTGTAAATATCGCAGAAATTAAATTTCATCTAGGTTACATACTGTCACTTGAATATGAATTATCCGTATTTTTTATAGTAGCAAATTTCTCCCTTTCCACTAAAAATATTATGATTTTGTAGTGAAAACAGGTTTGTTAGCATTCAAAATCTTGTTAGCAAGAGCATTTACATGAGTCAACGAAATCATGTCGATAAATTCAAATAAATGAAAAAAATGAAGCCTTTACAATCTTTAAAAATAACACTGACGTCGATTTAAATAACGCTACAAGAACTGCGCATTGCATTGCAAGGAATTAATCGATAACAGTTGAAACCCTTCTAACTTGTGTATGGATATTGTAGGCAAAGATGGTCAAGCCGTTGACAAAGATTATTTTTGTATTTACAAAGGTATTAGACCTGAATGACTAACCCTGAAAAGATTTTACATATGAAATTAGCCCAGTGGTATGACTGAAGCCTAATAAAATGCGCTGTAAGTCAATAAGGAAAAGTTTATTTGTATAGCGTTTGGTATCAATGTAAACACATAGTATAGTGCTTTCAGCACATGTATAGCATTTGTACCCAGCATGCCCCAAGTAAAGTTATGATGCCATTTGCAAAACGTTTCGAACTCCCCTCATATAGCCAAATAGGGTTTTTAGTAACAAAATACTATACCGGTAACAAAATAATAAAACAAAACTAAGGTTTACACGACTTGAGGTAAGCTATGTAATTTTCGGGGCGGTAAATATACTGTGCACTTTGAGTTGTCATTAACAGATAAGATAATGAAAACGATACACTGATTAAAACATCCACAATGGGGAAACATATAAAAACTGATAAAATGCTTCAAGATATTTAAAAGGCAAACAATTATTATTCACAAAAAAGAAGAGCCGCAGCAAAGTTGATATTATCTTTTACGATAAATAAGGACACTGTATTAATTTAAGAATACCAAACGAAGGAAATATCCATAAGAAAACAACATACAATGCAATATGGCATGCATAAGAGAGGTTTACCAAACCGTTCGTGCACTAAGTGTGCCATTTTTCTAGTTTAAGGCATATTTTGCTGTAAATTGCACATAAATAAAACAATATGTTTTGCCAATTCTTATCGAACACAAATGTTCAGCCAATGTTTTGTGGTTACTGTAGTACATGTTACTTTCAAAATGCTCGGCGGGGCACTTCCGAATACAAAGTCACTCAACAGTAAATTTGTATTTCTATCTTTCCAAACTGTGATTTAAAAGCAAAAACACACGCAAAAACATAAAAGCCGTTGCGTCAATTTTCTCTTTCATTGAGGCACACTATATTAAGGTGCGTTGAAGTGACATATAAATCTTGTTGCTTGCCACCGAACGATTCTCTAAAGTTTAATTACGTCGGTGCACATTTCAAAATGATATCACGTATGGAATATCGGACGGCAATAAAATTTTGTAATTTACTTGTAAACACCAACATAGACCATTAACTACATGTCTGAAGCATGTGGATGTGAAGCTGTGTCACCTAATACCCGCATATTGCCTTGATTTGATTCCATGTGACTTTGCATTTGTACCTAAATTGAAAAAAAGGAACTTCGCGGAAGAAGGCTTGGAAACACAACAGAGTTATTGGCAACTGTTCACCGTATTTTGACCGCGGGCCCAACCTAATGAGCTCGAGGCTATATACCAGCAGTGAATTTGGCGCTGGCGGAAGTGTACGGACCTAGCCGGGGAAAACAGACTCTGGGCAATGAGACATGCAAGATGCACGTACGTTTCTACTGACGTTTCTTAGTCATGAAAGTGTGCTGGGTGCCGATCAGTCAATTTAAAAAAAAGATGATTAAATTAATTTATTATTTTATGAACTTACTTTGTTCTTGTTATATTATACAGAATGTACACTATTCGAAATATTTAAAGGACCACCTAATGATCTTTCTATAGACAAGAGTGCAACGTAAGCCTACTTTGAGAGTCATTTACTTTCGATCGAAGATAACACAGATTTACTAACAAATTTGCTAAGTTTTAGAAAAGGATCGAAGTTAGTTACAGCACAATTCTCTCCTACCCATGTACATGCACTGATTTTGTGAGAAACAGAATTTTGGGTAAAAACTTGTAATTTTTCAACCAGATGAAAATCATGAAGATTTCAACCATAACTAAAATCGATCATTTTGTTTATAAAACTGAATGCCTTACAAGGTGACCCGTTCGAAAGCATCACTCTTGACTCGAGTTTGTGAGATTTCATAGACTTCTAGAAAAATGCTCCAGTGTCAGAAAATTCGAAAATTGCCAAAATTTGTTCCATGGAAATGATAAGTGCATCAGTTTCATTCAATTTCTTATTATCTTAACTTTTAATCCTTCTTCAAAATGCTACAAAAGAAGGGGAAATGCTCGGTCAGTAGTGGTCAAATCCTTGGACAGTTGAACTGGGTATATATTGTTGTAATGTCTTGAGGAAAGTATCAACTGCCTCTTTAAATATTTAGAGTAGTACATTTTATGATGTTGTAAAATAAAATGGAATCATATTTGGAGTTTTAAAATAAACCACCTAGTACACGAACTATTTTGATACTCCCCTCGTAAATACTTAAAAAGGTAGCTTACCTTGTGATGCGATGAATTTCTTATTTGTTATATAACCCTGAAGTAAATTAAATGAAATTCGATCGAAGCCCTTACATCGAGCATTGTTTAAAGATGGTTTTTTCTATAGGTTCAACAACAACAGTTTGCGATTTCATTTTTCATTACTATAATTTGACATAAGTCGGCATATCCTTTATTACATTTACACAGATATTTCACTGGGCGTGAATACTTTTTTATTACATTTCAAACGTTCTGTAGCTATGCATCCGGTAAAGGAAAAAAATCACGCGTCCGGTAAAGGAAAAATCAGTCATTTTACATTTCGCCGGAGAGAAGCTATTTGTGAAATAAACAGAGATCCATGGTATAATCATAAATCTCTGCGCGATTCTTTATGTGCCGACAGAATAAAGAAAATGGTGCCTGTGACTCTTTTTTCTTTTGATCAAAGAAAAAAATACACTTGCCACTCCCCCCTCCCTCCCCCACACACCCTCGTTATTTTCGATTAAACTGTAGTATATTGGCCATATAGTTCTCTGCAATCATGAAAAAAGAACGAATACACACTATTTTATCAATGTATTTGTGTCGGACTATCTCAAAACGAACGATTACATAATACCACAAAGTAACATATGACACAAAAAAACAAAGATCAGCTTTGCAATAACAGACAGACACATACTAATTAACAGAAGAGGTACATGACTGATCTCATCGGAATGGTAAGTAATTTCTTTATTGTTGACGATAACCTGAACTAGCCGTACTCACAAAGTACAACCCACCAAAGACACAGGACAAGAAATGCAAAATACAAACGACAAACCGGATTAGCAACTTTCAATAACGGCCGCACTTTGTCAGACAAGAAAGAGAAATTGAAAGCCAAACTAACTTTGAACTGTCAGCAGAAAGACCATTTTCAATTTTGGATATGAGTCACAATACTCAGTTCTCGATTATCGGTAGGTTCTTTCGCCTTTTCATGATAAGTAATACTGCAAAAATGACGTAGAAATATTACACTTACGTCAATATAGTTGGCATTGATATAGTCCGATTCATTCGGTTTACTTCTGTCTATAATTACTCTGCTGTGATCATCTGAAACGAAAACACGTATAATAATAGACATTCCCATTTTAATTCGATCCCGATACGGACTCCAAATTCTGACAAAGTGTTATATTTTTAAGTTATAAAAGAGTTTTAACTTACACTTTGACGCTATCAAATCTATTTCAAAGGTATCTAACAAGTGCAATTCTAGAAGACTCTTCTTGCACTGACGTTCTGTACATTTTGTCCTTACCTGTTAACGCAGTTGTCTAGGGTGTCGCCTGTATAAACCTTTACAATTCCAATATTCCACAACAGTATGTTCTCATGGTCTAACGATAGTAATGGACATGATTATAAAGTTGTCTTGTCTTAGTCTCATGATCGCGTATTTCCTCGCTCACGGTGGGTAGCCTACGGTGTCATTATTTGGTCACCGTTTGGATATATTTTATCACCCAGTAAAACACAACCATTCGGAAACTCAAAACAAAAATAATATGTTTCTTCTTGTAAATTTTCGGAATAACAAGATTTCTGACATGCTTATATTGTTTAAATGATTTTATTGTGCAGAGAACTGCAAAAAATAATGTTGAAATAGTTTTCATATTTAAAGGGATAAGACAGTAACAACGGCCAAATAGTAAGGCTCCTGCAGCTCGTTATGGCTCTTGAAATACAACGTATAGTTATAGATATCCCACAGAAATGCAACCCGAAATACAGACAGCCAGTACTATACTAGTTTGCTGCCTCAAAACCTTCGAAGTTGGGGCATTCAAACGAATTTTGGTTTTAACATATAACTAAGCAGATTTACAAGTAATGAAAGATAGGTAATGAATTTAATAAGCAATACTTTCTGCAACTGTATATTCTGTGTATCACCGAGAGTTATTCTTTCTTTGTCGGAAAATTACATAAACAAATGAATAATAAAGAACTGGCAAACCTACAGGCAAGTATATCTCTATAGCGGTTCTTCTTGCTGTTGCAGGCTAGACTGGCTTCCACGCATTCATGAATAAGACCAATTGGTAGATTCTGGTAATAAATAGTACATGAATATTTTTACTAAATATTAGTAAGAAGACATATGTAAAGTATATCGTAACTATTCGTACTTATGGCTGGCATTAACGAGATCTTTTGTTCGAAAAAATGAGAGATACTGCTGTTGAAGTTCGAATTCGTTGAATTTAAAACTAAGTTATATAATATGTCGAAGCTTCGGTATAAGTTTGGTCGAGATATTCCTGAAATATACCTGATATTTTTCGCGCACCTAAATCGTGTAACCCTACCTGACGGGTCATGCAGAGAAATGACGCGAATCATTGTTTCATGAAACTACTTTTATAAGAAGCACAGTGGCTAAGCTAAACCGGTCATACTGGTGCCTCGGTGAGGCTGGGCGCAGTAGCCACAGCTAGAGTGAGCCCGATTTCTTCCAACCAGTGGGTACTTATACATATAGTACTAGAATATTGTATTTACAAAGGAATCAGAACTTTAAGAAACTTAAAACTTGTATTTCTCATTTGTTTATCAGGACTTTGCTCAAGAATACCGTTGTTGTTTGTTTGATACATAGAGGCAAAAGAAAGTATACAGGCAATGATTTTTCTACAAATTTTTACATATTTGTATAATACTTGGGTACTGTTAAAAAATAAAGTCGTTTTCGCTTAATTCGAATCAATTTTCAGTATAGTCGGTCAAAGAACAAGGAAATGATATTGTTTTAAACGGACAAGGGGTCTAAGTCGCTTGAGTAGCTATCCTTTGAAAATGCTCTGGACAATAGAGATTAATTTCATGCATTTGTATGCATTACAACGAAAGGGATGGAAGTTTTTTAAGAACATGTTTGACTACAAAAAGAAAAAAGGGGTAGGCTGTAGAATTTTCGTACCAACAAATGATGTATGCGCGTCTTTTTGTATCATGCATTGAATTCGCATTGAGATCTTTTGGGAGTTTCATTGGCAACTTTCTTTCAAATAAACGCGTCTATGAGTCTCCATTTAAGTGAGCACAAAGACAAAAAGCCAAACAACAATTTTTCGAAAATTTCAAAGGAAAACTTTTAACACCAATTAAGACAGAGAAACATTTAATTCGATGTACTTTTAATTCAAAGGGAGATAATTTGACAATTGTTGCTTTCGCACTATGGTTGAGACCGTTTGGTGGGAGTGGCAGATTAAATGACGATGTGTTTTTAATCACAGACATGAGTGCTAGACTCTCGGGAAATGCACAATACCATTTGCCATACGCAAAGCCAGTTTTAATTGGAACTGCTGAATTTAAATCAAGGTCCTTCACTCCATTATTAATGACTGCAAAAGAATTTGTGTCTGTGTTTTGCTGAGCTAAATGTTTGCCAAAATGACATTTTCAATATTTCCACGCAACCATTTATGCGAGATTTAATATTCAAAATAAAAAAAATGTATACATTTTATTGCTTCTGAGTATATATTTGTAAGTATGTGCGACGACGTTGTATGGAGTATCAAATTTATTTGATGCATCTAACGTTTAATACGTATATTTTAAACGTCCAAAACAGAAACAGATGAATGAAAAACTCGGCAATTTGGTCCACTGGAAGTAAAAATAAATCAACGAAAGTCGCAGACTCGATTAATTGAATCTTTTCAGGTTTTCTATGCTTCGTTCATTGCTATTATAGATTCACAAAAATGGGTCAGAATCATGTTAACTAATTTATAATTATAAATCAGTTTCTGCTTATTTGTTTTTAAATAAAATAAATGTGAACGAGTTTGAATAAAATTAAAGATAGGTCCTCTGGAAGCTAACACACAACAAAAATAATAATCTCTGTTAAATAGAGTCATTTAATAAGCAGTAATGCAACGTTGCAAGACTAGAACCGGTTTCAGTGGAACTCTATTTTTCCAACTTATTCAAAATAGACCAAATTACACGAAAGGACCAGAATATATATAATATGCGCTACGATGGTGGTCTGGGATTTTTTTTTTGACAAATGGATTTCATGTTATTGGGGTTTCAATTAAACGTGAAAACGTTGACTCTAGCTAACACAATTCCTAGTAATTTATGAATGTAACTATCAATACAATAGATTTGGCATTATCTTGAATCTTGCCAGCTTTATTTTCATACTTCTACATCAAATTTAAGCTATCTTTAATTTCTTCATTCACTAAACGTTTTTTTCTATTATTATTATTATTATTAAACATCCTCCCGAATATCAGACATTTAGGACATGAAACTTTCTGGCATAAATAAAATGACCAAAAACGATATAGCAAATCAAGCAGGCCGGTCATTTTGAAAAGAATTTTTTGAAGTTTTTATTAGACGAGTTTTTATTTATTTTTTCATCTAAGTACTTTTAACCGAATCTGTATGTAAACTGATCACCCCTCCGCACCTGCTTTAATTTATTTTCACTGCAGCCGTTGTTGTGCCGTGCGAGGTCGTACATAGGTCCTAGTACATCGCCATAGTGCAGACTATACATTTTCTTCATTTTCTTGTCCCATTTTTATTACTGGGCTTATTCTGACTCAGTTTGAAAAAAATGTGTTCCGCTGACGCATTGCTAGGGGCCGTGGACAGCATTGCAACATTAAATTTCTGCAGATTAATACTCAGTTAACAAGAACTGTTATTTTCATGTATTTGATTCAAGAGGATCTGTATTAAGAATTTATTGTACATTAGTTGCGTAAAAACTACAGTCATATGAGACTAGTACATTTATGCTACGTGAATGACAAATCGATACCTCTAATCCTATTGAATATGTAAATATATGTTACAAACGTCTAATAAAAAACGTGTGGATGTAGTTTAACGATTCGCGATTAATGAGCCACCATTTTAGTGACCAGCGATTTCAGGCCGGCTTATCTTTAAAGCTTAGCAGATTTTGAGATTTAAATTCAACGATTCAGCCGAAAAAGTCTGAAATAAGGTTATTTTTGCGAAATTGATGTAATCGATTACTGATTAATTAGCGACTTTGATACCCTCCATCCAGACCCGTATACAACTCTTGAATACATGTGACATAAGTCCAATGAATAAGTTTAGATAGAGCGATTTTTCGGAAGCAAAGAATATTCCTACGTTAAGACAATGTAGGCAATGTTTAACTGATTACATTATTTTTTTTTCAAATAATTCGGTCGCTCAAATAAACGAAGATATACTCTTTGTCCTAATTTTATACACTATTACGAAGCTTACCTAGGGTAGTCTTGTTCAAGGTTTAGTTATTTTACTTACGCACATATTACGGTTATTAATTGTATTTGCGATACAGATACCCTTGCTTACCTACATTAAGTGAATTTATCCATTTTGCAACAATATAAATGCACATATTATATATGGTTGGAGTGGAGAATACAATTCAAGAAAAAGTTGGGGAAAATAATTGATACGACGTTAAACTTAAATTATAGAAGAACCGTCAGATCTAAATCCATTTTCAATAATGTTTTTTTTTTTCTTTTTGTTTCTGTGTGTGTGTTAATGTTATTGTTGTTTTTGTGTTGTTGTTTTTTTATTTTGTTTTGTTTTTAGATTTGTGTGCCTCAACTTTCATTTTCATCTGCAATTATATTAAATCTTTATATTTAGAATTATGTCACTTATTTTGTATTCTCAACTGTAGGGAACAACAAAAAATAAGGAATGAGCTAACTATCGGTGAGATATCTCATATTCAGATCTTGGATTTACCATAAATCACCACGTTCACACTTTCTTCTTAAAATACTTTGAAAATAGATTATTTATTTCAACCGGTTTGGTCATTATTAGGATTATTTTTTCCACTTTTACGCTTTACCACTTTAACGCTTTAATTTCATAAAATAGTTTGAAAATTAATGTGTTTACGAAATCGATTTAATCATTATTAGAATTAAATCATACTAAATATATTTTTGCATCCATTAAGTGTTTTAGAATGAAAGCATGAGGCCAGTACGGACAAAAGGAAGCTAGAGCATTTTTCTGCGAGCTCAGACTTATCAAAAGCAAAACCCTACCGCACTCGTCTCATATACTAGTAAAAACTATGACAATGTTTTTTTAAGGAACATGACCACAGCATTTTCCAAATTTGATATGAGCAGGACAAACAGGAGGTGCCCTATGCAATTTAAACTTGACAAGAAGAATTGATACGTACCATATATTCCTGGTGAATGTTCTCGAAACAATTAGCTGATGACATCTTCATATAGTCCCATATTTGATGTATATGTATTTTCCCATTGTTTGGTACACACTGTATTGCAGGTATATCGTTGATGCCAAAATTTGTTTCTGTAAATAGTGAATTATCACTTTGTTTATCATATAAACCAGATCTAATTTGATTTTAACACAGCAATCTTTAAACCCACTGAATGTGTAACTTTACAAGCCTGCTCATAAATATAGATTACATTTCGGTCATTGAAATCGATCGTTTCTTACAGTATTCTTAATTCGCTATTTAGTTTTAACTACATTGTATTTACTTCATTTGATCATGAAGGAGCGATTAACAAATGCACGGGTTATTCAATTACAATATAACATTTATTTTAGCGCCGGGAAAATAATTTTTCATAATTTGGCATATCATAAGAGTCGTCATGCGGACCTTATTCCCTCGAAGGTCGAACTTATGTGTTCCCGCGACAAAGTATCATATCTTTAAATTCACCCTTGACGCTCTGACAATTCCGATTGTTTCATACATCTTTGGAAAATATATTCAAGGGCATATATCCCATTGTTAAAAGTTAATCTTTAGCTACAACCAAGAGAACCGAAAGGAAAAATATATGTATGTGTTTAGTACATGGACATAAAACAACGCCATTCGGCATGTGAAGAACATTCACAAAAGAACGCATTTTCGGACCATCATTTGTTCGTATTACCATCGAAATATCTTGGTCGTCATAACGCTTCGATTGATTGACTTGCTGCTGTACGTCCACAGTAAACAGCTATGGTCATGTCGGGACAGCCAGTTAACCTAACCACACTATTCCTGGGCAGGCTTAGACCTCCTAAGCGGTTAACCAGTACTAAGTGCACATGCTTTCGCCAGTGACTGACAACTGCCCTTCTTGACTCAGCGGAAGGAGAAACGAAAGTATGTGGCCAGACCGGGTATCGAACCCAGGACCTCTGACTTATGAGTCAGGTGCCCTACCGATTGCGCTACGCGGCCTGGCTTCATAACGCTTTGAAACACAATTGCATTGATCTTACTTTTTCACACAAACATATATACTGTTCACAAAAAGTAGGGGATATTAAGATATTAAAAATTGTATAAATTAGAAAAAATATCAAATTCATCTGAAACGACAAGTGCCCATCAGACAAATATTCGATAAGATATTTTGCATCACAATTTTGGTGGTATATCCTGTCACGTGATCTGCGTGTAATTCGTTTTAGACAGGGGGTCGACACCCAAATTTCACACGAATCTGCTTCGGAAACAGGTCCTTTTCAGATTACAAAATATACACAGAAACATTCGCCATGAGTCATTTAACAAACTAAAAATTGGTTTTACACACTGTTTCATCAAAATAAAAAGTGCAAGCCATAAACGTCTAAATTTTTCGGTGACTCGATGCACCTGTACGATTTTTGTTTTCTGGTTTTCTTCCCAAAAGAACCGTTTTGAAGAAGGAAAAAAATCTTTTAGCATACAAAACTTAAAAATGCATTGAAAGGTTAACTTAGTTGAAGAATTTGAATAATTTTTTTGTTCGAATTTACCACATTTTTGCCCTGACCCCCTGTCTGAAACTAACTGTATGCAGATCACATGACAGGATATATCGTCCAAAGTTTCATGAAAAGTGTCTTAACGGATATTTATCTTATCGATACTAAGCGTTTCATATGGATATCACATTTGTTGTAGATGCTGCAATTTTTCAAACCTGAATATCCCCTACTTTTTGTGAACAGTATATGTTCCATCAAAGTATTGGCCACATGAACTTGGTAGATATCGCAACCACTATAACCATGCAGATAAAACCAATGTTGTCAAGTGGTTTGTAAAATCCACAAAATGTAGGAAGCGGACTTTCTCAAGATGTTAAATATGCTATCTTTTTTAACTGATCTGGTGTACTTATTTGCCTGCCAGGGACTTTAAAATGCACACGAGTTACAGGCAGATTCCAAGCACAGGTCTTTCGATGGATGGATGACTTGCAATTTTACGTCCTTTTTAACAGTAATTAAGTCATGTCAGGACGATGGGTGGATGATAGTGAAAGACTGTGTACAATGAAACCCCGTTTACGATTGAAAAGATCCCCGCCTACAGCGAGGCTCGAACCCGGATACGCTAGATCAGCAAGCCAGCGCTTAAACCACTGACCTACCGGGGCCCCTGTAGACCTTTCGGATAGTGAATTTTAATGTATCTGTCTGGTGATGATAACGTTGGTTGTAAAAACTATAGTATTTTACATGTACACTTGCATTTACATACGCACCATTAACTTCCTGTAAAGCCGTCTTTTCTGTAATCCCCAAACCTACACATTTTTGTCTTTGCCTAACGTCTAGGTCCCCAACAACGATAAGGTTCTGTTTACTGGCAT
This sequence comes from Ctena decussata, assembly GCA_963989385.1. Taxonomy (NCBI): domain Eukaryota; kingdom Metazoa; phylum Mollusca; class Bivalvia; order Lucinida; family Lucinidae; genus Ctena; species Ctena decussata. Next base: position 53,530,624 of record OZ022504.1, read on the forward strand.
TAAACGTTTTTTGGCTGAAATAAGAGGATAGGCTTTACCCTGTTAAAATTATTCCAACTTTAATCAAGAATGACTGATACTTTTGTCGTTTTGAAGTTGTCAGTAAAATTCCCTATGAATTGATGACGTAATTGTACGTCCTTTTCAACAGTATTTCAGTCATATCAGGACAATGTGAGGGTACTAATACAAGGCTGTGTGCGAAGAAACCCCCTGGCAGCTTACTGTTGAATAGATTTTCGCTTCCTGTGTAACCGCTGGTATAGCTTGCCAGCGCGTAAGCAGTTGAGTTACCGGGGTTCCGAAATAAACCGTATCGTAAATAAGGCATATACGCACTTATACACGGATGATAAGATTAGCATGAACGTCTCACATTTTTAATACTTTATGTAAACTATCTCTTTCAAACAACACTGCAAACCCTACTAACTTAGGTATTTGTCATTTACCTGTTATAAATCGTATTAAAGTTGAAGGTCCAACGATGTTTTGAAAGCTTTCAGCTTGACACATAGTTCCGCTGAAGCCACTGCTATAGAGCGCTGGCACTCTTACTATATTAAATTACCCCACATGAACATTTTCATTTAAACCAAGTATAGTATTATCGTTTCTCTGAGGATTTCTTGCGTTCAGAAGGTCTTTCTTTAGAATTTATTTTGATTTTTATACTTATATTGCATGAATTCAATAACAAATTATGCCAGTATTTTGGGAATGCCATATCTTCATTGAAACTAGAAAAAACCAATGAATGTGACAAGCCGAAAGCGTGAAACCACACAAGCAGAGATTTTGATACTGAGGTAATGCCGTATTTTAGAATTACAAGCCACCTTGCAGGACTCTAAAAAAGACAAGTCATACAAACGACTAAATGGAAAATGGCATTTCCAGTGAAAGACACAATCATTGTCACCGATCAGATTAGAATATCTCTTTCAACAGCTGTCTGAAATTTTCTATCCCGGCCTGCTGTCTCAGCCTAGGCTCTTAAAGCTGTCTCAGAATCTTAGCAAAGCTTGTTAATTTCAACCATTCTACTTGTTATCTGCCACTTGTTATATATACATTTATATATAATGACGGCCAGTAATGCATACTGAACGCCAAGAGAAACGCTTACAAGTCTAGGTTCAGTTTTCTTCTGTCAACTGATTTATGGTTTTAAATCATATATAGCAGAAAACACTTCTGACGTCTGCCAACAATATAAACTTATCTTCTTGCAAAATTAAACTTGGATTAAAGAGTTATCTCAATTTATCGTGAAACATTCAAAGTTGTTGTAAGAGTTGTCTTTCCTTTGGCTGTATAACAAATTGTTTCCAAAATTCGACCCTGATGTGTGGTTATGAAAAAAAAAACGTCAGTTTTATTACCATAGTATTCTTTTTAGGAACATGACAGCAGTTTGAAGTTGAACACTTGTCAAATTATCTCCCTTGCAATTAAAAAAATAGCAAAATGGGAAGTCCAATAACATCAAAATTCTGCAGTGCTACGAAAAATTTCTTTGCAAAGCTTTTTACTTTACTCTTGTTAATTCATTTAACCTCTTCGTATGAATGGTTTCTGTTCTTTGCAAGGAATACAGGGTGTTAAAAGGTCTATGGAAATTCAGTGTAAGCCAGTGTAACTGTTTCTACTGCCAACTTTCAGCTGATTGTTTTTCTAAAGAGCAAGGCTCGATTGCTTTGATATTTTCGCTGTTCTTTTCCCTTGCCACGGACATAATGTCTGGAGAAAATAATAAGCTGAGCATTAAATGGAACTTCAGTTTCTGAAATTATGGTGACTTTAAGTTTAACCCCATCACAATAGCAAGCGTTCTGGTCTCTAACGTTTTTGAATATCGATGTGTTAAGGTGCTCAATCTGTCGGAATATCATAAACAAAGTAACTCAAAATGTCTAAATAAGAGCATATACCTATACTTTCAAATAAATTGGGCGTATACATTGTATGCGTTTCTTTTGGCGTTCAGTATACAAAAAATGTCAGTGTAGATTCCTGATAAGTCAGCAGTCAGGTAAAATGCATGCATAATATTAAGATGAAATAAACAGGTTAGAACTATTAACAGAAATGTAGTTGGAAGTATATAGTGACCGAACAAAAGTTTTAGCATGGAATTACTTTTTTCTGATTTAATAACTTTAAATTTAGCCAGGTTTATTGCTAATTCTAGTGCTTGTACCACTACTGAACTTTCCAAATTATTAACTTCTTGCCTTACCGCTATCAAAAGTCATGTAATTAGGTACTGTGAAAAAGTTTACGAACGGTCAGGAAAAAAATTTGTTTTGGTCAATTAAAAATTCTACCGAGGTTCTTGATAAACTGAAGTCTAGAGGATATCGCGCGTCTAGTTTGTCTACATACGATTTTTCTACACTCTATACAACTTTGCCCCATAATTTGATAAAAAAGAAACTAATAAATTTAATTGAGACTACTTTTCAGAGAGAGGGTGCTCTTTATCTTGCTTGCAATGATAAACATGCTTTTTTTACTTCCGATGACCAAAAAAGGTTTAAAATGTGGTCTTGCCAAAATGTTTGTGATGCTTTAGTATATCTTCTAGATAACATTTTCATCAGATTCGGTATTAAGTTACACAGACAAATTATAGGAATTCCGATGGGTACTAATTGCGCTCCTCTTGTAGCAGATTTGTTTCTATTTTGCTATGAAAGAGACTTTATGATGTCTCTTTCTGATGATGCTCAAGCTCATGTCATTGGAGCATTCAACTCAACGTCTAGATACTTGGACGACCTTTTAAATATTGACAACCCTTATTTTGAAGAAATGGTTAGTAAAATTCAACCTGCTGAATTGCAGTTAAATAAAGCAAATATTTCTGATACCGAGGCCCCATTTTTGGATTTACATTTTTCTATTTTAGATGGCTTTGTTTCATCTAAAATTTATGACAAACGCGATGATTTTGATTTCGACATTGTTAATTTTCCGTTTTTGGATGGTGATGTTCCCCGCACCACTTCTTATGGTGTTTACATTTCTCAGCTTATTCGCTTCGCTAGGGTGTCTGGTCATCTGGCTGACTTCAATGCTCGTAATAAAAGTTTGACTGCCAAGCTTTTACAGCAGGGGTATCGGTATCATAAACTTCGGAAAGCTTTTTCTAAATTTTATCGTAAACACTTTGAATTGGTTTCTAGATATAATATAGGGTTAAGGTCACTTTTGCATAAGGCCTATCGGAACCTGAATTTTATGGTGACTTAGTATATAAATTACGCAAAATCGTAGGGGAAACAATTTAAGAAAATTATCATACGATTTAAACGCATTGGCTATAACATAGATGTAATGCGACAGTCTGCATGCTTAGTGGTTAACCCAATCACGGTTGACAACTTTGCTGTCCTCTTTAATTGCACGCCGGTGGGTCGGGGTTCAGACTCTATGATAGCCCCTACATAAAGCTATATATTAGTTGGTTGAGGCCGGATATTTGTCTGTTTCTTGGCCCACCGGGGTTCAACTGGTGGTCTTCTTTTGCTCCAGTACTCCAGTGGTGTTGCTGACGCCCCAGGGATCTCCGGGTGTCTCAACACGTTTTGGCTGTCGAGTCCTCATCCTTGCTTCATCACGGTCTTTTCTTGATCCTAATTGTTGACCTTGATGACTCTCTAATGAGTTAGGGGACCTCCATACGAACTGAACTACCAACTAATTGTGTGCACCGCAGCGGAGGGTGAGGGTGAAAGTTTGGGCCCAGTAAAACCGGTTTAAACCCCCCAGTAGTTAATACTGACCGTCCCAAGGCGGTACTTTTGTTGCGGTTGCATTTGTTTTATGTTCGCTGCTGTTTAATTTATTGTGTTCTCAGTTTAATCCTTCTATCATAAAAATAGAAAATAGGTAAAAATAATTGTTAAATGTTTTTCATATAATTTGCTTAGTCCGTTGTAACCCGTCTGTTGGTCTAAATTATTTAGTTCAATAAAGATAGCTGAGTTGCCATCTATTTGGGAAAGAGCTGCTGACTCGGCTTATCACTTGTAATTTATTGTTTGTTGGGATGTCTTTGTCAATCTTTCCCTTTGATGTTGGGGATAGGGTTTGGGATCTGATTCAGTCAGTTCCTGAAGTGTAGTTACTCTTTAAATTTAATGTGTAAGAAAATTATGTAATGATGGCGTTGCGACCGCATCAACGAAATCTCAGGCTCGTTTCAGATTATCTAACTATTAAGCTCGGCAAGCCTCGTATAATACTAAATAACCTATAGCAAGTCTGAGATTTCCTTGTCTCGACCTCAGCCAGACCATAGACTAACAAAGAGGAAACGCAATAGTCGGGCAGCCTTGAAGCAGGTCAGATCGTAAAATTTCTTTGACTGCAAACTGATATTTTTCTGACAACTTAAGTAAACAGTCACCGTTGTTTTTGCAACATCGGTTTTTTTTATGATAAATTTAGTAGGTGTTTAGTCTGAATAGCGGCCTGCTAATTCATCAGTGAGACACCAGTGTAAAAGAATCATCAGCAGTTATGACAAAGTGGAGGCCGAAGTAAGCTCTCAGCAAGAGCGAAAGAAACCACTTTTTGGGGCACGATTAGCACGATGCATCAGGCCTCTCCTTTGTGGTCTCTTTCTTTCCGTCTTTCTCTGGTTATTCATTGGGGGTTGATGTGGCTATATCGGGGCGGCTGCGTAGAAAAATTAATATGTAAGCATCTCTTAACCGACGTCTACGGTTGCTATGTCTCGTAATATGCGTGAGTAGCATGCGTCTCGCAGAGGATATCCGTTGTTTGCGGAGACCTGTCGATCACGTTGTCGTTTCAAGCTCGTTGGGTTTAGCTACTCTGAGGAGGTTACATACAGAGAGGCGGATGTGTCGTACTAAATTTGGTTGTAAAGGTGCTTTTATGTTCTGTACCATATGTAGGTTGTTTGGATGAAAGTACTCTTTCTATCAGTTATTCTTAGCAACAAACACGTAACCAAAATGGACTTATTCTTTCGTTCAAACAGGGCTGCAGGGCTCTTGAACCTTACTGCTTGCTAAGTTCTGTCGATCAAGACCTGTGTAGCCTTACACTTTCACCCGGAGATCAGTAAGTAATGGTATTTACAATAATTTGCTATTTTGAACAAGCAAACGTTTTTATTTGTTTTCTTCAGCTGCGTCAAACTTTCATATAAATTTTAATCTTAGGTGAGCCGCTTATTTCAGTGGCACCTAAAGCAGTTTAGAACGGACTTAACTAAAACTATATTAAAAAATAAAAAAATACCGTCATTTAGCACGATGCGATTAATTATCTAATGTCTATTCTATCCCATTCTATTCTATCCCATAACCTTACTAGGTCGTTGGGGCACCACAGCTGACTTCAAAACAATCCCTTTCCACCTTTTCCTGTCTTCATCTGCCTTAGTTGAGCTGGCAAAATCCATTCCAGTCCACTCCTTGATATTGTCTTCCCACCTCTTCTTCTGTCTACCTCTTCTTCTTTTTCCTTTCACTGTGCCCTGAAGAATTGTCTTTACTAAACCAGAAGACCTTGAGACGTGACCAAACCACCTTAGTTTCCGTTTCTTGACCAGCGTCAGGAGTTCATCATATTCTCCAATGGCTGCTTGGATCTTCCTGCGAATCTCCTCATTGGTTATATGGTCCTTGTACGAAATGTTCAGTAACCTTCGGTAGCATCTCATCTCAAAGGCCTGCGTTGTTTTCTCTAACTCTGCTGTCAAGGTCCATGATTCACAGGCATACAGAAATATGGAAATGACAAGGGAGCGCATAAGTGTCACCTTTGATCCAAGAGATATGTTGTTATCTCTCCAAATTGGTTTCAGCTTGGCAAGAGCTGAAGTGGCTTGTGCTATCCTTGAGAGAACCTTCTGTTTTGAGCCATCATCTGAGACAACTGCTCCAAGGTATTTGAAGCTGCTTACAGTACCCAGCTTCTGCCCCTTTACCTTGATATCCCTCTGGATGCCATCTGCGCTGTTTGTCATCAGTTTGGTCTTCTCAGCACTGATCTCCATCTTATACCTTGTGCAGGTCTGGTCGAGACTTTCAACTAGAGCTTCTAGGTCCTGCTCTTCCTCAGCAAGAGCGTCTATGTCATCGGCAAACCGCAGGTTGGTAATATTTCTGCCGCCTATGCTAACCTTTCCGTCATGTTCTTCCAGAGCATCAGACATGATCCGTTCGAGAAAAATGTTGAAGAGGGAAGGTGACAGAAGACATCCTTGTCTTACTCCAACTGTTGTTCTGAACCATTCTCCTGTGCTGCGATTTATCAGGACTGCACTTGTAGCCTTGTCATATAGCTGCTCAATGGTGCGAACTAGGTTTGCATTGATATTGTGATTCCTCATGGTGGCCCGTAAGGCTGCATGCCATACCCTGTCAAAGGCTTTTTTGAAATCAATGAAGTCATAGTACAGATTCTGCTGATGTTGGAGATACTTTTCACACAGGATTCTTTTCACACATTATCTAATGTACTTTCTCTCAAACAATACTAAATATTGATATATTTAGTTCGTAGCGCCTTCATCGATAGTTATTAAGCAGCCAAATATAGTCCTCTAAGATATTTTTTGTCCAATATAAAATTCCATCACTGTCATAGCTGATAAATCTAAATCATATCTTTGATAAAAATTCCATCAAAGGTAACAACCATTAAGCATATTCTAGAATAATTAAGTTGTGTTAGAAACTGCAATTTGCTATTTGTAAGTTATTATATAACTCATACCTGTTGTTTCCAAAATATTTTTTATCCTGTTTTCATATCAATGTCCAAAAGAGGCTCAGGGGAAGGAGCCTTTAGCATGTATCTCCTGGATTAGTTTTGTTTTAATTTTTAGAACATGTGGATTTGAACTTTTATCCTATAAATAAAAAAACTCATTATTGTGTAGAAATTTGAGGCTTGCATAAAACATAAGTTTCTATACAAAAAACGGACCTAAAATATGTCATTTTCGCCTCTTAATTACAAGGCAGTAAAACTTGGTCGTTGGGATTTCTCGCACGTATTACAGCATGTGACCAATGTATGCTATTCTTAAAGCAAAATTTGCATAATCAATTGAAATTTTATCCTGAATCCATTTTTACCACTTTTTATTTCACCTATATATTATCAAATTATTTAAAAAAAAGTCACTTTGCCCAGAAAATTATATAATAGTTCATGTCTATAAATTTACAAAATTGTATCACCTTACCAGTAGCCTCAAGCGTTACGCATGCGGACAGGTGAGTACATTTGTACTTTTTCATTTATATACGCCCACAACTGGACTATGCAACGAGTTTACGCTGGTGTCTTCCAGCAATATTTTGGCTGTTCTAACAAGCTTATAACACTGCTTGTTTTTACAAAACTGTTAATGGAAAATATTTTACAGAAGCATCAAAAATTTGAATAATTCATAATCTGTTATGTATAGTTATAATAAGCATCAGGACATTGGATCAACTAATGGAACTTTCATAGTTTTCAATAAAATAAGCGAGACCCTTTTACACTTTGCACAAACGGACAAAACATAGATGTATTATATTTTTAACGTGATAATGATGTCATCAATGTTGGACAGGTGTGTCTGTTGTCAATGATGTACCATTCTATTTTGTTGCAGTCCTTTCTCCATTCTTGGGCCTTGGAATTCCTGTGGTTAGTAATCGTGGCCTTTTTCTGGGTATACTAATTTAATTTCATTATAAGATAACTACACGTTTGTTAAAAAGAACATTGCACAATAATTTGTCGAAAACGAACAATGAATGATATTTGTTTTTTCAGAAGCAGTAAAGCCACTCAATTAGAAACAGAAATTAATATATTTTTCTTCTAAAACTAAACAGGAATATGTTTTGAAATTTAAAGCGTTGGGGCATCCTAGCTACATTAGCTAACGGCAGGGCAAGCGTTTGATGGTTTAAGTACTAGTGCCTGAGGTGTGGCTGTTCGTTATTGTCTTTGTTGTCATTCTTGCTTATCCACTCTAACTCTCCTTTGAAGATGGTTTGATAAACACGGAGCACTGTATAGACACATCAGGCAATCAATTAGTTCAAGAATGACAACACCACTTCAAGCAACAGCTAAAGCGGAACTGCGCTCATTCAGCTTTTTCATTTCTTTTTATTTGACACTTTAAGACTGTCCCAATTATTAAACTGAACTTTACATTATAAGTTAATAAAAAAAACTGAATCCATATCTGCATCGTTTTGTATAGCTGAGAAACATACCATGTTCTTCTTCGAATAATCACAACTCCAATAGCTAATAATGTGATGGTAATGATGGCTGCAAGAGAACCAGATATGGCACCCGCCAGAAGTGTGTCTTGAGTTCCATTCTCGCCAGAATCTCATGAAAATAAATAAACAAAATCATTACAAATCAAGGTGGGTATTTTGCTATCTTTTCAGTGATTCAATGAAACAAGCAAGTGTAGTTTAACAAGAGGGCCAAGAAGCCCTGAATTGCTCACCTGCGCTAAAAGGTTTAAGGTCAAACTAGGGTTATAGTTTGAACAAACCTGATAGTTTGCAACCATTTCCAAATGGTTCTAAAGAAGATTTTTGAATATTTTTCTATGTATTGCTATGGTTCAAACCCTGGACCCTTTGGGCCAGGCCATTTTGGACCATGGGGCCATCATTTGAATAATCTTAATAAAGGACCACTAGGTAATGATAGAAGCTAAAATTCAAGCCTCTGAACCAAGTGGTATTGAAGATGAAGATTTTTTAATATTTTTCTACGCATTTCTATGGTTCAAACCCTGGACCCCTGGGGCGGGGCCATTTTTGACCCTGGCACTGTCATTTGAACAAACTTGGTAAGGGACCACTAGGCAATGCATCATTCCAAATTTCAAGCATGCACTAAGGGGTTCTGGAGAAGAAGATTTTTATGTACATTTTGATTTCAAACCCAAGACTCCCTGCCCCAGAGGCATTTTGGATCCCAGGGCTACCATTTACACAAACTTTGCAGGAGTCCACCAGGCAATGCATCATACCAAATTTCAAACATCTGAGCCAAGTGGTTCGGAACAAGAAGATTCTTGAATAGTTTCCTATATGTATTTCTATGGCTCAAACTCAGGGCTCCCTGCCGCAGGGCCATTTTGGACCCTCAGGCCATCATTTGCAAACTTGATAAAGGACTACAAGGCAATGCATCATACCAATTTTCAAGCATTTGAGCCATGTGATTCTGAGGAAGAAGATTTTTGAATATTTTTCTATGTATTTCTATGGTTCAAACCCAGGACCCCCAAGGGCGGGCCATTTTAGACCCAGGGGTCATCATTTAAACAAACTTGGTAAAAGACTACTAGGCAAAGCTACATACTAAATTTCAAGCATCTGAGCCAAGTAGTTCTGAAGTAAAAGGTTTTTGAATATTTTTCTATGTATTTCTATGGTTCAAACAAAGGACTCCCTGCTGCGGGGCCATTTTGGACCCTGGGGCCAAAATTTGAATAAACTTGGTAGAGGACCACTAGGCAATGCATCATACCAAATTTCAAGCATTTAAGCCTTGCGGTTCTGAAGAAGAAGACTTTTGAATATTTTTCTTTGCATTTCTATGGTTCAAACCTTGGACTCCATGCCAAGGGGCCATTTTAAACCCTGGCGCCACCATTTGAACAAATTTGGTACAGGAACACTAGGCAAAGCTACATATCAAATTTCAAGCATCTGAGCCAAGTAGTTCTGGAGAAGAAGATTTTTAAGTATTTTTTAGTTTTGAACCCAGGACCCCTTGCCCCAGGGCCATTTTTGACCCTGGGGCCACCATTTGAACAAACTTGGTAGAGGACCACTAGGCAAAGCTACATACCAAATTTCAAGCATCTGAGCCAAGCAGTTCTGGAGAAGAAGATTTTTAAGTATTTTTTAGTTTCGAACCTAAGACCCCCTGCCCCAGGCCCATTATGGACCCTGGAACCACCATTTGAACAAACTTGGTAGAGGACCATTAGGCAATGCTACATACCAAATTTCAAGCTTCTGAGCAAAGCAGTTCTGGAGAAGAAGATTTTTAAGTATATTTTAGTTTCGAACCCAAGACCCCCTGCCCAAGGGCCATTTTGGACCCTGGGGCCACCATTTGAACAAACTTGGTAGAGGACCATTAGGCAATGCTACATACCAAATTTCAAGCATCTGAGCCAAGCAGTTCTGGAGAAGAAGATTTTTAAGTATTTTTTAGTTTCGAACCCAAGACCCCCTGCCCCAGGGCCATTTGAACAAACTTGGTAGAGATCCACTAGACAATGCTTCATACCAAATACCAAAGCCCTAGGCCTAGCGGTTTCAGAGAAGATATCATTTATAGCAAATTGTTGACGACGCACGACGGACAACGCACGACGCACGACGGACGACGGACGACGGACACTTGGTGATCACAATAGCTCACCCTGAGCCTAAAGGCTCAGGTGAGCTAAAAACAAAAGTTCGACATAAACCTATATGTTTGTGACCTTGACCTGAAGTCAGCAGCAGCATATCCAGACGATGTCAACTAATCAGTTTTAACATGAACGTAAACCTAGTTACAAAGCAATCTGAGAAGTCTTAAGCACAAATTATCCAATTTATTACATGAGAGGGAGAGAAAGAAAAGGAATTATGCAAAAAGAAGGCCAAAGATATCTTAGCATCTTGATTTTCTTTTTCACAATATACTTAGCCATTCTCAAGAGGTATAAGAATTCGAAGACTGGCTCTTATAGGAACAGAGAACACTCTGACAAAAAAGTGACTGGAGAGAAAGAAAATTGGACAACCAAAGAAAATGATCAACAGGAGGAGGCTAATTCTCTCTTACACCATACAACTATTCATACTTAAAGTTTGTACCAAGCTTCAAAATCCTAGCTATAGTGGTTCCAGAGAAATCTTTGAGAAAGATTTAATTGGAGAGAAAGAACAAATGATCAAACAAAGGTAACGACAAGATGAGCCGATTCAACCTTACACAGTATAAGTAGTTATACTCAATATTTGCACAAAATTTTAAAATCCTAGCTGAAGTTGCTCCTGCAAAATCTTCAAGAAACATTTAATTTGAAAGATAAAATGGACAAACGGTATAATATATAGGAGAAGGCCGATTCCCTCTGCCACAAAACAAGCAGTCATACATAATATTTCAAAATCCTAACTGAAGAAAGAGGAGGCTGATATTTTTCCACGATACACCTATCCATGCCCAATTTTTATACCAAATTTCAAAATACTAAGTTAAGAAGTTCCTCAAAAATTTAATTGGAAATGAAGAAAAATTGGACAAGCAAAGGAAATAGTGAGCATAAACAAGAGTTGCGTAAATGGGAGCAAATTTACTACCCATAGCTGTACCTTTAGTTTGAAGAAAGTAAATAACATTGAAATAAAAGCTGTTGTTATATATATATTTGTACATTTCATAAGGTACCATTTCCCATGGTGAGTCTTAATCTCTGTATTATCCATACCGCTATATTGTTGCTTATTGTATATAGCCAAAAACATTGTATCCATGCTGATTTGCTAATGAACTTGATTTGATATTTGATATATAACAATATATATATATATATATATATTTCCCAAGCAAACGTATATTTGGGTCATTAAAGAATCGAAATACCCATTAAAGTCATAATGCAGCAGCAAACAGAATCTACCCAAGACACCGAAAGGGATGAAGAGGAGGAAATATGAAAGAGAAAGGATGAAAATAAACAACAGTGAATAAGTTCTGAGTAGTAAAGTAAAAAGATAGGCAATGATTAAGAATTAATACAATCAAATCCCACATCCCGCTCTCAACACCAATAGGGAAAGAAGCACACACACACACGGAAAAATAAATACAAGCTCACGAAAGACACGCACGGTAAACCGAATGATAAGCGCTTTCCCTAACAGGTGGCCATTCAGCTACCCTAATCAAAAACAGCATCAACATCTAGTTTTATCTATTGTATTTTTAACTTACAAAACAAAACAAAGACATGCTGGGTAGCAAAACAGATGACCAAACCGCCAAAGAACATAGATAGACAAGCGGACATAGCACAATGTAACATCAAGGAACCACAACAGAAGAACCGCCTTGGCTCGGTAAGCAAAAGATTATTGGGGTGTGTGGGGGGGGGCTTAAACATGTTTTACTGGTACCAAACCTCGCCTTCTGCTTCTGCAGTGGTTCGAAACATTTAGTGTGTGTTAATTTGTCCCGCTGAATGTGACAGTAAATGTGACTCGAAGAGGGATGCTCGTTGACTGCCGAGACCGGGCCATCATCTCTTTTCCTTCAAACTTTTGGGGTTTAGCGACACTAAAGAAGTTAAATACAGAAACGCGCGTTTGTCATACTAAATTTCGTATTAAATCGTGTATAATAGCTGTTTGGACCGCATGAAGGTTTCCTTATCCATCAATGAAACATCATTGGAAACAAATCACGTATTAAGACCTACGATGAATCAAAGATGAGGACTCGATGGAAATAACGTATTGCAACACCAGGAGACCCCTGGGAAGTCAAACAACAACTGAAATACCGGAGCAAAAGAAAACCATCAGTAAGCCGATTAGGGGAATAAAATCGTAATAAATGCCTACCTTTTCTGTCAGTTGTTTCATTCAAAACCATAGTATAGTTGGACATTCCTTTTTTATTGTAGGCGAACATTCTTAGAAAGTACAACATCCCCGGACTTAGCGAATCAACTGTCTTGTTCAGCCTGTCTTTTCGCTGGCTAACACCTCCCTCGGTAAACGTGCCGTTTGTCCATTTAAAACCGTCTTCACTATACTGAACCACAAACGTTTGTGCAAATCCTCCATAGAAACAGGGAATCCATGAAATTGTTATTGTTGTTGTTCTTTTGTCATTAATTCGTACTTCTTTTGGAGTACATGGGGGTCCTACAAGCAAGATGAATCATAATTACATGCACACATTATTTCAAAATATATTCATTCTACATGCCATTTTCATATATCTGAAAGATTTTGGCTTCAGTGTTTGTTCAGTCACACACAGTTATAAACCATATGAACGTATGGGATCATTTGAAATGATACAAGGAACCCCAGAGAGCTCGTTAAGATCATGCTTTAAAACGTAAATCGTTCCGTATTACACCTTTGTTCAAAACGAAGAGTCATATTTAATGAATAATACGGCTGGTAAGATATATATCGAGGGCTTAGCGCAAGACAAGTCTAACTCCATATTTTTAAAATGTTCAAGAGAAGCAAAACACTGATTATTGCAGTACATAAACAATTTATCAATATGAAATTTGACGAATTTACATAAAATATGGAATAAAATAAAATTCAATATATTTTTCAATTTTGTGAATTTATGTTTGTTAAATAAGTTTTCTGTGACTTAGACCACTTTTGCGCTGAAAAGTTTAGCGCACGACTAGTCTATCTTGAGAAAGACTATTTATTATAATGAACAAAATAAAAGGATTACAAAGCAAATCTTAACTATTTTAATAGTTAGAAGGTACGAAACAATAAGCATGAGCTGTGGAATAGCTATTTAACAAATTAAATTAAATTAACATAGAACGAACAGCTTATGTATTTTTTTATCGGTGCAAAACCACAGTTGTCCAACTCTGTTACTATGTAAAAAGAAATTCAACGAATTTTGTTACAGGAATTGTCAGACAAGTAATTTAGCAGACGCTTTCTACTCTTGTTTATTTTTACGGTATGTATTTTAATGAGGTTCTGTCAGCAGTGTGTAATCTAAATTGATGTACCTGACCTCTGCAGGTGGGGCTTATCAACACTGGGTAATTGGAGTAGCAGAATATCTCTGAGTAATCATATAAATGACTTTACTTACACTTGTTTTGTTAATTGTGTATTTTTACAGCTTGGTCATCTGCATTTATACCAAAAGGAGTTTAAGACTAAATATTCAAAGGTAAGTAGGTTTCTGCTGAATTGATATACTTCAGTAATTAGCATGCAACATCCTGATTTTGCACTAATATGTTCCATAACTCCATCCCCACAATAAAATACACAAACAGCCCATTACAGCAACTGCAGGAGTCAACTACTGTAGCATTTTGTATACTTTCTGTACATCTATAATGATTTCTAAGACAGTAAAAATAGGTAGTAAAATATTTTCATCCAATTTTTTTCTTTTGACTTGCCATATGAAAATTCTCTTCTATGTTACAGAAATTCAACGACTTTATTTTTTATGTTACAGAAATTATATGTTCGTGTTACAGAAATTCAACAAGATAGATCTTTGTTTTGAAGAGCAATCTTCTGTTTATCTGGATGATTCAATTGTCAGTAGTGTTCCGGACATTGTGGAAGACATGCAAAATAGAATAGATCCATCAGTGCTACAAACTCTTACAAATATTACACGAGTTACAGGACAGGGCCTAGTTTGGAAGCATCTACATTTGAAGAACCCATTCTAGGAGAAACCCCACAAATCCACGAGGAAGCCAATCAAGAGGAAACAATGTCGCAAAAACGGAAGAGAGTATTATTTAAATGTGAACAAGAAGGTTGTTCTATGAAACGTTGCAAAAATCTAATTTACGCAGACATGTCAACAGTGAACAGTGCACACAAAAGCTGAAGATATGAGTGCAGTGAATGTTCAAAAAGTTATTGTGACAATTATGAACTAAAATTACATTTAGAGCATTCTTATTCAGAAAACAAATTGTTATGTGAACAGTGTTCAGATACCTCCACAAACAGTTACACTCTACTGTATCACAAGAAAATGAAGGATGAGAAAAAATCTAATCACAGCTGTGGAAAAGGTGGAAAGGGATTTATAAATAAGACAAACTACTTTAGCCACATGAATGTGCATCTTGGATATAAGCCATATACATATATAAGTAAGTAAGTAAGTAAGTAAGTAAAAAGTGTAACAAGGCCTTTTCAATACATTCCAGCCATCATAGACACGAACGGGCACGTACAGGACAAACATTGAAATTTGCTTGCCAGGAGTGCCAGAAAAGTTACAAGTCATCAGCAGCATTGAAAGACCATATGGAGGGAAAACACAGACCAAAAAACAAACTTTGCGCTTGTGGCAAGTGTTTCTCTTAGTGTCCAGCCCTCAGCAGACATCAGAAGAAATGTGTAATCTTTAATCGAAAGTGAATCTTTTTCCTGGAACAATATGTTTTAAAGACCTTACTTCATCCACTATAATGATCTGTGGAATATGTTCTGACTATACATACAAGACTGGCAGACAAATGTTATTTGCATTTTTTCTGTATAATTCCCACATTCAACTTTAAAAAATACGATAACAAGACCTAAAATCTGATTGAAATCATTTTTCTTTTTCATCCAACTTTAACAATACATTGAAAGAATCAGATAATTTCTGTAACCGAAATCTGAAAGTCGGTTAATCACTGTAACAGGGTCTGCTAATTCCTGTAACATACATTTTCAGTAAGCATGGTTTTGATTGAAATTTGATCATATCTACCAGTGGGTTTAAATAACATAATGACTACACATCAATGGCTGTTATTGTAGACCAGCATGCGATAAATAATTGTAAAGTAGAAATGATGTTTATTCTCCATTAACTGCAAAACTGACCCCACGGTGATTTTCTTCCATTTTACAAAACTGTCATTTAAATCTTATCCATACTATGTTATGTGCTCTGCCAAATTTTGCCAAGAAAAAGTAATATACATATATCTACCAATATTTGAGAATCTTCACATTTCATTCCTTTTCCTCGTTTACATTCGTTGAATTCCCGTAACAATCGCTAAATAGCTGTAACAATGACAGTTTGCTGTGCAAATAGCTGTGACAAAATTCGTTGAATTTCTTTTTACGTAGTAACAGAGTTGGACAACTGTGAAAACTATGCTACATTATATCTATAATTTTATTAGCGCAATACTAGTCTATCTCAAGATAGACTAGTCTTGCACTGAGAAAAGTGAGGAAGATTTTTTTAAATGAAAATATTCCATGCGTTATTACTGAAAAACTGTGAATAAGTGTGTTAAGAAAACACTGTACATAGAGCTATAAACAGTTAAAGCAAATAAGAATTTGTATCTAAATTTATGAACATCAAGTTATCCATAGTATGCCCTCTAAAATCAAAACTTCTCCCATTGAGGTTAGCCTAGTCTTGCGCTAAAGATTTAGCCCATCTGGTACTATGGCTAGTTTTAAATTATGAATAAAAGTACTTTTTGCAAACACATGATTTTTAATATTTTCAGAGAATGTGTATTTGACCATCAAGTTTTCAAAACTGCAAAAAGGTGAGAAGAAAAATAGTGAATTAGCATAGTCTTGCGCTAAGCCCTCGATACTGAATCAAACTAAATGATTTCTAGTTAATTATATGCATGAATGAATTGGTTTAATATTGTCGGCAGTGCTCTGTTATAGTTATCTTTGTACGGCATTCGCAGCAACAGTGTTTCAAATGTACCCATACCTAGATTTCTTTTACAACTACTCCTTCTCCTTTCATTAATTGCAACACCGTGTTCTCTTAAACGTTGATTTTATCATCACCACATGATTACGTCTCGAAAAGGAGCAGTTCGTACGGATTTCCGTGTGTACCATTCGTGATCTGCTAATAATTTTTAGGACAAGATATTGGATCTGTTTGCGACAGTTCTGGAGATATCTGAAGTTGTTGAAATATGAAAGACCTTGCCCAAATGTCTAAGAATGACCTAAAACTCTGGTATACAAAAACCTTCATGTTTAAAGGACAAAGTGCGCTAGTGTATTACTAGCGGCCTAAAATTTCGAGAAAAATGAAACTCGTCATAGCAAATAACCATCATCGTCGCTGAACGTAACAACATAAGGACTATCGCGTGAGCACGCATAAATTACGTCATGACGTTATATGACGTCATTTTACAACGTCAAAGATGCCATTTTTGCGGATTTTCCATAGAAATGACTGAATTCGGGTACGCTTTCCAAGATTAAAATGTAACGGTATATCTGTACCAACTCGATTTTTTGTACAGATTCTCGCAACAGAGTAGCCGATAGACTGACAAAAGGGTTACTTGGTACACGCATGCCATGATTGTTAAATTTTACGTTTTTCTGTCTGTATCTGCTGTAAAATTGCGGGGTTTATCGTTTGTTTCTGCCATTTTGATCAATAACTGGATTAAATAATGCCACAAAACTGGGAAAATAAGTATAATGAACTTTAATTTCGTTGTTTGAGTATCACCATGTCTGAAGAATTTATTGAAAAACAACAATAACATCAACAGAAATGTGCAAAGAGCAAGGTGTCTTCACAAGTATACAATGTACGTACATGTCGTGCCTAGTCAGTCCATCATGTATTATTTTACATCCTTATTTGCCTCCCAGAAATGTTACTGAGTGTATAAACGGAGTAAATGAGGTACTCGTAAACACCGAAGCTAAAAGCTTAATCCACGTGCCGTCCAATACGCTTTAGAAGCGGTGGTAGTGTAGTGGATAACACGCTGAACTACTCATCCAGGGGTCGCAAGATCGATCCCTCGCTTCTCCGGTCTTTTGGATGAGGTCCCGTACCCGTATGACCTAGTTTTTGATTGGACGTTAAACCTGAGTTCACTCTCCCCCCACCCCAACCCCATCCCCAAATACGCTTACTCGCAGTTTATCGCAGTTCTATGGTTCGGGTGCATAAATGAGTACACCGGTGATACTGCGTCCGTGCATGTACAAGTATTTTAATTAAGTGTGTTTTGAGAGGATGTGCGAATGGAAAGAGATAGAGAGTATTCACCTATCAGTATCCATGGAGATCGGCTTTAAAGGTTAGATTTTTCTTTGTTTTATTTCTAGGCACAACGCGAATCTTTTAGGCTGCAAACAGCTGGGCGGATTTGATTGACGTCGCGTGAAAATGGGTCTTAAAAGATGTCTACACAAAAATCAGCCTGCGCTTTTGCGCAAACTAGGTAGAATATTTACTTGTCATATTTCGTTTCCGCAAAATTGATAGACCGTTTATGAAAAAAGGAAGGTACTGGTCAACATGCGTGAATGAGCAGGTTGAACAGGGGCTTTCCTGTTTGTACATGCAGAGAGGATCGTTTTCAAGCGACTTTATTTATTTGTTTCACACGAATGGGAACAGCAAAGGCTTGGTCAAACTGCATGGATGCGCAAGCTGATTTGAGATTGCACGAGTCTCACATGCCATCTTACTGGAATTAATGTCCATTAGCCAGTTCATATAGACTTAGTGGAGGTGGTCATATTGTTACTTTGGCAAGAATGTTTTCTTTCACCGGAGCAAAATATGTCAGATAAAAGTGCGACAAAGAATCTTTGCAACATTAACGTAATTATCGTTTCTACTTTCGCTTTCAGGAAACATACATATGGTTTCCTTTTTAGTATGCAACATATCTTTGTAAATCTACCGATCAGACTTGACAAATGCATATATAATGGCAAAAGGCGTTGCGGCTGACTACATTTGCTCAAATGTTTCATAGTCTAATTGAAAGTGCTACAACTTTGTTATAGCCAACTCCAGAGTATAACGTGTGTCTTTCTAGAGGAATAAGCTTCAAAAATATTCTCCACAATAAGTGCATATTTGTACCGACGTAATCAGTGTCTACACCGTTTGCCCACTGATTGAAGCGAACTTTGTAACAAGTCCAATGATAAAAGTTTAGATCCTTTAAGAGCAAAGAAAACATTCATAAGTAAGAAGTTGGGCCATACCGCGGTTTCGGCTATTCAAGCCTCATCAGTGACCAACACTGTAAAAATGTGTTTAGAATCAATCCAAAACATGCATTCCGATTTTTTATGTGTTTAAATCGTAACCTGTTCAATTTGCAACATGTTTAGGTGTATGTTTAGAAATTAAACATGTACAAAACTGGTTATATTTACCTTTTATTTTGAAAATTTCCTCTGTCAACATTTTCGTCTCTTTTTTTCGTTCTCCAACGGGGAAAGGAGAGAATGAATTCATCCGAAACGCGTAACAGAATAAAACGTGTTTAGCAGACTTTGTCCGGGAAAATAATAGAAAAGGCGTACATGTTTAGCTCTATGACATATCCTAAACATGTTTACACCTAAACATGTAACCACTTTCGTTTTATAGCTAAGCGCGATTTTTACAGTGAAGTTGTATATCTTCTTATTGTATATCCCATAATTTTATGTCCTTGATATTCGCACAAAACATGTAGCCAGGCGATGTGAAATGTGATCGAGCAACTCTGATCTGGGCTTGCTGCGATTTTGCCAACTAACTGTCCAGACAGCGGTTGTGTCATGCTGTCCAACCTTGTGTTAGAAACCAACTGATTATACTTTATTAGCGGATACCCGGAAGAAGCTACTCTTGTCAGGCAATCTGATCCGGGTCTGCAAAGTTTGCCAATTATCTAGTAACAAGGTTGCTCCTGACCAAGCTGCTGTTGTGATTTTTCGCACTTTGTATGTTTTCCCTTGCACAGTAGCAAGTGTGTAATTCTTTGCTGTTATATATAAGGCGCATCGCACAAACGAGGTGTTGTGCCTTGCATTGGCGTGCCCAGACACGCATTCTGAATCTTAAAAATTTCAAAATTGCAAAGCTTTGCTAAACAAGAAAGTGCATGCCTTGACTTGACCTGATTGTAAGCAGAATGAACATGGCATGGCATGCGCAGTCTGCATGTCTCGTAAGATTAGTTTCTAGCGACGCTACTCATATGTATCTGAATTATTAAATGAAATACGTATATTAATTGCGTTCGCATTTTTTTTTCCATTTTGTTTTCTGGTGTGTAATGAATAGACCTTGGGACCAACTGTCTGGTCATCGTCTTCCCTGCAAGCATTTAAGCATCCATCATTTAGAGGAAACTATACTGATGTCTTGAAC
This sequence comes from Ctena decussata, assembly GCA_963989385.1. Lineage (NCBI taxonomy): Eukaryota > Metazoa > Mollusca > Bivalvia > Lucinida > Lucinidae > Ctena > Ctena decussata. The sequence goes on from OZ022504.1 coordinate 53,550,589, forward strand.
ATCACAATACTACACTGCAAGTCATCGTGTCTGATCAGCCATCGTCATTGAAACTGAGTTAAAAAACTGAAATAGATCATTCGTTGCCGAATTTAACTGCTCCATTGCTCTATCAGCAGGAAATATGTTATGTAAAGTATCGCTGCATGCTTCTCACTACAGTTTCATCACTGTTTATGATCGTGATTGTCCGGCTTTAAAATATTAAAAAGGCTTTGAGCGTCTCTAATAAAAACGATTTAAAGAATATCTAGGTCATTTTAATTGCCACATAAAATGACCTTTCGATTTATTTACATGGTAAAATACAAGGTACAGAAGATAAAAATACAAGGTACAGACATTTAATCGATGGTTTAAATACAATGTACGGCAAGGATCCAATTCATTGTCTCGTTGTTGCGTAATTTCATTGCTCAACGGGGAACCAGAAACAAAGACCGTATTTTTTTTATTTTTTCTTCAAAATCCTGTGTTTCTCCTTTTTTTGCCAGTTATACATGTATGACACAAAAAGGCACATCAACCGACATTTTATCATCAATTGGAAGGCTGTACCGGTTTTATAATGATTTGTGATTCGGTGATTTTAACCACTTATAGGACTATGGAGACTTTACTATGAATAATATTACCGGCAGCTTTAAATTGGAGCATTAGAAGACTTATGCTGGCATGACAAAAATTATATCCAGACCATCTGTAATCCTCTCTGAAAACATTTGATAAAATGCGATTTTATATCGTACCTCTGAAAAGAACAGTACTAAGGCGAAAACATTATCATTATCGTTATCTGTTGTTGTTGTTTTCATTTTAAGCATTTTACCGTTTCCCTCACCATATTGTTTCTTTATTTTTATACGCTTGCCTTTTTCTTGCAGTGGCCCTTTTCGCAGTTTCAGTCATATCGAGACATGGGCCTCTGTGGCCCCATTTATAAAAGCATGGACTCTTTAACAGCAGGTCTTTCACCGATGTGAACTCGAGCCTCAGCCGGCGCACAAGTGAGAAAGCCAATTTCTGCTTATGGACGGTCAGATGGTTTTCTCAGGGAGCTCCGGGTTTCGCCCACCTTTGATAACGATCGGCTAGACATAAGTGAAATGTTCTTGAAAAGGCCGTAAAACCCAGATTTAAAAAAAATCATATCGAGACGCTGGTATGATACTGATGTGAAAAGGGGGGCAATCTAACCCATTTACGGTGTTAAAAATCCGCCGGCGAGTGTGTGTGTTCGGGGAGGGGGGGGGTGGGGGGGGTTCGAACCAGTTATCCCTAGCACAGAAAGCCAGAGCTACTAACTCTTTGTATTGTAGCTATCTGCAATACGAACTTTTACAATATCTGTCTTTTTCATTATTTCTATGACGGCAAAATTTTCGCCAGAGAAATATTACGCAACATGGCGTATGTAGAGAAAACTTGGCGTTGAATCGCTAATATCCATTTCTAACAGTTTACCGATATATGAAATAAGTACAGCAATGCAAGGAATAATGTAGTTATCCACGCGACGTTACGTTTGGCGTCAGAAACGTCATCGAAAATCTTTGAACCCCTGACGTAATTAAATCATTCTCTCTGAAAGAAAGAATAAGATATTTGCTCAGTTCTTTCGTTTTTCGTCTAGTTAGACTCTATTTAAGTGCTCATGAAATTTCTACCAAAAACAAAGTATAGGCCGAAAAACGCCCTTAGCGCACCTTGTCCTTTGGTTGACTCTACAACGCTTTCCTAGAAATCTAATGTTATTGCACTTTCACATTTCAATGCACAAGGAAACACTGTTGATCTTATCGTAAAAGTATCAAGGGCAACATATGGTCATCATACAACAAAGTTAAAGTAACTGTCGACACGATGTCAAGGACATCGGTCTTTAGACTGAAGACGAGAAGCTGTTTTTGAGGTTTTGAACATATATTAGTTATATTAGTTATACACGCTTCTGACATATCTACTTGATGCTGTTTTTCTTCATTGAATTTTGGCTTCATGTTTTCTCTGTTTACCTTACAGTGGATAAACAATATTCCGTACGCTTTAACCAATAAACTGAAGTCTAGTTGTGATAACTTACTGTTACTTGTTCTTGTTGTCTACGTCGGTGCTTTCGTTAAACCAAGTTTGTGGGTGGTTCTTTCAGATGGAGTAGCTGAATGACCACCTGCCTGGGAAATAGCTGTTCCCTTTTCCGTGCGAGTCTTATGTGACTTGCTTTCAGTTATATACTTCTTTCTCTTTAGAGTTTGAGGTCGGGACATGGGCTATGATTGTATTAGTTCCTGATCACTCTTCCTTTTTTGGGGTCCATGTCTGAGTATCAAAATATTTCGGATCCGTCGATGTTTGCATGCTTTGTATGATTTTGGACTTATGATTTTCGTACTTTGACCGCTCTACATTAATTTTCTATTTTTTACGTTGTAATTCAATACGTTTTAAGATCTGACTTTCATTTTTCCTTTCTCTACCTAATTCAAAATATTGTGAAAGACTTGCATGAAATTTTAAGCAAATTAAGCAAATGGTATATTTCTTAAATCTGTTTGAGTGTTGGTTCTCTTTGGAACAATATACATGAAGAATTAAAACAGCAGAATGGGCTGTATCTTGTGGTTTGTGCTAGCCAAGTATAACAACAGTACGACTCTCTTAAGCATTCATATATTCTTCACTCGATCAACATAGGCGGTGGGTCGTTGACTGATTATGACACTGGAAATGCTAAAGCTTCTGTCTAATCTGTCATGAGAAACAAAGCGTTTTTAAAACTAAACAAGATAACAAACAAAACAACCCTGTAAGTTAATTCCTCTACTTTACTTTATTAACGAATTGTAAGGCATTTGGAGGTAAATATCTTTACTTTTATTCGTCTGGCCTGCTATTCATTCATGGCTTCGTCCAGCGGTCAAATGTTAAAACTTGATGGGATATGCCGTAGCATAACCTGGCATTGTTTGCATTCCGAGGTAGCCGCATGCCGAATTTAGACTAATTGCGATTAATAAATGAACATTATAACTCGTGTTTTACAAAGAAATTCTGCAATTACATAAAGTTTATACACTAGCAACAAGTTACAATAAGATTACATATTACTAATTAAACCTTTTTAGATAACTCAACGGACATTTTCTTACCCTCGGCATGTATCTGTTTTGAAAATTACCTCTTGTTTTGCAACTCGTTCAGTGCTACACTATTCTCATCAACTTACCAGCTCAAATTAAGTTTTGTATGCCGTTGGACTCGGATTCAAGTGATTTATCTACTGGTTACTTTATCGTTTGTTTACTTTCCCTCAACAACCTTGAATTGAAGTGTTCTTTTATTCTATCTACAAGGGACCCATTTATTTTAGTGTTGTTTTTAAAGCCAAAGAATCATAATGCATGTTATCTGTACCACGTGACCCGAGTTCTTTAATTGCTATAGTGTCCTCTGTGCATATACATATGTAGTTACTTACCTTTCGAAAAAGTACTTTTTTGTCGATACCTCCCTTTCAACCACTTTTTAATCTTAAAAGGGTGTGTGTTTTTCTGTGTTACACGCTACTACTGCTATAAATAGCTTAACTGAGATAGAAACAATCGGTTTAAAATGTGAAAGCTTCCAAATCGTGGAAGTAATTATGTGTGTATTTGATATGTGTACTTATCAGATTTAACAGCTGTTGATGGGGAAAGTGAAATACCGTGTAAACAGGTGTTACTTCTTTACCAGGTGATACTGAAATTAGAAATGTGTATCCTAGTGATGCTCGGCAAATTGATATTTTTCTGCCTCTAGGGCCCAGGTGGAATCAATTCATGAATCACAAAATGTTGAAGATCAGAAAAATATATTTAATTATTTGTAAAATTATGATTTTCTGAAAAGCATTCAAATATAATCACAGATTAATTGAAGAAAAAGAAAAAAACTAGAAAAGTGTGTCTGTAAGACACAGGTGATGCCCCCGTGCTCCCCATTAACCCTTGCATCCCTTTCTCGCTCCCTCCACCCCACCCCCACTACCATCACAAATTCAAAGAGGTGTGCATGGTCCCAAACTGTGAAAACCGGTTAGTCATAAGCTGTAGTATGTCTTGAGGACACTAGCTTGTCACCTATATTGTTAAACAAGAGGGCCATGAGGCCCTGAATCGCTCACCTGAACAATTGGCAAGGTGGCTTTTACTTATCATGTCTGAAATTGTCAAAATATGAGTTTTGGGTCAAAAGTCAAAGAATGACCATGACCACTTGTACTCATAAATCTTCATGTACTCATTAAGACAACCATATATACCATTTTTAGGCCAAAATCTTCAAAACTTTCCATGAAATCTTATGTTCTAGCATTTTCCCATATTTGACCATGCCGCAAAAAAGGTCAAGGTAAAACCAAGGTCACCATTTGAACAGTCTTGGTAGTACTCTAGTACTCCATGCTAACTACCAAGTTTCAAGGCCATAGGTGTATTGGTTCTGGAGAAGAAAAATATTAAAGATTTATACCATAAGTGGTAATGGCGGCCAAGTTGGTCATGTGACCTGGACCGTTTGAACAAATTTTTCATTCAATCAACCCCTGGAGGCTCTTTATGAAATGTGTACACTATTGGCCCTTTGGCTTTTGAGGAAATGGTTGAAAATGTCAAAATATGAGCGATCTGGTTCAAAGGTAAAAAATGACCTTGACCTCTTGTACTTATAATTCTTCATGAACTCATTAAGACAACTGTATATACCAATTTTTAGGCCAAAATCTTCAAAACTTTCCATGAAATCTTATGTTCTACCATTTTCTCATATTTGACCTTGCTGTAAAAGGTCAAGGTCAACACAAGGTCATAATTTGAACAATCTTGATAGTACTCAAGTACCCAATGCTACATACAAAGTCTCAAGGCCATCGGTCAATTGGTTCGGGAGGAGAAGATTTATAAAGGTATTTACCATATATGGGCATGGCGGCCATGTTGGTCATGTGTCCAGGAGCGTTAGAAAATTTTTTCATTCCCTCGAGGGTCTATATGAAATTTGGTTTCAATTGGCCCAGTTGTTTTAGAGCAGATTCTTTGAAATTGTCAAAATTTGAAATTTCTGGGTCAAAGGTCAAAGAATGACCTTGACCTCTTGTACTCACATATCTTCATGTACTCATTAAGATGATTGTATATACCAATTTATAGGCCAAAATCTTCAAAACTTACCATGAAATCTCATGTGCTAGCATTTTCCGATATTTGACCGTGCCGTAAAAAAGGGCAAGGTCAACCCAGGGTCATAATTTGAACAATCTTGATAGTACTTGAGTACCCAATACTACATACCGAGTTCCAAGGCCATCGGTCTACTGGTTCTGGAGAAGAAGGTTTTTAAAGGTTTTTACCATATATGGGCGTGGTGGCCATGTTGGTCATGTGACCTGGACCGTATGAACAAATTTTCATTCCCTCAACCCCTGGAGGATCTATATGCAATTTAATTACAATTAGCCTAGTTGTTTTTGAGGAGATTGTTTGATATTGTCAAAATATGAGAGTTCTGGGTCAAAGGTCAAAGAATGACCTTGACCTCTTGAACTCATAAATCTTCATTTAGTCATTAAGATGACTGTATGTACCAATTTTTAGGCCAAAATATTCAACAGTTTCCAAGATATCTTATGTTGCAGCATTTTGCCATATAAAAGCATAAGGAAGCAAATTTGACCTTACCGTAAAAAGGGTCAAGGTCAACCCAAGGTCATAATTTGAACAATCTTGGTAGTACTTGTGTACCCGATGCTACATACCAAGTTTCAAGGCCATCGCCCTATTGGTTCTGGAGAAGAAGATTTTTTCAGGTTTTTACCATATATGGGCATGGCGGCCATGTTGGTCATGTGACCAGGACCGTTTGAACAACTTTTCGTTCTTAAGGTCCCAGAAGGCTCTATATGAAATTTGGTCACAATCGGTCCAGCGGTTTCAGAGGAGAAGTTGTTTGAAAGTGATGACGGACGACGGACGACGGACAACGGAGCCTTACCATCCTATAAGCTCCCCCGGAGCCGCTTGCTCAGGTGAGCTAAAAAACAAAAAATGAAAATTCATTAGTTCAAAACTTGCAATTTCGCTAAAAACAAATTTTTATCTTAAAATATCTTTATGAACATCTTTATTATGTCTGTAACACATGTACAAAGTTTCAAAGCCATCTATCATAAACTGTGAGAGAAGTTGTTTACATACTGATACCAAACACTGAAAATGACTTAAGTTAGAAACCCAAAGTTTTGTCAAAATTACATTTTGTGACCTTTAAAAATCTTCATGTATATCTTCAATATGTCTGCAATAAGTGTGCAAAGTTTCAACTTGATCCATCATAAGGTTTTGGGAGGGGAGTTGATTACACAATCTTGCTACCCTACATCACAAACCAACACTGAAAATGTCTAAGTCCAAAATCGCGTAAGTTTGCCAAAAATATTTTTGTGGTCATAAGAAATCTTCATGCACATTTCCAATATATCTGCAACATGTATGCAAAGTTTCAAATTGATCCATCATAAGCTGTGGGAGGAGTTGATTACACAAACTTGCTTCCCTACATCACAAACCAACACTGAAAATGTCTAAGTCCGAAAGCCCATAATTTTATCAAAAATATTTTTTGGCCATCAGAAATCTTCATGCACATTTCCAATATGTCTGCAACAAGTATGCAGAGTTTCAAATTGATCCATCATAAGCTGTGGGAGTAGTTGATTACACAAACCTGCTACCCTACATCACAAACCAACACTGAAAATGTTTAAGTTCGAAAGCCCGTAATTTTGTCAAAAATAAATTTTTGGCCATAAGAAATCTTCATGCACATCTTCAATATGTCTGCAAGATGTATGCAAAGTTTCAAATTGATCCATCATAAACTCTGGGAGGAGCTGATTACACAAACTTGCTACCTTATATCATTAACCAACACTGAAAGTGTCTGAGTCCGAAAGCCCGTAATTTTGTCAAAAATAAATTTTTGGCCATAAGAAATATTCATGGATATTTTCAATATGCCTGCAACATGTGTGCAAAGTTTCAGACTGATTCATCATAAGCTGTGGGAGGGGTTGATTACACAAACTTACCACTAAAATATGCGACGGACAGATAGACGGATGGGGGTAAAACATAATGCCCCCTGACTATCGTCACGGGGGCATAAAAAGAGTGAAACTGCAAAAATGGAAGGGAAAAAAGGAAAAAAGGGCTGAAAAAAGAATATAAGGAAAAAATATAGAAAGAAGGTTAAAAATTCAATATATTTTACAGATATTTCCTTGTATTATCAGTTACTATTATAACGTTTTATGCATTTCATTTTTTAATTTATTTTTTTTTTCTTCTTATGTTTTACTTCCTTTTATTTTATTTACCTATTTCATTTCTATTTATTCAATTGTAGTAAGTTAAGTGCTCTAAAAATAGCAGACAGACATACGCAAGATTTGTTTCAGACTCAAAAGACGTTTAATTAATTTAAATTGAGACTGTGAAACTTGTGTTTTGAGCAGTATGGTGACATTGGACATGTTTTTGACACCTTTTGACAACAGTAAATTTGTAAAGGTTTATCTGTTTTCACAAGAACTGTCAATACTGTCAGTGTAGTTTTGTTGGTTTTAGACAGTGATTTGTCATTTATGCATTTATCATTTTCAATATTTTGTTTCCACAGAGTATATTATTTCATGTTGGCTTCTTAATACTGAATTTGTAATATGACTTTTTAATGTGAAAATTGATAATTTGACTTATGATTTTATAAATGTTTTTATACATCAGACCTCTATGAATACGAATGCCAGTAATTAAATCAAGGTAGCTCTGTTATTGATTTCCCCCAGTTCAAGACTTCCCCAGAGGCTGGTGGGGCATCGGTCTAGGGAAGAATGCCTAGCCAGAGAAGACTGTTTATTGAATTAGATAAGGATGACATAACTTACTAATGACAAAAATCCAGGTTTTTAAGTAAATTCATATGAAACTATGATACATGTATAATCCATACCTTCCGGAATAATCTCAAGTGGAACACTGACGTTTCCAACACCATTGACTATGATTATCTGAAACAAACCGAAATGTTCCTCTTCTCTAATTATGTGTAGTATTTGCAATGTGTGTCCTTCCGTAATAATCTCTGTTTCATATACTGTTATCTTTACATCAGATCTCTCCATGATTGTCACCGAGTCGTTAATTTCGACGAAAGTATTGTTTGAAATTCTAAAGAACTTGTGTTGAATATCACCAACATTTGAATAGAATGAAACATTGACGCTGAATGGGCCATTTAGCTTTGCGGGTATCTTGTGAGGTGTCTTGTCGGCATGAAGAATAGGCATTGTCACAATCGGGTACGCTGCAAATTGTAAACATAGATATTAACTGTATTATATTTCTTCATTATATACTGTTTATTATAATGCATCAACATTACGCTCCTAAATTAAAGTGTAAGAGACTGCGAACATATATAGACATATAGCTGCATGGGTGATAGGTGATATTGCTAAATGATGAAAAGGAGACTAAGTCCCCATTTAGTTTGAATGCGAAATACATTTTGCAATGCTGGCTTTCTACTGTTCAAATCAATCCCCTTGATTGACTACAAGGAAAATATGTTAGTCAAGAACCATTCACTAGTGAGCTCTGAAATACTCCAAACTGACTTTTAGCCATTGGTGTAGGGTATTAAGTTGCGGTAAAATATATTTTAAACAAAAATGTAAGTTTATATAGAAACGTGCAAAACAACAGAACAGTCAAAGTCGATCAATTTAGATCCTGTCGTCACCATATATGGATACGTAGGTAGGTAAGTAGGAGTAGGTTAATCGATTAATCGATCGATCAATCGATAGATAGATAGATAGATAGATAGATCATAGGAAGAAACCTTGGACACCGAAGCATTCGTAAACAACGGTATGCCTAATCTCTGTGACAGAAGGTGGAAGGGATATTTGAAGGGGAATACCTCCTACATGAAGGCTTAAGTATTTCATTATCAGTCTAACACACAGGGTAAATCCAATTATAGATCTCCGTTATAGACTGGGGGCAGAATCGAGAAAGGAAAGTTACGCTAAACTTTTTTGGTACAAGCTGGCAACCGGTCCTAATTTAAAGACAATTGAATTTCTAACAAGACCTAGGGGGTTGCCAGCTCGAAATAATTGATTTAAATGGTGCACGAGATCAAAGAATATAGGTCCAGCTTTGTATCCTTTGGAATCCGTAAGCTTACATTCCACATATTATGGGAGCACCATGGCAAACTAGCCACGCAGTGTTATTCACTTTGATAAAATAAATGACTGTCTGTGTGACACATATTCAGTTAATGAATGTTTGGAAATAATAAAATCCAAAATTACAGTTTTATCATTCTTAAATCTGTATTTACCCCACCCATTACAGATTACAATAGTCACTTAAGAATAAAATAAATCTAAAATCTTTTTATATTGAAAATATGCCCCATGCTTTTGAGAATGTTCCTTTCATTTTTTTTATAATTGATTACTTATTACCTCAATAAAACGGAAATTTCGTTCATCTAAATTCAAATGTAGAATAGTTACTATGCATTTTATACATCCCCTACATATCAGTTATAGTTTGTGACACTTCAATGAATAATCTATTAATTGTAAGAAACGTAATGGCAAAGAAATGTTGGCATTTAAAGACTGCAAAACATTGGGAGACATCAAGACACTTTTTATATTCTCTCGACAAAACATCATGATCCAGCAATTGTAAAGTAAACTACCATATTAACGACATGAATCTAAGGCAACGAGTATATCGTTCCAAAGTTAAAGGATCAAAAGTTTCCTCTATATGATCGACAACAGCCTGGTAAATACCAAATGTGTTACCCTCGAGTGAATATGAAGGTTCGCGTGGTGGCAATCGCATATTTTGCGGGTTATTTTTCATTTGTTACATTACCCTACAAAACAGTTTAGATAAATGGAAAAAGTAAGAGCCGTATAAAATTTATTTAAATGATGAATATGCTTACTTTGTCAGTCATTTAATATACAATTAGCCAAATGAAGGATACGAAAAATTGAAAATGTCAGTCAACAATAATAATATTAGCGTACACAACAGTAACATAAAAAAGAATAAAACAATCAGAATACAAATATAACAGTGAAATGAAAACAAATGTTTGCATGTAGCCTCACCGAAATACGCAGTTATTTTTTTCATGTCAGCATTTGTCAGGCGCGTCTTAGGGGGACTGTTTGATACTGTTTAAATTAGTTTATATAGTTGTGGCATTATCAGTTGAAGAAAGTATGAAGTTTATTTCTCAGGAATTTAAGCAAATTTGACAAAGATTTGAAAATTTAGTGGAAAAACAAAAACGATAAAAGTTGTAGCTATTATATGTAATCGGTAATTTGTTTTACATCTGAAGTTGTCAGGTGGACATGTTATCATAAAAAATGTCTTTGTTATGGACCTTCAAATGACAATAGCATGGATTTATCATGCTTTTAAAAGATCAAAAGCAGTAACGCTATGTTAAAATTGCAGTTTCTACATGTTCACATTTCATATTATTGAATAAGATTTTGAATAAGCTGTTTCAAAGAATCAGTACTTGTCTGAATTCAGGCTTTGTGCTTTGGTATCAATTTTCGCACCAGTGGTGAAAAAATATACTAGTGTACTGAGATGTCGGTCATGAAGCAGGAATGTCTATGTTGCGGAATCTTTTGGAACATACCCCATATAAACTTTTCTGTAAAATTTTATTTTTATGAGACTTTCGACGCACAGTATTCCATTATAAACATGTTGCAACTTGTACACTCGACAGTTTTCAGTTCTTTGGCTCGATCCTTGCTTCCAAAGGATAACCCTTTTATAGAACATATCGCATACTTAGCTGTATCATAACAATCTAATCTTAGGCAGACAGTACCCGTCAATACCCCAAATGCTGATGAGGACATGTTTTATTAGCCCGGAAACAATGTCTCGAAAAAGTTATTTAGTCAGAAAACCTTAAATGCATATATTCCTTCGGGAGTTCTTTGAGCATTCTTTACTGTTGTATATATGTATTTTCAGCTAGGATTGTTGGTCAGCTGTAAAACTTCATTATTAAGTATAATTTACGCAAGGAACAACTGCAACACAATAACATTATGTGTGTAAAACATAGGTAATGAACTGAATTAACACATATTAAATATTAATCCTTAGGATAAATCTAATACCATACCAATATTATTTGTTTATAAGGTACTCAGGAATATTTTATTATTAATTATTATTTTCGCATATCTGGTTTGTCTGATGAACGGTTTGCATAATAGTTTGTTGTGTACGCTACTTTTTTCCGTTCTGCTGCTGTTGCCCTTTCTACATTTTGCTGTTATTAATAATTTAAATGTATCTCAAAAGATTATCCATACAGCATTGTAATACATGAATATAATTCGTCAGTTTCTGTTTGCCTTTTCATTAAGTGGAAAATAAGTCTGTGGAACCCTGCTATTTGAAAATAAGATACTTTGTAAATTAAAAATTACTCCATGATTTCGGTTTAAAGGGACTCCATAAAAACTGTTCAATAAGCAATGTTCAGATCGGAAAGAGACAGACACAATAAATGGAAGCATAGATGATCATAAATAAACTATTATTCTAACAGAATGCGACTTTGCTTCAACAGATTATGACGTGACTCCTCATTTCTCTTTCTTTCCATTTAATATGTCTGAAATAGCACTCCAATGGACCTGCTAGGATTCTTTCGTAAGGAACTGCATAATGTGACCACATAAAGCAGTATACTAAGAATTCAAAATAATGTAATGGCATAATGGAGCCGTTCCTAGATTTAGCAATAATTTCATTTGCGCCTTTTTCCTAGTTAACGTAAATTATTCCTTTAGATGTACACAAGTATCTTTTGAGTAATCCGCTTGCAAGTGCTCACATTTGCATTAACAGATAACTTCGAGTCCCTTTAGTATTTCAGTTTATATTTCTACTTACTTAAGGTAGTACCTTCTTATATATGTTTAAGACTTTTAAGACTTGGAATCTATTAGAATGAAACATATAACAGTAACATGCTATTTACGTTACTACAAAAAGTAATGACAATTAAATATCGACCAGATTAAAGTTATAATAATAATTGGAAATGATAAAATGGGAAAGTGATTAGAAAAAAAAATGAGTTTACATTCGGACTGCCTGCTGCATTTATATGTGAAAATTGATCGACATAGGAATTCGGCATTATGCATTCATACTTCGCTTCCTTAAAATTGCAGCCAACAGATATAAATATAAATAGAGGGTGTTAACTAATGCATATCCCTTCCACCTAACTTTATTGCGGTAGTGGGAAGCTGCATTGATAGCTCTACAAATAATGTTATGAGGAAATCAAAAATTTGCTCGAATGGGTGGGGTAAATATAGCCTAACTACATCTTTATCTTATGTTGTTTTCGTTGTCAGCCTTATAATCATATTTAGGAAACTATTTTCAAGTTTTGTATTCAAATAGGGTTGTTTCTGAGCGGATAAAACATCTTTTGTCGTATATAAAGCCCTTTTTAAGAAAAAATTAATATCTTGTATTATTAAGTTTTACGATATTAAGTGGGTATTTAAACAGTTGTGGTAAAATACTAAAAAATGGTATTTCAGAGTGGCAACGCCTGTTTTCACACTTCTTGATATTAGTACTTTTGATAAAATATGACAAATTGCTTGTACCTAACATGTTTAGCGCACCCATTTTAAATCCCATGTTCTCTAACCTCTCCCCAGTCTATTAAGCTCCTGCAGTGAACTGATCAAATCTTATCTACTGTTTCACCCTGTGAGTAGCAAAGATATGTCTGGTTTGTATTTCTTTGGTTCTAAACAATAGGTTTCCCGCTATTTTAGTATGTATATACCATGGCATATCTTTTCAAATTGTCTCCCTATATTTCAATGTTTTCTACGCTGTAGGATCTTCTGCATTCAAATACCTCCTACCTTGAACATCATACGTATTTCATCGGATCCCATAAAAATATCGCTTAATATCGCTTCGTTTAAATATTTAAGAGACTATACCACAGCTGTTTACTTTACATATATGAAAAATACTTCAGGTTATGCAATTAAAATTTTAGACTATCATAGTTTGTGACTTGAGTCTAGAGATATGGAAATTCTGGTATATCTGATATCTGTATAGTACATGACTGGCACAGGAATCATTTGGCCTGATGTTGCCCGACATATCAACTTGACATCTTACATATCAAGCAACTGGCTGTGCTAATATATAGCTGTATAGTGAAACGTTTATAACATTGTATATTGACGTGTATCTCTTTCAGGCAACTTTACGAGGATCATCCAAAATGTTCTGTCACTGGACTCATAACTTTGCCTCACAGACGTGACAGCTTACCACGGTTTCCAACAATCAAAAGAACAATCTTTTATCTTTATACTGATATTAGGTAAATGGTGAAAACATGCCATCTGGTTTAGTTATAAGCTCAGATACAGACCTTATATTTGACACTGGCCTATTTTCACGATTTTTGTTTTTCTGCTGCCTTGCTTCATGCTGCATATCTCGTCAATTACATATCGCAGGATTCTGAAATTTTCAGGGTCGCTGTCTGTTGCATTTTGTGGGACACTATATAAAAATCAGCGACTTCTGTCGATTATATGCGATGCAAAATATTGATATATGAAATATGGTGAAATTTGCAGTCACGTGATTTTCAAGGACCCACTGTGCCTTCATTTTTGGGATCTTTCTGAAATTTTGATTGAGAACACATTGTCATGATCTACTGCAGTACAGATGTGCTTCAGAATTTGAAATATTATACGTTTATGAAGCTTTTGAACTTAGAACATGACCTGGTCGATTTTCCTAAGGCGTTGTTTGCATAAAGTTGAGGTTACGAAATGCTGTAAACTCTTTAAAATGGACAGAATTGCTTGGAGATTTTTTCGTTGTCTTTATTAGCACCTGAGATATCGTAGGCACCGGGCAGCGATAATAGACACCCCTTCATTGCTTATTGCCGGAGTTGCATCTACAAATTTGCCAGTCGGGTGAGGGTACCCTTCTTTTGATGCAGATTGTGAATGTTATGTCATTCATACAAGAATCAGTTTTTTACAGCTATGTGATAAAAAACAGGGTTTTTTAAATGGTTTTTATTTTAGGTGAATCGCACTTTTCGTTTTTGAGATATAAGCCAGTGACAGAACTTTTTGGATGACCCTCGTAGAATGAAACCAAGTCCGTATCACACAGCATATCATGAAAAGGCAAGTAGCCCTGTTCGAACCAGGAATATGATAAATGAAGGATCCAAGTAGGGTTTTTTTTCTTTCAGTTACAGTTTCTCGTGGTTAGACTGAGGGTTTCTAGTATCCCAGATGTGCTGTTTTGGTCGTATCTGTCTGCGTCTAGGATGGATTGTACTTTGTATTATGCCAGATACAAATTATTATTTGCAAATTTAACATTTGCTTTGTTGATATTTTTATTATGGGGAAATCCTTACATTTTACCAACAGATAAACGGACCCAGTATTCTCCACAATACTTGTATTCCAAACAGTTATTCCATTGCTAGCAGCGCAGGTATACACTCCCGTATCTTGATAACTTGGAAAAGGTATGTGTAGTAACGTTTTTGATGGCTGATCAGAGGATGTTGAAAATATCTGTTTTCTTATATCTACATTTGGTTCGGGCCACGTTTGTCGCCAAGGCAAAAATATATAATTTGACGGGTCACCAGTAGCCAAACATTCAATATCTACACCTGAAGTATTTGTAGTAGTATTGGTTGTTGTAACTGTCACATCTGGTGGATCTAAAATAATAAACGAGACGAAAATCAAGTTAAATATATCTAAGTTAACAAAAAACAAAAAATAAACAAATTATCTGTTAGCATTAAATAGACTTATTGCTATTAAAATCTAGACCTACGAGGGTTGTTCAGAAAATTCTGATTCTCGCCGCATAACTTTGTTTAGTGGAATGCTGGGGGCAAATGCATTGCATGTATTGAAAGCACTACATTTTGCCTTTACAGTGATACCAAACATTAAACAAAGATACATTGTCTTATTGAGGTACAACGCATTTTATTTGGCCCCAGTCGTGCCCCTGGGTTATAGTCATATGTGAATTTATTTTCAGTGTGTCATTGAAGTAAAAACTCATCGTAAATACAAAATAAATTTTTGTCAGCTGTTTGTTAATCGTTGCCGTCAATATCAAAGTTAGAAGGGTAGCGAACGTTTCCGATTCATTCCTTGCAAAGCAATGCGCAGTTCTAATGAGGTTATTGAAATCGACGTAAACGTCATTTTCTAATGCTGTAACAACTTCGCTTTTTTACATTAATTTTATTTTTCCGACAATTTCGAATTGGACCATGTAAAAGCTTTTCCTGACAAGATTTTGAATGCTAAGATATTTGTTTTTGTTACAAAATCATGATAACATTAGTAGACAGGGGGACTTTCCACCTACATAATATGCAGATAATCCATATTCACGGGACAATATGGAACCTAGATTAAATATAATTTTCCGCGACACATTCAGGACACAGTTGTCTAGGGTTTGTGTTTAAGAAGCAATGACGAAAAACAGATAAAGACTGCTTAAATATGAACTACGACCTTCTAAAGTAAAAATTTGTAGCGACTGTAGGGTATACCTCTTTTAAAGACGTTCAAAAATATGTCCTTTAGAAAAGATACGCTGCGTTTTGCAGAGTTGTCCTGAAATATCGTAGCTTTATACAGTTTCGCTATCAGAAGTTCTGTCTTCATGATGCTTATCAAAATATGACGTCACGATCAGAACTTTCTGAACATCCCTCATATGTGTTAAACAATATCAAATGAATACAAATATTTTACTTTCGCAGATACTTTGATGTCTTGCTCATATTTTCCAAAATCATTCCAATAGTTTACTGGCCAATTAATCATTGTTTAGTCACAAATTCGAACACTCGCCTATAATGTTGAAACAAAAACAATAGATTTTGAAAAAGATTACTCGACAACGCGATTTTTTGTGATGTTAACTCTATTTTTGTGGCTGAAAATCAAAGGACTTTTGTTTGTTGCTCATAGGCAGACCAACACATGCCAACAATAGTAACAACCAAGCCACAAGGTACTGGATATCTTACCATAAAGTGAGCATCTGCCGATCGCTCACTATTGGTTGATGTACTAGTATCAAGCTGTAAAAATATCTGTACAACTTGGCTAAACTGTGCAAAGTTAACGTTTCATTTTATCATCAAATAAGCATGCCACGTCCTTTGGTAAATGATAACGCCACGGCCGTGTCCTACTTTAGGCTAAAATGCCTGAACCAAGAGACACTTTATTCAATGTAAATTATGGTATTTCAGAATTTTTAATGGCTTTAAAACTCAAAAAATACAACTGGCTTATTATTGTTTCAAATGCAATCCTTTTGTTTTCAAGCTCGTATTTAGAATTTATGCTCATTTACCGGTATACGCCTGCGTAATACAAATCAAACGCGAAACGCAAAAACGTACAATAATAAGATAACTCTGATATGACTGCAGTTTCACTTCATCTGAGGAAGTATGCCTTTAGGTTATATATAAGTTTCAGGGCGATCAAATGAAAATAAGACTGGCTATTTCTAGTATATGCAATTGCTAGAAAACTAACATAATTATCCATACTTTACTATATTTCATACTCTTGCAAGCTTTACATGTTATCAATGCTACACATAAGGTATACAATGTAAAATGGAGCCGCTATTATACTGATCACAGAAGACCGAAATCTGAGATTACTTCTGTCGAGCTTTTAAATTTTTATGCTCGGGAATCAGCACCCAGAAGAAGATCTACATCCGATCCTCCGTGAGGAGGTTCAGGTTGCAGCAGCAGCACTAAAAAGTGAGTAGCCTCTCGTAGATGATAACATACCAGCAGAACTTGTTTAAGCAGGCGGTGATACCAGTTTTGATGTTAAAACAAAGATCTGTATCATGGTCTGGAGAACAAGAGAATGACCAACCCACATGGACTCAGTCGCTGCCCTAAAAAGGACAACCTACAGCTTTGCTAGAACTTCAGAGCCATCAGCTCCATCAGTCAGGCGAGCGAAGTCATGCTGAAAGTCATCTTGTACGACCTTAAGCCTGAAGCTGAAGAAGTAATCGCCGAAGAGCAGCATGGGTTCAGATCCGATATGCGTATCACCGGCTAGGAGTCCAACCGCAGAATTCTATTTGAAAAGTGCCTTCAACATTAGCAAAGTGTATACTATGTTTTTTTATGAATTTTGAAAAAGCCCTTGTATGGCATGCAGCCTTATGGGCCACAATGAGGAATTATATATTCAAGTATTAATGCAAATTTGATTCGTTTTCTGAGCACCTTAACGTCAAGGCAACAATGGCAGTCCAAATGAATGGCAGCACAGAAGAACGGTTCATGACAATATTCTAAGCTAGGCAATGATTCCTTCTCTCACTCAAACCTTACAATGTGTTTGTCGAAAGGATTATGTCTCAGCATAAGAAAGACTAGAAATGTGTACATAGGACACGGATGCCCCCGCCTAGTGCTTTATGTAAAATGGCACCTTGATTAAATTAGTGGCACTTGCAGGAAAAAAGATTCATAGAGGCAGACTTGTATAATACAAATGGCAAATTGAGGGACATAAAATATAGGTCAAAATGACTTTCATTTTATTTACAGTCAAATCTCAGACATGAATATCACACGAACAGGTGTTGACTGCAGCCTATTTATATGGCTTAAGTACATACTGTGGCCTTGACCGTTAAGCTAGTGACATGGTCCTTGTGCACAAAAAAATCTTCTTGCCAAATAGTTCTGAAATCCCACCATGCAGCTGGGCAATGTTATGGGTCAAATACAATAAGTTTTCACTGTAGCATATGAACATGATTTAAGTGCAGATTGTGACCTTGACCTTTGGGCTTGCGACATGTTTCTTGCTTACGACACATCCTTTTGCCAGGATCATTTTTAATGCCAATTAATTTTGAAATCGCACCTTCCAGGAGAGCATTAAATGCTAGACATAAAATGTTTCCACTATAGCCTTTACACAAAGTTTATGTGGGCAGTGTGACCTTGACCTTCAGGCTAGCAGTTTTTCATGATGATCATATATGCCACATAATTCTGAAGAAGAATCATGCAGGACAAAGAAATGGGCCGGATATGAACATGTTCCACCACAGCCTGTGCACAAAGTTAACATGCCCAGTGTGACAGTGACCTTCAAGGTAGCGACATGGTTCTTTCACTGAACACATTGTTATGTCATAATAATGATTTATATCAGGATCCCACTATGCAGGACAAAGTTATGGACCGGACACAAACATATTCATTATAGTCTATGCACAAAGTTTGAGTGCAAACTGTGACCTTGACCTTAAAGCTATTGACACGGTTCTTGCACGCGACAGACTGTCTTGCCATGGTGATCATTTATGCAAAATAATTTTTAAATCCCACTATGCAGACCGAAGTTATGAATTGGACACGTATCTCGTAACACACACACATGCACACACACACGCACACACACGCACACACACACGCACACACTCACACACGGACAGGTGAAACTTTATATGGTGGGGGCATAAAAATGATGGCAATCTACGCCCAATCAACTGTTTCTTGATTACACTGATACTCTTGTTGAAGGAAAAAAGGAACTAGAAGGCCCAGTTGAAAATCTCAATAAAACCTGCACGAGATAGAAACTGCTGATATGTGCTGAGAAGAAACAAGAGGGCCATTAGTTCTGAAGTCATTTGAGTCCATTCAGCCTCAGTACTCTAGGAAAAGCTACTCTAAGGCCATCGGTCAACTGGTTCTAGAGAAGAAGATTTTAAAGGTTTTTACCATATATGAGCATGGAGGCTATGTTGGTCATGTGACCTGGACATTTGAACAAATTTTCATTCCCTCAACCCCTGGAGGATCTATATGAAATTTGAGTTAAGAATTGGCCCGGTGGCTTTTAATGAGATTGTTTTATATTGTCAAAATGAGACAGTTCTGGGATTAAAGTCAAAGAATGACTTTAACCTCTTGTACTCATAAACCTTCATGTACTCATTAAGACGACCTTAGATACCATTTTGTAGTAAAAAGTATGCAAAGACCAGGAACTGAAACACTCAAAATCCAAATCCAGCCCTCAAACCATAGTTGGAAACAACTAAGATTACAAATAATCAAGATACAGAGAACATATGGCCAACCGAGTGAGCAGCTTGTTCCCAAAAGGTGGCCATTCAGCAACCCAAACCGAACCAAAAATAATAATAACATACATAAGGTAAAACATCACAGAAACTCTGACACCAAAAACAGGCAACAAAGAACCACAACAGAACTACCGCCTTGGAACGGTCAGTAATGAATTACTGGGGGGCTTAAATCGATTTTACAGGCCCAACCTCACCCTCAGTTTCTGAAGTGGTACAAAACATTTAGTTGGTTGTAGGACTGAATCTTCAAAACTTTCCATAAAAACTTATGTTCTAGCATTTCCCCATATTAGACCTTGCCGTTAAATGGTCAAGGTCAACCTCAGGTCATAATTTGAACAATCTTGATACGACTCGAGTACCCAACGATACATACCAAGTTTCAAGGCTATCAGTCAATCGGTTAAGGAGAATAGTATTTTAAAGGTTTTTACTATATATGTGCATGGCGGCCATGTTGGTCAAAGAAACACCTTGACCTCTTGTACTCACAAATCATCATTTTCTTAGTTAGATGAATGTATATACCAATTTTTAAGCCTTATCTTCAAAATTTTCCATGAAATATTATGTTCGAGCATTTTCCCATATTTGACCTTGCTTTAAAAATGTCGAGGTCAACATTACGTCATAATTTAAACACTCTTGATAGTACTTGAGTACTCAATGCTGCATACCAAGTTTCAAGGCCATCGGTCAGTTGCTTAAGGAGAAAAGGATTTTTAAAGGTTTTTGTTTAATATAGGCATGGCGGCCATGTTGGTCATGTAACCTGGAAAACCTATGAAATTTGGTTACAACTGACCCAGTGGTTTTTGAAGTGAATGTTTGATGTTGTCAAAATATGAGAGCTCTGGGTCAAAAGTCCAAGAATGACCTTGACCTCTTGTACTCACAAATCTTCATGTACTCATTAAGATGACTGTAAATGCCTGAATCTTCATTTTCCCATATTTGATCTTGCCGTAAAAAAAGTCAAGGTCATCCCAAGGTCATAAGTTGAACAATTTTGATAGCACTCGAGTACCCATAGTTACATACAAAGTTTCAAGGCCATCGCACTATTTGTTCTGGAGAAGGAGATTTTTTTAAGGTTTTTAACATATGTTGGTCATGTGACCTGGACTGTATGAATAAATTTTTGTTCCCTCAACTCCTGAAGGCTCTATATGAAACTTGGTTTCAATTGGCCCAGTGGCTTGTGAGAAGATTGTTTGGAATCGTCAAAATATGAGAGTTCTGGGTCAAAGGTCAAAGAATGACCTTGACCTCTTGTACTCATAAATGTTCATGTACGTATTGTGATGACTGTATATACCAATTTTTAGGCCAAAATTTTTGACAGTTTCCAAGAAACCTTATGTTCTAGCATTTTGCCATATAAAAGCACAAGGAAGCAAACTTGACCTTACCATTAAATAGGTCAAGGTCAACCCAATGTCATAATTTGAATAATCTTGGTAGTACTTGCGTACCCAATGCCACATACCAAGTTTCATAGCCATCGGCCCATAGGTTCTGGAGAAGAAGATTCTCTTAAGGTTTTTAACATATATGGGCATGGCGGCCATGCTGGTCATGCGACCAGGACTATTTGAACAGCTTTTCGTTCCTAAGACTCCAGGAGGTTACATATGAAATTTGGTTACAATTGGCATAGCAGTTTCAGAGGAGAAGTCGTTTGAAATTCTTGTCGGACGGACAACGGACAACGGAGCCTGCCATCCTATAAGCTCACCCGGAGCCGCTGGCTCAGGTGAGCTAAAAGCTGATGGCAACAACGTCAAGAGAGCCAGAGGGAGACCATTACACTTGAGCGTTTGTCTCAGACGATGATTCAGACTTGAGGGTCTCTCAAGGGTTTTCCAAGCCAATTTAGCGTTATCAAAAATGAAACCAATTTGGAGAGATTTAAATATATCTCCTGGCTCAAAGATAAACCCGATGTGCAAACCTGTCATGTATGTATTTCCGCATACCCCTGAATCGTAAGCCTTTATAGCAGCGTTAGAGGAACGAACGCAGGCCAGTGAAATGAAGCGCCACCAAAAATTATTAGGACCACGATAATAATGAGGATGGTCATTTAATGATCAAAACAGTCATTGAAGAATATCACCAACTCCAGGCTATGATCTTGAAACGAAAACTAAAGTGATTTGGCCACATCTCAATGTCTTTTGGATAAGTAAAGTTGATTCTACAGGGCACAGTGAAAGGAAAAAGAAAAAAAGAGGTTGATAGAAAAAAAGAGACTAGACAGAATTATGAACTTGATAGGAATGGGCTATGAAGTTGGACTGAAAATCTATGAATCTGATATATGTTTTTGACCCTAAAATGCAATATGTCGGGCAAACTACTCGTACACTTGAAAAACATTTTGGCGAGCACTTTCGTAGAGTTCTTTCACTCCGGTATGTCAGTGGTGTTGTTTGACATCCCAGGGATCCCCAGGTGGTGCAATACGTTGTTTCTGTATAGGCCTCATCTCTGATTTACCATAAGTCTTATCCGTGATTTCTTTGTTTCCTATGATGAGTCATTGATGGGTTATGAAGCACTTATACGGACAAACAGCTAACTAAGTCTCAGTCAGAGAAAACGACAGAATGCGTAGGATCTTTCTAGTCATCAGGTGAACTCATCTATTCTGGTCTGGCCGAGTTTTTCATAAGTTCTTATTTTATCTCAAATCTATATTATATTAAAGTTTTGCAAATATACGTCAGAATGATAGGAATGATTAAGGTCTAGTTTTCGCTGCCATAGCAAGCATGAATCTAAACAAATAGGCTTATAAACCATATGATAGATTCCCGAGCGACAGGAAATTATGAAAGATGTACTCAATTCGGTACAACAATGCATGAGCAGTTTTATTTTTTCGCAAAATCACTGAACATGACTAGACTCAGTTAAAAATAGTCCTCTATTTCGGGTCTACGGTTTTTAGCTCCCTGCGCCGAAGGCTCCAAGAGAGCTTATAAGATCAGCAGCCTCCATCGTCAGTCTATCGGTGTCCGTTCTCCGTTGTCCGTCACTTTTCATCCAACTTCTCTGAAACTGCTAGGCGGTCAAATCCAAATTTCATATGAAGCATTAAGACAAAGGCGGAAATCCACTTTGCTCCTATGAACGATATCGGCCATTCAAGATGGCTGTTATGCCAAAATATGGTCTAAACACTTGCCAAACCTTTCCAGAAGCGAACAACCAGTGACCTTGACTCGTGGTATGAAGGATTAGTACAGTGGGACCTACCACGTTTGTTCAAATGATGATCCTAAGTTGACCTTTGACATTACTGCAAAAAGTCAAATTTGCTTCTCAATGCATTCCTATAGGTAAAGTTTAATCGTATAAAGGTTTATGTTTCAAATACTACCTTTGACTAAGGAAAGATATTTGGCATGTACAATAAGTAAGTTGAAACTTTGATGTATTCAAGGTTATAAGCGGTCAAGCATGATCTTGACCTTTGACACGAGGTTATGGAAAGCCACAGCTGTCTTAAGGTGCATAATTCCAAATTGCTGGCTGCAATAACAATAACATTTGACGTGAACAACATTTCATTAGACCCACATTACAAGACGACGGATTCTGGTGTCATAATACTTTGTGCAGGCGTCATAATATTTGACCAGTAAAGCATTTTAATAGACCCGCTTTACAAGACAGCTGATTCTGGTGTTATAATATTTTGTGCAGGCGTCATAATATTTGGCCAATAAAGCATTTTAATATATTGACGTTATAGGACATAGGATGCTGGTGTCATAATAGTTGGTTCGGATAGCATTAATTTACATTAGCTTTCCATGTCACTGGATGCTGATGTCATAATAATGAATGTGACTGGCATATTATGATGTGCAATTGCTATAATATTAGATGTAATTTACAAGAAAGTGGGTGTTGTAACCATAATAACTGGTTAGCTGAGAGAATATTTACAGTGGATGCTAGAATGTTTGGCTCCCTAAGGATCTTACTGTACCAATTCAGCAAGACAGTGAATGCTGGCATTATGATATTGGCTGAAGCTGACAGATGTGTGTGTCCATTCTATATATCTGTAGTGCATGCAACCTACATTATTCTGCGCCTTGATGAAACAAAGTCAGGAACAGGTACTTTACTTTGTGCTCCAAATATACAAATGCATGAAATTGATAGAACACGGGATGCATTTACTAGATACCAGGTTCAGCAGTATATATTACTAGATGGTAACTGTAAAGTAGTGATTGCAAATAACATAATATTTATTTGCTTCATTGCATCATCATTTCGGTTCATTATAATATTTTTTGAATATCTTGCAGTATTGGATCAGTTCAAAATATTCTGTGCGAGAGCCATAAAAATATGTGCAAATGTCATAGCAGCAGCAGCGACATTCGGCAATGTCCGGTACCATAAATCGGCGATTTCCGTGATCGGGTATGAAACCCACCACCCGCACCCGTGCTCAAAACCCATTACCGGAAATTTTTATCGGAGCTGTAGGATTATTAAAAACAACCTTTTCCTAGACTTTCTGGGTTATAAAAACGAATGCTTGTATAAACAATATCTGATAAAAAAATCTTTGCTAACGACGGCATGGTTTGGACAACTCGGCATTCAAATGAAAAAAAAACACACAGATATCAAAGGAAAACAATTAAACTTAGAGAATTTAGGTAGGTTCAAATCGCGTTATATCTACCCTACCCTACCCCCTACACCCTACCTACCCTACCCTACCCTACCCTACTCCTACCCCTATCCCTTCCCTTACCCTACCCTACCCTACCCTACCCTGTGTCTAACTGCATATTTTGGACAACTCGGCATTCAATTGAAAAAAACACACAGATATCAAAGGATAACAAATAAACTTAGAGTCCACATGATGATGTGTCTCGCCTGTCAACACGCTCAAGGGTAGAGTAGGGTAGGGGTAGGGTAGGGCAGGGTTGGGTAGACTAGGGTATGGTATGGTTTGGTAGGGTAGGGTAGGGTAGCACCCAATTAAAATACAAAATGGCAAGATAGACACAGGGTAGGGTAGGTTGGAAGACACAGGGTAGGATAGAGCATGTTAGGGTTGGTAGACACAGAGTAGGGTAGGGCCAGATGTGGTAGGTACTGGTAGGGTAGGGTCGGGTAGGGTACGGTAGGGCACGGTAGGGTAGGCAGGTACACAAGGGGAAGCGTAAGAGAATTTAGGTATGTTGAAATCGCGTTATATCTACCCTACCCCCTACACCCTACCTACCCTACCCTTCCGTACCCTACCCTACCCTACCCTACCCCTACCCTACCCTACCCTAACCTACCCTACCCTACCCTACCCCTACCCTTACCCCTACCCCTACCCTACCCTACCCTGTGTCTAACGGCATATTTTGGACAACTCGGCATTCAATTGAAAAAAACACACAGATATCAAAGGATAACAAATAAACTTAGAGTCCACAGGATGATGTGTCTCGCCTGTCAACACGCTCATGGGTAGAGTAGGGTAGGGTAGGGCAGGGTTGGGTAGACTAGGGTATGGTATGGTTTGGTAGGGTAGTGTTATCCACTCGGGTTGGCAATGGATAAGTAGTTCATGACCATACAGTCATTGACTTCATAGAAATACAAATCATCAGATTTCAATTATGGCTATCTTTAACTGGCTTAACCTTTCAAAACTGAACTTAGGTCAGCAAAAGTTCTGTTAGCTAGATCTAGTTTGGCTTTATTTTAATTGTTAAATTTCTTATTCTTTTATTTTTCCCAAAGTTTGTCAAAATTGTTTGTTCCTTAAGCGTTTCCTTTTTGTTTCTCAGTACTGGAGTAAATGATTTAAGTCTCTATTACTTTTTGGCTCAAAAGTTGTCTCCCTTCTTGTACAGAGAATGATCCCGCCACAGAACTGCTGTCTTACTTATATAGGGTAAGGACCCTGACAAAGCAGCCAATCAAAACAGGGAGAAATGTCATATGATTGCCATCTGACCTTCAATCCACCAATCAGATGCCAGCCAGGAGACACACCTTCTGTCAGAAATCTTTCAATATGGCCGCTCTGTCAGTCCGGTTGCAGTTGTTAACATACAGATTTCAAAGGTTTAAACCTAAAATAAAAGATCTTTCTTGGATTGTACTAATTCTATGGATTAATTAGATGCTGTAAGATCCCTTTAAGGTAAGGAAAACATCCTCTGTTTGATGGAATACAGCATTCAGAAAATCTGTCAGGGGACAGATTTTCTGACATTTCAAGGATCGCGCTTCTGAAACTTACTGTCACCTAAGAAAACTACACTCACTTATATCTTTCCTAGGCTTTCTATATATCAAACAATAGGGTTTCTTATAAGGTTTTGGACTGAGCAGGTCTAAACAGTCTCCGAAAAGGCTCTGAGTTGAAAATACCAAACAATCTCGAGAGACGCTCAAAGATGTTCGCAGTGATAAGGCAAAAATATAGTTCGCTGTCAGAAGCTGATTTGCTTTGAGACCGCGAACTTCCAGCAATAAAGCCTCCTCTTAGCATGACTACCGAACAAAACTTTAGATCTTTCTCAACTCAGTGACACTCCAGACCACAGGAGTAAAAGTCAGCATTTTTTGCT
This sequence comes from Ctena decussata, assembly GCA_963989385.1. Lineage (NCBI taxonomy): Eukaryota > Metazoa > Mollusca > Bivalvia > Lucinida > Lucinidae > Ctena > Ctena decussata. Next base: position 53,576,609 of record OZ022504.1, read on the forward strand.
TAGCTTAGCAAAGGAAAGATACTAGTGTCCGTGTGTAACCTAATTCCGGAATGGCTTAACATTGGGTTTGACTGAACTAAAACTCTTAAACAGAAACAGTAATAGCCACAGATATTACAGTAGGTTAGGGTAGCACCCAATTAAAATACAAAATTGCAAGGTAGACACAGGGTAGACACAGGGTAGGGTAGGGTAGGTTGGAAGACACAGGATAGGATAGAGCATGTTAGGGTTGGTAGACACTGAGTAGGGTAGGGCCAAATGTGGTAGGCACTGGAAGGGTAGGGTAGGGTAGGGTAGGGTAGGGTAGGCTGGTACACAAGGGGTAGCGTAAGAGAATTTAGGTAAGGCGTTATATCTACCCTACCCTACCCTACCCCTACCCCTACCCCTACCCTTACCCCTACCCTACCCCTACCCCTACCCCTACCCTACCCTACCCTACCCTACCACGTGGTGACAGGGGAGACATATCCTGTGGACTGCCTCTGCCCTGCAATCCCTACCCTGTGTCTAACATTTCCTACCCTTCCCGGTGTCTACCTACCTAAATTGCCTTACGTAATTCTATGTCTACCTACCTACCCTACACTGCATACCCTACCCGGAGTCTACCTCCCAGTACCTACCCCACACTGCCCTACCATACCCTGTGTCTACCTACACTAACGTACTAACATGCCCTATCCTACCCTTTGTCTTCCAACCTGCCCTGCCCCGCCCTACCCTGTGTCCACCCTGCCATTTTGTATTGAAATAGGGTCCTACCCTATCCCACCTTACCCTACCCTACACGGTCCGACCTACCCTACCCTACCGTAGAACATGTTTACAGGCGAGACATATCATCCTGTGGACTCTTAGATAAGTTGTTTTCCTATGATATCCGTTTTTTTCCTTTGAATACCTGTCGTCCAGAATATTCGGCCGATATGATTCACCCCAAAAAATCGGGCCGAAGCGACCCACATTTTAGATTAAGCCTAAACGACATCCCCCATCCGCCCTTATCGGGCCGAAAGGACCCATCCCTGAAATCGGCACGAAACGACCTGACGCTACCCTACCCTACTCTACCTTATCCCTACCCTACTCTAGCCTACCTAGCCCTACCTTACCCTACCCGACCCTACTCTAGAACCTGTTGACGGACGAGACACATCATCCTGTGGACTCTATGGTTAATTGTTTTCCTTTGATATCTGTTTCCCCCCCCCCCCCACCCAACCCCTTTGAATGCCGAGTTAACCAACTCAAGGGTTTACCGTAAGTAAGACTAAGTTTACGATTAGTTCATGACTCGTGTTGCCTCTACATAATCTGAGTGGCTCCAGAATAGTACAAAAATGGATCTGAAAAGCCCTAAAATAGAGATACCGGATTGCGTAAGCGGCTTTTAATTGTTCCCGGCTTTTAGTTCCATTATGGTTTTTGCCAATATAACGAATCGATCATATATTGTAACATTACGGTTGACTATTAGATCTACACTGAAAAGATTGAATAATATGGTGACCAAATACAGTGATAAATCTTGAACACCAAATAAACCGCTATTCTTCTTGTATATTTTTGTCAGTACATTCAGTGATATGACAAACGAATCAAATAATATGGTATTTAAATCAAATACTATGATTATACCACAAAGTAGATTGTCTGTTGCGGGTAGTATCATGACACAAACACCAAAAGATGTATGCAGTTGACTGTATGATATGGCGAATGAATCAAATACTTTGTTGTTTAAACCAAATACTATAACTGCGTCCAGTATTATGGCACCAAGATCAGTTGCCGTATGCAACTTATTGAATAGTATGCTAGGCCGACCAAATATTATATTCATTACACAGAGTGGTATGGCGAATGAATCAGATACTATAACTTGTACACATAATAATATGTATCATGCGTCAAGTCTTATGCCATTAACACCAATTGCTGTATGCAACTGATTTAATATGCTCTGCCGACCAAATGTTATATTCATTGCACACAGTGGTATGGTGGATGAACCAAATACTTTGCTATTTTAACCCAATACTGTAACTTGCACACACAATAATTTGTCTCCTGCGTCCAATACTATGACACCAACACCAATTGCTGTATGCAACTGACTGAATGATATGCTTTTCCGACCAAATATTATAACCAATGTATACAGCAGTTTGTTGTCTGCTCCATATATTATGACTCCCCCACCTAATGATTTATTAATCTGATCATGTAAATTATGAATTCGATCAAATATTCTACCCGGTGCATCTACAAACTTGCAGATGCTGACCTTAAGACAGCCGTGGCTTTCCATACGAGGTTGTGTGAATTTATATTTCTGTGTGTATTTTTACAAGAACAGTGTAGTTTCAAAGAATCAAAACCTCAAATAAGATAAGCAAGATTAAGATTGAATCATATTAGTCTGACATTCTGATTCCGTCTTACAAGAAAGCCGCTATTCCCATATATAACAAAAAATATTCTTCACTAGAACAGATTACCCGGTGACCTTGATTACTGGTACGAAACTTGATAAAAGTACATATTTCGAATACTACTAAACACTCAGGGAAGATATTTGGCCTGTAAGATTAGTAAGTTTAAACTATGATATGTTCAGGTTATGAGAGCTCAAGCATGACATTTGACCTTTGACACATTTATACTTCTGCATGTATTTTCTCGGGAACAAAGAAATCTAGAAGAATCCAAGCCTCAAATAAGATATACATTTTACTTATTGAATAAAATAAGTATTTGAATGCTGATTTCATCATACAAAATGGCCGCTTCTTCAAAATCTTACAACCGTTGATCTCGACTCTTGGTACGAACCAGTGGTTGGTACACTTGGCCCTACCAAGTTATTCAAATGATGATTATAGGTTGACCTTTGTTTTAGTGCAAAAAGGTCAAAATTGCTTCCAAGGGCATTTATTTAAGAAGACTTTATAGAACTTTATAAACGTTCATATTTCGATTTCTACTAAAGTCTAAGGAAAGACATTTGGCATATAAGATAAGTTAATTAAAACTAGGGTGTCTTCAGGTTATGAGAGGTCCAGCATGACATTTGATCCTTACCTCAAGGGCATTTGAATTCATATTTCTCCAAGTATTTTATTAGGAACAATGGGATCTAGAAGAATAACAAGACGGCCACGAGGCTCTGAATCGCTCACCTGAGTAAAAAGGTCAAACGTCAAACTGGTTCATCATTTAAACAAACATGAGAGTTTCACTCTGTCAAAATATGAGAGACATTGACTAAAGATCAAAGAAAAGCCTTGATCGCTCTTGCTAATTGTGTATGTACTCATTTATATGACAGTATTTATACACTTTTGCACCAAAATCTTCTACAAATTTAACGAGTAACTACACTTCAGGAACTGACTGAATCAGATCCCCTATCCCCAACATCAAAGGGAAAGATTGACAAAGACGTCCCGACAAACAATAAATACATGTGTGATGAACTCTAATATATAAGCTTTTTCCAATATAAAAGCACCAGAAAGACAATTTGAACTTGCACTCAAAATGTCAAGATTAACTCATGGTCATCATTTGGACAATCTTTGGCCAAAATCTTCAAAACTTTCCATGTTCTAGTATTTTTCCATGTTTGACCTTGGTTAGTTAAACATATTTATTAGAAAGTGTCGTAAAAATGTCATGGTCAACACAAAGTCATCATTGGTTCAATCTTAGTTGTACTTGAGATCCCGATGCTACATGCAATGCTTCAAGGCCGTCCGTCAGTTGGTTCTGGAGAAGGAGATTTTTAAAGGTTTTTACCACATATGGGCATGGCAGCCATATGGTCATGTGACTTGGACCGTCCGAACAAATTTTCGCTTCCTCAGCCCTTGTAGGTTTCACATGAAATTTAGGTACACTTGGCCCAATGGTTTTGAGATGTTTAAAATAACCAAAATATTAGAGTCATGGCCCAAAGGTCTATGATTGACTTTGAACTCGTGTACTCACAAATCTTTATGTACTCATTGAGAAGTCTGCGTATACCAATTTCATGGCCAAAAAATGTAAAATTGTAAAAGAAATCTTATGTTCTAGATTTTCCTAAGTTTACCTTGCCGCACGAAAGGTCAAGATCATCCCAAAAGTCATCATTTGAACACCAGAGTACTGAATGTTGCATACCGAATTTCAAGGCCATCAGTGAATTTGTTCCGGAGAAGAAGATTTTTTTAAAGGTTTTTACTGTATATGGGCATTGCAGCAATGTTGGTCATGTGACCTGGACCATTAGAACAAATTTTCACTCCCTCAGCCCCTGGAGGATCTTTATAAAATTTGGTTACAATTTGCCCAATGGCTGTTAAGGACATGTCTGAAATTGTCAAAATATGAGAGTCCAGAGCTAAAGGTCAAAGACTGACTTTGACGTCTTGTACCTTCAAGTTATTTTCAAGTACTCATTAGGAAGATTGTATATACCAATTTCCAGGCCAAAATCTTCAAACCTTTTCATGAAATCTTATGTTTTAGCATTTTCACATAATTGACCTTACCTTGAAGAAAGGTCAAGTTCAACTCAAGGTCATAGTTTGAACAAGGTTAGTAGTACTTGAATTCTCAATGCTACATACCAAGTTTAAGGACCATCGATCAATTTGCACTGGAGAAGACGATTTTTAAAGGTTTATACCATATATGAGCATGGCGGACATGTTGGTCATGGGACCTGGACCGTTTGAACAAATATTTGTTCCCTCAGCACCAGAAAGCTCTATATGAAATCTGGGTACAAATGGCCGAATGGCTTTTGGTGAGATGTTTAAAAATTGTCAAAAAAGAGGGACCAGAGTCAAAGTTGAAAGCATAACCTTGACCTCTAGTATTCATGAATTTTCATGTTCTCATTAAGATGGCCGTATTCACCAATTTGTAGGCAAAAATCTTCATAAATTCCCATGAAATGTTATGTTCTAGCGTTTTTCCATATAGAGCACCCGAAAGCGAATTAGACCTTTTCGTAAAAAAGGTCAAGGTCAACCCGAAGACATCATTTGAACAATCTTGGTAGTACTGGTGTACCCAATGCTACATATTACGTTTCAAGGCCATTTTATAGGTTTTATATTTTTTATAGGTTTTAACCATCCATGGGCGTTGCGGCCATGTTGGTAAAATGACCTTAACCGTTTGAATAAGTTTGCGTGCCCACGAGCCTCGGAGGCTACATATGAAAATTGGCTACAATCGGCCAAGCGGTATTAGGAAAGAAGTTGTTTGAAATTGTGGGCGGACGACAGAGCCTTCCTAGCCTATAAGCTCCCCCGGAGCCGCTCGCTCAGGTGAGCTTACACCTTAAAAGAAGATAAGATGATGTTTGAAACAAATAGTATATATCAGGTGATTTTATCATACAAGATGGCCGGTATGCCATACAAGGAAAACATTTTTAAACAATCTTTCCCTTAACTGTATAACCGGTGACCTTGAAACTTGGTGTGAAGCATTGGTACAGCGGGCCCTACCAAGAGTGTTCCAATCAGATGATCCTAGATTGACATGTGACTTTACTGCGAAAAGGTAAAATTTGCTTCCCAATGCTTTTTTATAGCAAAACTATGAAAGTTTATGTTTCGAATACTACTGAAGACTAAGGAAATATATTTGGCATGTAAGATTAGTAAATAAATCTATAAATCTATGATGTCTTCAGGTTATAAGAGATCAAGCATGAAATTTAAATTTTGATACAAGGTCATGTTAATGTATACTTCTGCATGTTTTTTTTTCTCAGGAACAATTGATCTAATAATACCTAAACCTCCAATAAGATAAACAGTCAGGACATCATACAAATGGCCGCTATGTCCATATATGATAAAATGAATAAAAAATGCTTCTCCATAACCGAACAACCGATGACTTTGAGTCTTGGTATGAAGCCTTAGAACATCAGGCCCTACCAAGTTTTAGCTCCCCTGAGCCATGGCCCCGGGGAAACTTATAGGATATGCAGTCTGCGTTCGTTGTCCTGTCCGTCGACCGTCATTTTAATTAACTTCTCCTCTCAAACTGCTGGGCCGATCAAAACCAAATTTTATATGGAGCATCCAGGCAAGAGCGGAAATCATATGTGTTCGGCCAATTAACATGGCATTCATGCCCATATATATCAAAACCTTCAGAAATCTTGTCCGGAACCAAACGAGTATTTTGCCGTTTGGCAGCCGTAAATCGTCTCCCCTTGCATCATCATAATGCATGTTATTTTTTCTGGTCCTTTTGGATTATTGAGTTAATTAAGTGGCATGTTGAAAAAAGAGTTAGAGTTCCGCTTAAGCTAATGCTAGAGAGCGTGGCCAATGTTGCTTATTTCATTACTGGTCATGAACAGATTCAATTAAGCCGAGTCTGCTATTTTCATTTCTTTTGGCGTATTCCCTGCTTCAATAGAATTTCACTATACAGAATTTATTAGTTTGAAAAAATGATACGGTGGGTCCTACCAAGTTTGATCCTAGGTTAAGCCTTGACCTTATTGCAAAAAGGTCATTTTTGCTTTCCGATGCACATATAGGAAAACTTTTGTTACATATAGGAAAACGTTTTTAAAGGGTCATATAATGAACATACCTGAAGGTTAAGGAAATATATTTGTATGTCATAGGGTTATGAGAAGTCAATGATGGCCTTTAACCAAAGGTTATGTGAATTTCTGCATATATTTTTTTTCAGGAACAATGTGATCGAGATGTATCAAATCAACTTTCTCAAGAACTGAACACCAATGAACTTAAGTCTTGGCAATGACCATTGATGGACCAAGGCCCCTACCAAGTCTGTTTAAATAATAGTCGTGGATTGAAGTTCGACCTTAGGGCAAATAAATAAAAAAAACGTTTCTCTATGGATATATATGACAGTAAATACAACGCTGCCGCTCAAGATAATCTGGTTCTCAGGGGAGCGATACAGGACCATCATGCTCCTCGCGTTCTGTTTCTAACAAAGAATTAAGTTCCGACCCAATAAAAGTTTTTCCATGCCATAATATCTTTTGTTCCTTTGAAATTTGGAATCATCAAGCCTACTGAGTCACTCTAAAAGAAGAACAGTAATCAACCAAGTGCTAGGATGCGCCAAAAAGGTGGATCACAGTCGTAAAAGCTCAGTGTCTATTTTCCTGTATTTCGTATATGCCATTGCTTTTAAAAGGGATTTTTTCACTGACTGACGGGCAACGGACCCGTTTTATCAGTTTGAACAGTTCTTTTGGTGACTTTGATCTGGATAAGCACTTTTTTAATACAGCGATCATCGTCTTAGCGTTTGATACATCAAAGAGTGTCTTAGCACTACAAAAGATTACAGTGAATGTGGTCAACTTATTGAGCGGTCACCATTCTTAAATAGCATAGCTGCTCCTTTCACCAACATAAAAGGCAATTAAACCTGGATTAAGTGGTCACTTGTCTTAAAATACCATTTTTTACTGGTCCGTCGAGTGTTCCATTAGGAAATGTTGACGGTTCTATACTCAAAGGTATACTTATGATAACTAAGGTACGACTAAACTGCATTTTTTACCTCATGTTAGTTTAACTTTCATTTACAACTTGTTCCGAGGCAAAATCAAAACTTGCAAACACAAAATAACAAATGTCGAACTAATCACTCTCTCTCTCTTCTAAGATTCTAACAATAAATACATTATTCTGTAAGCATGATGTATCAAATCACACATGTCGAGACAGTTTATAACTATGCTTACAGTGTACATTCAAGCGTATTGAAGAACTATGTTGACCTCCTATTCCATTTTCAGCCGTGCAAGTGTACTCCCCTGCATGTGTTCTATTAACAAGTGGTATGATGTAGTCAAACGTGTTATCGTCAGTCACACTAACACCAGTCGCAAGAGAATTGTTGCTGCCGGTTTTGGACCAACGGAATTTTGAAGAGGGCTTACTGTCGGCGATACAACTAATGCTAACATCAGTTTGTCCTTCGGTGACATTTTTGTCTTTACCATCAATAATTGTGGTTCTAGGTTCGTCTGAAAAAGAGATTCAGCATATACAAAAATTAAAAGTAAAAAGTATACAAAGACCAGGAACTGAAACAATCAAAATCCAAATCCAGCCCTCAAACCATAGCTTGAAACAACTAAGATTACAAATAATCAAGATACAGAGAACATATGGCCAACCGAGTGAGCAGCTTGTTCCCAAAAGGTGGCCACTCAGCAACCCAAACCGAACCAAAAATAATAAGAACATACATACGGTAAAACATCACAGAAACTCTGACACCAAAAACAGGCAACAGAGAACCACAACAGAACTACCGCCTTGGAACGGTCAGTAATGAATTACTGGGGGGCTTCAATCGATTTTACAGGCCCAACCTCACCCTCAGTTTCTGAAGTGGTACAAAACATTTAGTTGGTTGTTCGGTTCGCATGATAACCCTCTAACTCGTCAGTGAATCATCACGGTAAACACATAAATCAAATTTCAACACCATGAAGAAGCAAAGACGAGGACTCAACAGATACAACGGGCCGTCTGACAGGTGGAGATCCCTGGCCTGTCAAACAACCCCACTGGAAATCTGAAGCAAAAGAAGGTCACCAGATGAGCCCCGGTGGACCAAGCAACAGACAAAAAGGCTCCAGTCCCAACCAACTAAAATATATAGCTTTAGGTCGGGGCCATCATAGAGTCTGACGCCCGATCCCCCGGTGTGCAATTAAAGAGTGCAGCAAAGTTATCAACCGTGATTGGGTTAATCACTAAGCATGCAGACTGACGCATAACATTTAAATTATAGCCAATACGTTTGTGACGTATTATTATTTTCCGGAATTGATCAAAAAAATCAGTCCTACCCATAATCTTTTTGAATTTGTATACTAAGTCACCATAAAATTCTGGTTCCGATAGGCCTTGATGTAAAAGAAATTTTAAGCCATATGATAAAAATACATACACTTTAGTAACACGCAAAAATTAATCTTTTTACTTTTTAGATATTGTTCGTCGAAAGGTTTTACAGTTTTAAATATAATTTGTTAAATATCAACATACATTGGCATTACAACAATTTGACCGTTAGCTGAAACGATCACTCTGACAGCATTTTTGTTGCTGTTGGTGTTTCTTATTTGTATGAATGTGCTTATGGAATATTCGATATATCTGATAAACGAATTGTGTTTTTTACAGGGCTAATATATCAAAAACGGGATTTCAAACGTTAAAATCATAATTGTGGTCGCTTTAGCATTTTACCGATATATAACCAAAGATTAATAGACCTAAAGACATACGATACTAGATTAAATTGATTTTTTACTGAGTCACTTTAAATTTACCAGATAAAATGTTTACATACGTCTGAAGATACGCATATTTTGACTTGAGCTACGATGCAGATTGAACACGTCTCGGAACTGCTTACTAAGTGTGATGTTGCAGGCAAACAAATTAAAATTCACACTAATTTACTACTGACTGTTTCAAGACGGCTATTTTGTTGTGCTTCTGTTTTTTTCTCTATAATGTAGCTTATTCTAAACTTATTTTTGATTTGATGGCCACATCCGAAGCATAGTAAGACTTTCAGCTACCTGGCCTTCACTTCACTGCTTTATTTCACAGGGACATATATATGGCGGGTGTATAATACAATAGGCAGGTGATGCTTACTACCCGCAAGCACTTGATCACATTTGTATTTTGGGGTTCGATGTCTGTATATCTCAAATACTTCGGAATTATCACTGTTTGTCAGAGCAAGGAATCCGGACTCATGATGTTTGGTACACTGACAACGTCTATTAATATTGAGTGTGACTCAACGAAAATATGCTGTTCAGTTTTGCCGTTTATGTTTCTTTCTTCTGTCTCCAGTATCTTGGCTGGGATGTGCTTCGTAATTGTGATCTCTCCTGAGTATCTTGTTAATTGCAAGCTTTAATCTCGATGAATTAAGCGCATTCAATAAGTATCAAAACTTTCATGCAATGAGAATAAAAACGTTCTTAAGTTTTAATTTCATTTCTTTTTTTTAATTATTTTATTAAAGCTTTGTCGCGTTATCGCGTCTTATGACATAAAGTGGTAATCTCTAATTTTGCTATTGCGAAATAGTCACATTTTATTATCTTGATTTTGTTTGTGTGATCGTCATTACATTTTCAATCATAGTCAAGTTTCTTAAGAACTTTCATGTCAATTTAATTAATATTAAAGTTGCATTTTGCGAAAGCGATCACTCACATTATTCAAAAATATTATTACAAAAGTACAGTTTATTAATCGCTGAATGCCAATCTTTGGTTGATACATTTTTATATAGCAGCGACGACAGACCGTGACACTTACATTTTATATTTAATGTCGTTGCGACCGTGACAGAGTTGTTCGCGTTGATGTGATTCAACGCTTTACATACAATCCTGCTTCCATCCATAAATCTGGTTGGTACAACAGTTACAACCTGCTTGCTTTGTTTCCCTCCATAGTCTCCAGTATCTTCTGTGACCTCACTTATGCTAACATAGTCGCTGTTCGAAAGATGTGTACTGTCATTTAACCATAATATGTTCGCTGCAGGGTTGGCTGTTCCAGTTTGGCATGTAAGCAGGAGCTGATTTACACCATTGGCTTCTATTTCTTTGTTTCCAAATATATCAACCCGCAACGGCTGAACTAAAATACAATACACATATGTATAATGATAAAACGGCAATAACTGGTACACAGTCAGCTATTTATTACTATTCTATTATTAAAAATACTCGAGATAAGGTCCGTTTGTCAGTATACCATATGCGATTATTTCATGCAAAACTTTCGTACATGTTTGACAACCATGCATGTAGCACAATAGCCACATATTATATTTTACCTTCACGCATAAATGGATAGGACACATGCAGTACATTTTATTTAGTAGATTTGGATATAGCCAGGAAATAATGCATGTATGCTACATTTACACGTTTTCTCCACTTCTTCATTTTCTAAATTTGAAGCAAAATAGTAGTTTCTGTTTTTAAATTTGATAAAAGGCTTTGAAATAGATTAGTTTGTATTGGATTGCGATGTAAGTTTTTGCAATTACTTTTCATGAAGATACACTCCATGACGCTAAAATAAATATTTCTCATCAAATTTGTATGATGGCAAAATCTTGAGCAAACCATGCATGATATTTGATGATGAAGGGTTACCGTAAAGTCTAGCAGAACTTAATATCGTTTTCTGCTGTGAGTTATTTATCGAGTTGAAGCAAATGCAAAATATTGAGTAATGAAATAAAATTGACCACAAAGGGATATGACAATATGCCTTAAGCTTCAAGATCTTGCGTGTCAGGTTTTGTCAAATAGTGCAACACGTCGCACAAAATGCCACTTTGAAACCATTGCCTTTGATATGCAGATAGAATACCTAAGAATGCCGTCCTAGATAGTGACTATATTGGATACTTCAGAAGGCGTGCCACATCTAACGGATATTACCTAAAATAACAATTTTCTAAACATTCTCACAAGAGAGAACTACTTACAGCATGACCATTAGAAGATGCAATCTCTGAAATAGCAGTCTTGGTTTTAATGCATCAATCCATGAGAATTTATTTAATGCGCAACACTGATAACGCCTTCTAGCACAATTTAATCAGCATTTGACTTTAAAATTGTTCTTGGTTTAAATGCCAGAAAATATCACTACACTTCACTTAATTATGCGTTTGTGTAGCGGGTGTGTGTGTGTGTGGGGGGGGGGGGGGGGGGGGTAATGTATTATACCGCTGATAGAGCTGAGCAATTGGAATCTTGCCAATCTTAATGTTCTTTTTCATCCTGAAAATTTGCATGGTGTCTAAAGGTTTTTATTCATGTCTATTTCTATACTAAGCAGTTGGTTATTTCAAACTTATGATACCCATAACACTGTTTGATTCTTTCTCATTATAAAAAGCGTCTCTGTTTGCGTCTAAACATTTTATTACATAGCTTGTTTGAGCCTAATCCTCAGTCTATAGATTTCTATTTTGAGTGGACTTTCTAACTTACACATTGTCGGAGTTTATAACCCAGTTCCTGAGAATTTTCGTATTTACTTTTTTTGTATACTGATTGTATAATAAAAAGTCTCAAAGAGCTCCTTCAAGAACAAAGAATACATACAGAAGAAGGAACATGGGCCAGACTACGTAGTTCCGGCAAATGAAGCCTCATCAGTGACCCTGGCAATATCTGGTGACAAAATCAGAGAGAGGTATAATTAAATTTCTTAATTTTAATTTGGCAGTCGATTCAAAGACTGTCTAGTATCAAAAAGGGTCCAAATAATATAAGAGACGATGATCTAGAATAAGAGTCTAAATCAATCTAAAATTTTAGATTTCCCAGAATATATCCTCTGATCTCAAAAAACGACAATAAAATAAAATCTGCACTATGGATGATGTTCGGGGAGACGTAATTAGTAGGTTCAGAACTAACTTACATTCCACTTCGACACGTATGCTGGCATTTCCAGAAGCTACGGTATTTGTAGCTTCACATGTATAATCTCCATAATGTGTCCTGTCTACTTCTTTGATCGTATAAGTAAACTCGTTTCTTTCCACTGCGTGTTGTTTGTTTGATATTACTTCTTGACTATGAAGCCATTTAAATGTTGACAGGGGTTTACTGGATGCAGTACAGTGAATTTCCATATCTTGTTGCCCCTCGGTATAACGAATGCGATTACCTTCTTGAATTGTAACGACAGGTTTATCTAGACGAGCAGAATAAAACGTCATTAAAATGTATGCATAAGCTATGCTTCTGCTGCAAAGGTGCCGTCTATTATTTGTTTAAAGAAATTGTCAACTTATATATATATGCAAACTGAAAATTAATGCACTCTGTAGTACTCAACTCAGTTAAAACACTAACTGGTGGAGCATCCATTTGCCTAAAAGTGTTTATGCTGTCTTAAAGGATGTATCCTTAAGGACAAAAATTCTGCCTGAATGTTAATCTTTTATCCGTGCAGAACTTTTTTTCCTTTAAGGTGGTGATTCATGGTAAATGTAAAAATCTCCATAAAACCATAAAAAAGTAATGTATCTCCCTGAAAGTTAGCAGACTTCTTATTTTTGGTGTTCTTTACAGTTTAGAATACAAAATAGACGTACATGCTGCTTAAAAAAGTGTTTTTATAAGGAAAGATCAAAGGGTAATTTTCTGCGAATAAATCTTATTTATTCCAACTCTTTCTCAAATTGTAATGTAGACCAGATGAAAACGGTAGCTTTTTCTCAAATGTTCAACCATGTACAAAGTAAATGTACACTGGACGCATTTATTAAATATAGGGAAGGCAAGCATACCTATGTTAACACCTACAGTATAAATAATACATAACTGACATGATCAGTGGTGTGTAGATGAAATTGGTCAACCTTGTTAAAATAGTCTTACCTGTCTCACCTGTGTGTTTTGACAAAAAAATTTGGACACAGACTGCATCTTTTTTCATCTGCTCAGCCTGATAATGTGTGAAAGAGTTTGAAAAAGTAATTGCTAGGACGCTCTGCATTATGCAACAAGGTACTCTAAGCACTAAGTATATTTTCAATAACGATATTATTTTTTCAGATTTATTCGCAGAAAATTACCCTTTGATCTTTCCTTATAAAAACACTTTTTAACATTAACAAATGCTGCATTTTGGGATTCTAAATTATGAGAAACAACATAAAGTAGGCATCTGCTAAGTTTTGGAAAGATCAGTGTTATTTTGAGAATTTTATGCAGATTTTTGTCTTTGTCCCAAATCATTGATTATCACCACCTTAATAAGTATATATCCTTCATTGATTGTTTACCCGGTCACTTAAATTATGCTAAAATAGATGTCAGAAATACCATTTCTACTTGAATATCCTTTACAAGGAAGAGACAAAACGAAACCTGGAATCAGTCATAACCTGTGCTTCGAATGACAGTCGGAGTTTACCTTCGGACAAAACAATGTATGAAGCTTATGAGCAGATTTTAAATTAAGCAGAAGTATTGCTTAAACTTTTCCGAAATGGACATAAACTACCTTAAATAAAAATTAGTAGAGTGTTTTTATTGTGCTTAGGCTAAATTTGTGAAAAAAATATATCACTATAGCACATACTGTCTGACTCCAAGTGGATATTAAGAGTTTGTACATTTCATTACTAGTAAATAAAATATTGATCAAAACTATACTTATTCAGATTGCAAAAATATATGTATGTATGTATGTATGTTGTATGTATGTATGCATGTATGTGGGGTGATAAATTCGAGATCTTTTACTGTAGCGCTTAAAATATTGGTTCAAACATAACAAAATTTGCACGGAACAAATTACAGCCAGTTACGAGCAAAGTCATTCAGTTATTACGTTATGACGTTATTACGCTTTGTCGCTACAGAACAGATGTAATGACGATAATTAAGACTTTGTAAAATAAGGGAAGAGTATTACCAAAATCAAAGAGAATTTGAAAAAAGTGTACGGAGAATCTTGTTTTAACAAATGGTGACATCAATTTAGTGACGATAGAACGTCCTCCAAAGATGATACTAGAAATGGGCGTCTTGTGGCACAGACAGCGGAAGATAACTTTGCTGCTGTGGAGTCATAGGTGATGCTATATCACTATAGCACATACTGTCTGACTCCAAGTGGATATTAAGAGTTTGTACATTTTATTACTAGTAAATAAAATATTGATCAAAACTATACTTATTCAGATTGCAAAAATATATGTATGTATGTATGTATGTATGTATGTATGTATGTATGTATGTACGTGGGGTGATAAATTCGAGATCTTTTACTGTAGCGCTTAAAATATTGGTTCAACCATAACAAAATTTGCACGGAACAAATTACAGCCAGTTACGAGCAAAGTCATTCAGTTATTACGTTATGACGTTATTACGCTTTGTCGCTACAGAACAGATGTAATGACGATAATTAAGACTTTGTAAAATAAGGGAAGAGTATTACCAAAATCAAAGAGAATTTGAAAAAAAGTGTACGGAGAATCTTGTTTTAACAAATGGTGACATCAATTTAGTGACGATAGAACGTCCTCCAAAGATGATACTAGAAATGGGCGTCTTGTGGCACAGACAGCGGAAGATAACTGTGCTGCTGTGGAGTCATAGGTGATGGAAAATAGATGAGTGACGGTTAGAAAAGTAGCTGAGGAGTTCGACTTAAGCAATGGTACATCCCAAAAAAATTAAATTCTCACCAGTAAGCTTAAATTTAAACGCATTTGTGCCAGATGGGTACCTCGTTTGGTTCAGCCTGAACAAGAGGGTAAGGGTGCCAACCTGTCGTGATCTTACCAGGCGGGAAGCAGAAGGAGATGGGTTCCTAAATAAAATATTGATATATAACGAAATATGATTTCACTTCTTTGAGCCTGAAGGCAAGAAACAGAGTTCCGTGTGGAAGCATGCTTTACCGCCATCACCCGTAAAAGCTGGACTTTCTTAGTCTGTGAGCAAAGTAATGTCGATCATATTTTGTGAATCCAGAGGAATAGTACTAAAACATATGGTGCCAGCTAAAACTACCGTTACTGTTGTAACCCAACTTTCATTCAATCGACCATTTGGTTCGGAAGAAGACTTGAAAAGATTAGTACCATATATGGATACAACAGCTATCTTGATCGTGTAATCATGAAAATTTGGACAAGCATTTACGTGAATGTATATTCTCCACAGGATTGCATTTATCATTGACATTTTAAAGTTTATTCCAGAGTTAGCTCGGTTGCTCGTAAATAGATCGAAAGGGCTGATTAAAATGCTTTGTTTCTATGCCAACTGATTTTACAAATTCAGGAAGGACGTATACGTGCAGAATCCATCTTTCAAATACATACCCTGTAGCAAAATATGTTTTGAAAAGAAAATGGTTGTGACATATACTTTGTGTCCTACTGCATATTATGTGTAAGGCCAGTCCCGGTGATGACTTTGCTTCTTTCTGTACGTCTCGGGACTCAAACGAAATGTCTGAAACATCCTAAATTTATTCCAAGCGGATGTCGCCTTTAGAATGGGGTACTTGATCTACATCTTTTAAAGCAAGAAAAGCACACGCTAAAGAAACTAAAAGAGCATGCTTGGTTCAATACAGTCTGTTCATGACCAGAAATGAAATGAACAATTAAAATATGAAAACACCGGCCATGCTCTCCAGCACCGGCTTAGGCAGTACTCTGTTTTAAACATGACACCAAAACAACACTATCATCGTAGAGGGTCAGATATTCTACTATATGCTATTTGTTGAACCAGAGGGGGGCATAAGCAACTTGACACCAGCTGCTGTAAAGATAAATAAAGTCTTAAAAAATAGATCGTTTATTATGTTACATGTGTAGTCTCTGGAAACGATTTCTGTATAACTTTCTTATTTTATATTGAAAGGACAGTATTACGTGTTTCTTTATTAAAATATATCATTTTCTCATTGAAGAAACAGCAATAGAACACGAGAGACTTTCAGTGAAAATGTCCATTCCAGTATCTACACCCTTATGACGTATAAGCACGTGCTGTCATGCATGGGTGACTTAGATATCCTTTTAATGCATATCATTCTATAGTACTTGAATTAAGCTTTCCAATGATATATAACACCACTGCTAAATATCAGCCAATAGGCTACCCTGAGATCATTTATAACATTTCTGAAATGCCCCTCGTATACAATAATGATATTATTTGCTCTTGTTAGAACACACATCACTGTCTCTAACCTATAAAAATATTAAAATGCATCGTCAAGATTTCCAGAGTTCATGTTTTGCAAGATTACTCTTTTTTTAAAGAAGAATCTATTAACAAGGTAAAAGAACGATTTAGTCTTATAACTATTCTACAGCCGTAATTATGCGACCTAGAAAACGATGAATCTGTTCATAAAAACAGCAGAGCCTCACTTTTTAAATGCTAACACCTTGTAGAATACATCAGTATGCGTCAGGCTGTAATTAATGAAATACGAACCATTAATACCTAAGGTATACTCGGAGTGACTGTTTTTGGCGTAGGGGCGTTACAGGGAGGTTTTGGTGTAGTTATTAGAGAGGTCATCATATTATGACCGGGGTCACTTTTATTTAAAGATAATGACCGGGGGTTGTTATTCTATGGGGTCACAGTTTTTCGCGAGGGGTCGTTTTACTTCGCGTGGGGGTCATATTATTATGACCGAGGTGTCATAAAATTATGATCGGGGAGTCACAATTCTTTATAAAATAATGACCGGGGGTCGTGATGCAATGGAGGTCACATTACTTCGTTTCACCAGCATTAATTATTGTGTTTACCTTACCGTTTTTTGCCTCTGTAAGCGCCTCTCCCCCTATGCAAGCGCCTATTATACTTTTTCCAAGTACATGGAAAAGAAATTAGCTGGCCTCTGAAAAACTACTTATTGACTATTGTAAACTTACATGAAATAGTATTCCCAGTTCGTCAATCATTGCAGGAAATGTAATTCTTTATATTTTTATGGGGCCTCCAGTAAGTGTTTTTATTGGACAACTTACCGAAAGCTGTGTAAAAGTTTATCGATAGCTATCGCTGGACTGACCTTCGTCCGTCGGTAATACTAAATACCGCAAACACTGTGTGTCAATTTCAATACACTTAAAAAATTAATGAAAGCTTTGTGGAAATTCAGGAATTATATGTAAACAGGAGATAGCATTTTTGCATGTGTATGAAATGATTTGCGCTAAATGGCTCGTTTACATAAATCGAATTGATGCACATGTAATAGAGTTAATCCATTCAAATCGAATAGGGGTAAACTGACTAACAGTTTGAAATTATTTTAAACAATTATTGACTATATATTTTTACCATGACTTTATTTAGATAGAATCTGTCATTCTATCTTTAGGCCGTCTGATAAGTTTGAGTCAGCTCATACAGTATTACATGTACAATGTGGCAACATTTCCCACACCCACTAGCACCGACCTCAGCACAGTTTTTTTCAACTGACTGAGAAGACGTTCTCTGTCCTAAATATACTGAGCAAAAGTTAAATTCTACATTATAGATGAAAGTTTGAAACTAACACAATGCTACTTTTAATGCCCGGATATATAGTTTTGGTCGTGCGAGACAGTAAGCAAAAGAATGTCTTTAAATTAATGCATCGATACTCTTCGTAACAGAGTTACCCTCCCTTACTCGATTTTAGCCTATATTGTCATACATCAATTATGCGCATGCGCAAATGCACATTTCATTGTTGCTCTAAAGCGTTGCGTCCAGAGTGGTAGAAAAAGCAAACATTTACTCATAAGTGTTACCCAGAAAACTAGGAAATAAAAGCTTTATTTTTCAAAATTACAAATTATCTCCCTTTGCATTAAAAATATAGTTATTTTTAATTTTCGATTAGTCCTTTGTTTATTACTTTTTTGAACAACTTATTTCGCTTTGTTGTAGTACAGTACATCATGCATTTTACCCATCGTTAGTTTCAAAGACAAATGAGACAATATTTGAGTGAACCTCAAGTTAATTTCTTTTATCAAGGTTTCGTACTGTGTTTTCGAAGAAATAGCGATATTTCAACACTGGTTTTCAAAGACATGAAAGCGCATACTGACGTATGCTTTCGTTTTTGCCATTTCTGGAACACTGATTGTGTGCCATAGCCAAAATAAGGATAACTGTACGGTGCACTCCGTGTTTTAATCAAGTGTAAAATGACAGATCGATTTCCTTTATTTGCACCGAAAAAAACTGGACCCCTGTCCGCTTTGAAATGTGTTCGCTTTATCTGAAATGGCTTTTACAGTTTTACTCTAGTTTCTTGGCCTTACACATGCATGTAGCTTTAAAATGCATTCTTATTCATTAATTCTTCTGTCTCCATAAAAACAGAAAATTAGAAGAAAAATCACGTGTAGCGTTTCCAGTTTTGTTCAGTATATAAGAGTTGCACTATGATGGAGTAGAGGGAAGTGTTTTAAGCGCGCAATGCCCGCTTAGTGTAACCCAGATGCTTGGTGTGGCCCGGTAACAGTACGCGTTTCTACAACATGTACACGCTAAATGTCACCTGGTTACAGAAAGAACGCTTAGTGAAACCCTTCACCACTATGCTTTGCATGTTCAACTCTTACTGTTAAGTAAAAAGATAGGCAATGAAGGAATATCCAATCAGATTCCATATCTTATACTCAAAAGCATAGGGAGAGGAATATACACACAAATTGAAAGTAGTTCATGAAAGGCACCTTCGGTAAAAAGAATGAACAGATCTCTCACACAGGTGGTCATTCAGTTACCTCAACTAAAACACCTTTCACACAACCGCTGAACGAAAGTATAAGCATGGACAGCAAGAACAAGTATCAGTAAAGAACCACATCAGACGTACCGCCTTGGAGCGGTCAGTGATAAGTCACTGCGGGGCTTGGACCGATCAAACTTTTGCCCATTGATTCTGTTGTTGTTCAACATAACTATGAACAAAAGAATTTAATATTGGCACGCTTAGAGTTAACGGGTTACAATACGTGTTGCCTTCAAGCTAAAAGATACAACTGCCCATTAATTAAACCTTAATCTACCATATGAACCAGTATCCTTAGTGCAACATTCATTCGTCAAATAGTTTGCAAGATATGACAGAAACCAATAGTCCATGAAATTCACCCGCATCTGCTACTTTGTTGTCCTATTTCTGTACGTGGTCTACCTTTGATTCCCAGCAAACCAGCATGCAAAGTATGGCATACGTTGTTGTTCAAAATATAAAGGAAAATCATTTGACAGTGAAATATACGGCACACAGATATACAAGTATAATGCGGTCAGTCTCTGTTTTCCCATGATACATAATGACATTCATCCACCCAATAGTCTTCAAAGTATAAGACTTAATCGCACATTTGGTCTTAGTTCATGATCCAGAAAAGTCCTATCTTCTAGGTTATTAATCATCGTACACAACGAGAATTCCGCAGAATGCTTCGTTGCACCTGCCTTGCGCATCCAAACTTTATGCCAGGTTTGATCATAGTTTGCAAGAAATGGATTAAATTTATAAATGACTGAGTACTTTTGAACGTAAAATTTTACGAAGTCTCCGAAGGGTAAAATATAGTCAAGGGTAAAAATAAGTGCAACAACCCTCGAGAACATTCTAAAACAAGTTTCTAACCAGATTTGATGACTGTTGATACCATAATTTGCAAGAAATGGACTTAAACCCAAGGATCGATGTAATTTTTGTTTAAAAATTTACAAAGTAAGCAGAGGGTAAAGTATAGCCATGTGTAAAAATAAGAGCAACAGCCCTCGAGAACATGCTAAGAAGAAACTGTTTGCCAGGTTTGATGATTGTAGGTATTGCAGTTTGTGAGAAATGGATTTAAACACTAGGGTCTAAGTAATTTTGATGTAAAATTTAACGAAGTCAGCAGAGGGTAAAATATAGGTCAAGGGTAAAAATAAGTATAACAGCCTTCGAGAACATTCTAAGAAACTTTATGCCAACTGTGAAAATTGTAGATATCACAGTTTGCGAGGAATGAACTTTAACACTAGGGTCGATGTAATTGTTGACGGACGGATGGACTTACGGATGAATAATATGGCCGGATGGAAAAGCCAACTCCTATATTGCACCTTGTTAAAGCGATTGCGACAAAAATCGATTAAGCTTATTATTTTGTCCTTCTCTACTTGAAATTAAATAACATGAATTTACATTTTTTCTGCGTTAAATGGTCCACTTATACTCATTTAATAGAATACTTACAATTCAAATCTAACGTAATGTTTTGCACTAGTAGCTGATTCTTCTTTAAAAGGTAATGCTCAGCAATGCAAAAGATCATGCCACCATCCATAGACCGTGTCGGTGTTATTGTCACGTTTTGTTCTCTTATTATGCCACCAAAATCGCCGTCTCTTTGAGTATCCATGGTAATATTAGTTAGCACTTCTCCATTTTGAATCCATGTTAGGTTAGAGACTGGGTTAGAAGAAGAAGATTTGCAGCTTAATGTCAGTGTGTTGTTCCCGTTAGCTGTTATTAATCTGTTGCCTGATAGATGTACTGTATTAGGAGCAACTGAAAAGTCAAGGAAAAGTTAACAAAGTTGTTGGCTTCGTTTTGCACATTGAACATATCCATACTAAAATTTAATAACAGCCCATGACATTCGAATTTAAATTTTACCATTTACTTGCCTGACAGTAAGAAGCGCACCTTTCCCCGCCGGGCCTACTGACATTAGGTGTGTAGTTGCTTAACCTTCTTAGAGCAAACGTTTTTCACGATTTCCGGAGAGCTATAAAGGTATGCTTTGTATTTAAACTAGCTACTTATTAGTGTATATGATGCGACGAAAACTTGAACACCAGTGTATTATAATAGGCAGTGATGCTTACTATTCTCGAGCACCTGATCTCACTTGTATTTTGGGGTGTATGTCCGTGTATCTAAAATATTCCGGAACCGTCAATATTAAAATAATTTACGAGTTCGAATTGATGATTTGGGTACTTTGATCACATTCATTCATTATTGACCGATTTCCCTTAAAGGTTCAGATCTCTCAGACCAAACCATAAACCATATAATCAGGTGACGACTTAACATCAATTTCCATTTCTTCCAAGTCGGTTCCGCTTTTATGATCCAAATGTATGGTATTCAACACTTTTCACAGGTCTGTGTGGTCGAAGAACACAAAGCTAATTCAACTCGAACCACACCATTTATTTTTAGAGAGCAGCAGGTGCCCCCTGCCAGGACATTCCCCACAGTCTTATGTTAAACAAACGAAGACAAAATAAGACAAATATAAATTATTGGTCCTCCTGTGACCTCAAAAATTACACCCAGACTCCCAAAGTTTAAAAGGCTCAAGATAACATGATAGCCTTTCAAGTTTAATTAAAATATACTCTAGTTTTGAAGACACCATTAATAAACGTCCATGACCTTGAAAAAGGCATCTATGTCAATCAAAACAGATTACTATCTCTTCCACTATATTCACTAGAATAAAAATAAAAGTAATAAATAATAAATAAATGATAAAAATACCCCAAATCATGCAAAAAGTCTTAATTTATAAGCTGTCCTTTTTACGAAATTCAGTGCAAAAAATTACAAATCTGTGCCCAAATTCTTCAGTGTTGCTAAATAAATTCTGACGGAATATTATCTGGAAGCAAGTGACACATCAAATTAACGCAAAGATAAGAGTTGATTTAAATGAGCAAATTTATGAAGAGTAGTGTAATGTCGTTACACTGCTCATGCCCCTCCCCCTAGCACCGACTTGAGAAGGCAACGATCAGGAACCGCTACAATTGCTGAGCACATCCTGCCCCAACATCAAATGGAAAAACAAAATAACAAAGACGACGGACAAGGCAAACACTACAAAGTCAGCTCTTGCCAAGCAGATGGCAACCAGGCTACTCGAAGACTGTACAAAACGTCAAAGTTTATTATAAAGCCAACAAACAATGACAATGATATTTACCCACTGAAACACCGCCTTAAAACGGTGGGCATCACATTACTTAGAACTTAAATTAAGTTTGGCCTGCCCACAATCCTCGTTCTGCAATGGGCCACAAACATGGCAGGAATATAAACACAATTTCAGACTAAACATAAAAAACATCACTCTTTACATATTTTCTATAAATCTATAACAACAATACAAAACAGAAAGCAAGCCAGGAAGCTCACTAGGTAACCAGAAAGCTAGAACTACAACAAATAACATTAACAAGTAATAAACCACAAAAGAAACACCGCCTTGGAACTCTATTCTATAAGCTTTTCCAAGATGAGCGCAAGTATCCCAATAGGCAAACAATATGTAACCTGCACTAATGATGATGCACGGGTAGACGTTTAAGGCCATTATAAAGCACGACACCAGCTGAGTGAAGAAAACATAAATTCAGAAGAAACATCCTCAGGAAACAAGGAACACATCAAATAAACGAATGCACGAATGCTTGAAACAAAACAAAAATGATGCGAAGGTCTCGGCAGCAACGGACATCCCTCTCTAAAAGTAAAAAGATAGGCAACGATCAGAAACAAAACCACACCTACTGACTTACTTTGCAAGACAGACCGGCCACAGCCATAGGTTAAAAGACATTTACATATTGATTCGCGAGTACAACCACCCACCGATCCATTTCCATCTCATGGACCAAGAAAGACTACAGACACGGGCACCAGGAAGGAGATTCCTGATGCAGTGAGAGCCTGCAAAGAGCTAAAATTACTAAAAGAATGGAAGCCATACTTCTCCGCTAAGATTTCTGTCGCAATTGCGAGTTAGACTTCATTTCAGAATATTTCATAAATCTTTATCAGAAATAGATTAATAATATACTAGTCAAACGTTCTAACCGACCACTTAATGTTTATCATTTTTCCTCAATGCTTTTAGCAATCTTACGGTTTAATTTACAGCCCCAGATAGGCGAATATGTCGGTAAATCATACCACTAAAAGGTTAAGCAATATTCGGTACACTGTATCCAGGAGGCACAGATGTATACAGATACCCCCATTTTCAAAATTAACAAGAATTTGCATTGCGTGGTGGGGTAAGTTTTAACATTTTGACCCAAAGCGACCACTGTCATGCAGTGACAAATAAGGCCAATATTACAAAATACGAATGAGGTATCCCAGTTATATATCCATGCAAGTTATGTATTTTTGGTTCAGCAGTTATACATACAAGAAACTGTCATGGTGACGCCGACGGAAACTATATGTCCCCTGTCACTGATCCGTATACGAGGGAAGAGCATTAATAGTTCGACTGGGCCCATTGCATATTTACAAGAAAACAATGGTTTGCAGAAGTTCAAGCAAATTTCAATGATATGCTTGGCGTGTAAATATACTATAGAATGAACGGAAACACCCGGGAAATGCAACAATCATCTTCAATGACATATCCAACACAAAGGAACTTTACACCAATGCAACATACACCAAACTACGTACAAAATATTCAAAATTACACAAAACGTCTATTTTTATAGTGTGTCTGTATTATATCACAGCTAACCTCTTATTAATAGTTTTCTATCCATGAGACTCCTATCAAATGAAAACAAAATAACATAAACTTCAACGGACCTTTCCATTTGAGCGAGCAAACTCAGTGAATGCACTAGTTGTACAAACAATCATTGAGATTACTTACATTGTACGTTCAGCAACTGGCTTACAACAAGCTGTGAAAATAAGGTTTCGTGAGAGATGATACATGTAATATTTTTCTTATTATCTGTCTTTCCTAACGCTCTTGTTGTTAAGTTAGATATAACTGTAAACGTCTTGTAAGTGTCATTGAATACGGTGCTTTCCAACTGGTCAGCTGTGATAGCTTCTAAGATCCAAGACATATTTACTGGAGGTCTAGAACCTGCCGCTGTGCACTGTAGTTCCACGGAGCTTCCTTCAGTAGCTGTATACATTCCATTTATAACAGGTACTGTTGGCTTCACTGAAAATGTGAACAATGGATGGATAGTATGCAAGATAAAAGCCTTTGCATGTACAGGTGCTTTGCATTTATTTTCCACATTATTATGCACTGTTTGCATAAGTATTAGCACAACCCGAGTGTACTTTAATTCTTTCGGATCAAAATTGGTGTGAATAAGCGTTACAAGTAGCACTAGATTAGGTCAAGAGATATTGCTAATGTGGCCCAATAGGAACGTTTAGAAATAAAAACATATTTCATAGGCAAATAAGTTAGAATAAAAGTTGTATTCAGCTCTTGGGAATGAGAATAAAGTGATGACAGGAATTGCCGTACTCCTTCATTTACGTGCATATAGTTATTTTAAGTATATAGAAATGGTAACGTGTTATTAATATTTCTGTTGTGTGTGTGTGTGTGTGTGTGTGTGTGTGTGTGTGTGTGTGTGTGCAAAAGATAAAGTCATGTTGAATTTTTATACCAATTCAGGATACTTTTCTATTGATATTTGTCTTTCTTTTTCTGTTATTTGTTGACCTTTTGAGACATACTAAAGACCTCTAAGTTTCTAAGAGCCTTCATGTTGGGGACCGATATTGTCGGTTGGAACGGTAATCGGTTCGTTGTAGTGCTTATTTTTCTTACTAATTCATTAAAATCTCCAGCTTTTGGGTTGTTGATCGATATGTTCGTTTTACTACTTATATGACCGATTGAGTATCAGTCAGTGTACAGCTCTGATGTAAATCTAGAAAGAAAGCGTCCTCTAAGTGTATTTTCTTATAGTAAAATGTAATTTTATGTTGCTGTTAAATGATGTGGGTATTCGCTTGCCCAATTTATTTATTTATTCATTTATCTTATTTATTTATTTATTCTATTTATTAATTTATTATATTTTTTGCATTAGCGTAGTCTGATTTTAGCTGTCCCCTGTAGGCCGCTTTTTGCGCACTCACGAAATGTTACAGGCACTTCTTTCACTCATTACAACTATTTATTATACTTTATGCATTATAGTTCAGTATTCCTTGGTGTGCCGCCACGTAAGTTTGGCAATTACGGTGCGTCTACGTTTTTTTGCGTGATATCAACGTAATTTCACATATGTATCAGATCAGCTTTGTTGCCAAGGTTGCAAGCAAGTGGAATTGACGTCACTTTAACGTTGTAAATACACTGACTCCAAGCTTTCATATGCATTTAGAAGTGCTGAGTAATTTGATTTCATATAATTTAATGATAGATATCGTAAATGTCTACGTGGCTAGTGTTTTCCCAGTACGACGTGGCATCTACCAAGCGACGTTATTACTTCGATGCATCGTCCATCGATATTTTTAATTGGTGCTATTTGGTGTATTATCTGTATTTATATAACCATTTTCGTCGCTAGTGTGTGATGTTTACAACGTGATATATCGCCGTCATGTTGTAATATTGCGCTTCGGTTGTGTGACGTCATGATATATAGGTTGTATATATATTCGGTATGGTGCTGTCTTTGTGGAATTATAGTTGAGTTGGTTGTTCGTACTTAACGACTATGGTGCTGTTGAGTCAGCACTGAAACAACACTGAAACAACGTAAAACTGTTATGTTGTTTTGACGTTTGTGTTTTATATGGGCTGCACTCTTCTCAGGGATCAATTGTTTCGTCAGAGATTTGTCATAATTTTGCTTGATACAGGCAGGTTCCGACTTTGAGTGTTCCGTGTCGGCGTTTGTTGTCAAGTTAACAAGGGCCCGTGTCACATTGGGAACTCGTTTATGGTGTTATAGGACTGTACCGGGAATTCAGTACCTCAGTAATACAAGTCTAGATGCAGCAGAGATGTTCTAGAAGATCAAAATTTTCATGTGGGGATGTTGTTATTTGACACAGCTTGTGTCGGTTTAGACCAGTGGAAACATTGGTCTCATGCTTTATGAATTATTGTGACGATGTCACAACGTAAAATTGCGTTGGTGTTGAATAGTGGTAGTTGGTAATATTACCTCCGGAGGAATTGTATAAGTAGAGAGACAGATCCTTAAGTCGAGATCTTTCAGTTAACAGAACCGTGTTCGACGTTCAACACTATCATCGTTTACGACGTAGTTTCGAGCTCGTTATAGTCATTTCCTATTTTAACTGTAGTTTTTGTAGTGGCAACTGAGCTATTATTTCAGACGTATTGTTTACTTTATTTGAAGCGAGCAGTGTTTTTTATTGTAAACTTGATCACCACTATTAATCTCAGTGAAAACATTTGTCTTGCCATTGTATGTTGCTTGCTTCATGTTGTACACATAAATATAATAGGAAAGCTTAGAATCTAGTTGTGATTGTGAGGGTCAGCTTAGAGGAGGCCTTAGCATACCGGAAGTCCCTTGGCTTTCCTGGCTTCGATTTTGCCTCGGTGGTGCCTTTAAGATAATCGGTGCCATCTTACCAAAGAAACATCGTACCTCTTTTAACACTCGACGCATGTACCGAAGGTCTGAGCTCAAAACTTGAAGTCCCCTTTTCAAGATTTTAAGTTGTATATAATCTATCTCTTTTAGCGGTTACTTTATTGATATAACATAGCTGTGTGCTCGTTAGACCTCCCCCGAATTCGTTTTTGAAACCTAAAATGGAAATTTACATACAGTTTAAGGTGAGGTGGGAGTAATTCAGCGCCGCCGTGTGGCAGTTTCCGTCACTACGCTACGTAATGACGTCGAACGTTCCATTTGATAAAAACAAGATGGCGTCAACGTTAGCCGCTTCTGTGATCACTTCATGGTCTGCTCACAAAATGCAAGGAGGCTGAGCGCTGGACGAAATTTAAAGGAAGTAGAAAGTGCCGTAGAGGAGAAACTGAAAAAGATAGTTAGTTTTCCGTGCGGAAGACTACTTGTGGGATATTTGACAGTTTCTTAACAGTTTATGACAGTTTATGAGACGGAGTTCGCAGCTTTTGAGTTAGAAAGTGCCGTAGAGAAGAAACTGAAAAAATATAGCTGTTCTCTGACAGTTCCTCATTAGTTTGTTAGATGGAGTTCGCAGCTGTTGAGTTGCAATTACAAAGCCTCGTGAAATTGAATCCTAAATCCTACAATGAATAGTCAGATCACTGTCTACACTTCCACCACGTACTTAGCAGTTAACATGGTAGCAGCCATAGACAGTCGTTATCATACCACCCACACTTTAAATACTAATCAGCAAAAGCTATGCCAAATTTCAGTTATATCAAAAATTCTTAGACTGTTCCTAGCATTTGAACTATGCCAGGCAGCCATATCAACGTCGACGCAATGTCGTCAGAATCTTTTATCGACGTTGATACGATAATTCAACATCTGTTCTGTCAATAAGCCAAAAACAATGTGGCGTTTCTTCTTCCTTGCCTTTCTTTCACTTTTCTGTTTTTCATTTCTTATTTCTGTTTCAAGTGTATATCAAAGTATCTCCTGGACGCTAAAGTGAATCAAAGCTGCCTATCATTTTTACAGAGAGAGAGAGAGAGAGAGAGAGAGAGTCGACGAAGTCCAGTCGTTGGACCGCTAGGTTACCATGCAGAATATTATAGGCCTTTTCTTGGGTCGGGTCAGGAACTGGAAAACTTGACTCGCTTACACTGTACAAAAGCCAAGTGGACAAGGGAATTGTTCAAATGTCATAACACGTGGAAGCCCGCCCCAACTCGGGTGCCCGTCAACTGGCTCGGGTGCCCGTCAACTGTATGGGAGGGCATCATGGCAATGCTTTCGATTTTTTAAAATTAAAAATACTTAGTTAAGACGGATTATGCAGAGATTTAGAGAAACGCATTACATCTGCCTTCATCCTGCACTTTCCAGACAATGACAATCATGAGTGATGAAAGTTCCAGACAAATTTTGCCGGTAGACTACAAAAAGCGATAGTTGATTTGTGGCGCGAAAAGTAAAGTAACGTTAACGTCACCATGCGCAACGTCAACATTTCAGTCTAAAGAGACGACAGGCCGGGCATTTAATGCACTCTAACTCGAAAGTTAAGTCGGCGAACTACTATTTTTATTGCTTTAATGTGAACTTCTATCATTGGGTCATACTGTGTTAGTTTTTGAAGGAAAAAATGTGTTTTGTTTTCTCAGAATGAAGGTTTTTATCCAAGAGGTACGAGCAAAAAAGTGCATTTTCCATAGAACGCCATTATAACGTCGGGTCGAAAAAGTAGAAAAATTGACATTTTGGAGGTCAGATATCTTAAAAACGACATCGGCGACCCCCCTTTTTTATTACATTTTCTGAAAGAGGGACTGAAAATGTACAATATAAGGAAGTATGAATAAAATCATGTGTTTTGTCAATTACTCCCACCTCACCTTAAGCGTTTATCTATTCCAATCATTTATCCAAATAGTGCACCTACTAGCAAGAATCGTTCAAACGGTTTCGGATTATTAAAAGGAGATTAATGAATCATCTGTCTGATTTGAATATAGGCTGGAGATAAAAAAAAAGCGGTGCCTACAGTTAAATTTATTAAGCGAAACCAAATTACCCCACCCTTTCTTCTTTCTTCTTCTCCGATTGCCGGTGTCTGACCTGCAAGCAAATTGGCGTTAACGGTGTTCGTGCCACGTCAAGCATATGGAATGTTAGAGGTGTTTTATAAGCAAGACTTAATTCACCAGGGCCTACACTAATTAGCTCCAACGAAGGACTCGCCTTCCTATATTTAGGTAAAAAATTTTTTTGCATTAAAGAAATTATCCGAGTTTTCATCAAACGTTAACTGTTTGAATATTTGCTGTTGAAATGCTGATCTCCGGTTTTCATTACTACGTTCCTGTACATTATAAAAATTCTCAAAATATGAGGAAGCGTTTCAGCAGATGGCAATATCTTTAAGGTAAGTCCGATAGGTCGTAAAATCGCTTCTTGCAATATTCTATAATGCAAACTCTTCTGAAACCCTTAGCTTTTTGACAGTAAAAACTTTAGGCTGAAGCTCGACTGCACATAGGGATATTCTACAGCTCATAATAATGCATAGGTATAAAATTAATGCAAAGCACCTATTTAATTGCCGCAAAGATAACTTTTCATTATTATACTCCCGCAAACTGTGTTTGGGACGTTTACTGGTTTTCAAGTTTTCTGTGCCAATTCCCTAACACTTATTTCTGAAAAGTTCATGTCACAGTTCCTGCAGGACTTAAATCTTCAAATGTCAAAATGTATCGTGGAAAGAGGGGGATCCTAATACATAAGGTTTCAGTTCAATGACAGCAAACGCTGGACACCAGAACAAGAATGCATCGTCCGAGTTATCATAAGAATATATGCACCATGCAGAGACAGTATCAAATTTAGAAATCCCCCTTGTTTAAAATGAACAATCGCAGTGTAACTGTAAGTAAATCAAACGAAAAATATTTTACAGACAAATTTAAAGCGAAGCTGAATGAGAATTTTAAAAGTTGTTAATATCCTTGATAAGATCTTACGCGAAATAATTACTTTTGTTTTTGTTTATAACGTCGTTCCCTTTAAAGCCAATGCCATTTACTTTTATATAGACCAACTGTACATTTGGTTCTTCTGATGATCTACATATTGAAATGAAACCGGTTAAATAAAAAACAAAAGAAAATTCAGACAGATATCTTAAATCTACTTTTATTCATATATCGTCCTATATTGTGGATACGTTTAAGTTAAATGTTTCAGCATTAAAATGAGTCACAAGCAATTAAAAGAGAATTTAATTTTGGTGAAAACGTTCTTATAATACTCGTTTCGTGTTCTATGAATTATACTGTCTGTTTTCTGTTTTTAGAAGGGATAGAAATACGTCTGTTCCCTACCATACTCTTCTTCAATGTGGTTACATGTTACAATTTCATCATACCGTTCTGTCTTATATACTTACAGCTCAGATACAAAATGGCCGATGTTGTTTTAATAGTGCCAGGTTGATCCAATGAAGACTGACAAGTAACATTTTCTCCGTCAATGTCTCTTGTAGCAATAAATGTGCTGGTGATTGTTACAGTAACAGTGTTGTCAGTCTCATTTGCTACCCTTTTTGATGAAAGCAGTAATTTACTTGTTCCCATGTAAATATCAAGGTAAGGCTCTGGGTACCCTCCTCTGGAAACACATGTGATTGTAACACTTTGGTCTTGTAAACACGCAATCGCTGTCGTGTTATCAACGTTTGTAATGTTGAATAGCGCTGGAGTATCAGGTGGAGCTGAAAGAGCAAGGTAGAATTTATAAAGGGCTTGCATCACTTTAAATGGTGCTCTTAAAATATGAAGGTCATTGAACAGTTTATTTAAATCTAAAATACGCTGGCAAATATATGAAAGAAAATACCAACAGCACGCGCGAACGCATTACAAGATATCATGTAAAGTAAAAAGATATGCAACGATCAGGAATTAACAATCACATCCCATATTCCGCCCTCAAACAGGGAAATGAAAGATATTTAAGCATTGAAATTTGATTTTTCAGCGTTCATCGTGTGATGAAGCCAGTGGGCGGAGCTAAAATTCGAAGCGCACAGCGCTTCTTGTAGAATTTTAGCGACAACCACTGGCTTCTTCACGCAATGAACGCTGAAAAATCAAATTTTATTCTTATATTTATACTTTTTTGTGAACCTTTCTGTGCCGTTTTCGTGGTAATTTAGTGTAGAATATACACAATATGGATCGAAGAAAAGATAGTTACGACGTGTTCGGCCATTAAGTTAAACAGCCGTCGTCAATCGAACGTTCCAAGAACCAATCAAGACGTTTGTTTATATAAGACGTCGCTTGACGACAGCGTCACATGATCAATTGGCCTTCATCGGTGTATGAAGCTAGTTACTCAAAAGGGTTCAACTGTTGGAAGTCAGTGGCCAAGTGTAAATATACATAAATTGACAAAGGTTCACGAAAGACACGCACGGTAAACCGCCCGAACAGATCATTCTCAAGCAGGTAGTCTTTCAGCTATCCTAACTGAAAGCAGCAGTATTATTTATTTTCACTTATTTCTGTTTTAAAT
Organism: Ctena decussata; assembly: GCA_963989385.1. Classification (NCBI taxonomy): domain Eukaryota; kingdom Metazoa; phylum Mollusca; class Bivalvia; order Lucinida; family Lucinidae; genus Ctena; species Ctena decussata. The sequence continues at coordinate 53,608,218 of OZ022504.1, forward strand.
TACAAACCAAAACAGGACAGAACGCAAGACGGTGCAGATGACTATATTGTTAGAGACCATATACAAGCGATCATAAGAACAAGTAACATTGAGGAACCACAGCAGAAGTACCGCTTTAGAACGATCAGCAATAAATTTCTGGGGGGTTAAAATAGTGTTACTGGATCCAAACCTCAACCTCTGGTTTTGCTTTGGTTAGAAACATTTAGATAGTAGCTTGGTCCACAAGAAGGTTTCATTATACTCAGTGAATCACCTCAGGAACCAAAATAAGATAGCCCATGGCACCCTTGTTCTCTCACCTATGAGTTAGTGTCTAATCATCAGCAGTAACTTCAACAATTTAATGCAACAAACTGCAAGATACTCATTCTAAAAGACCATCATCTTTCTCTTCCTTGGACTTTACAAGTTGGTTTAAACGATGTTTTACTAACTATAAATTACACGCATATCCTACGATACACTTTTGTAAGTAACAGGATATGAAGTAAGCAAGATGCTTACATATAAAGTCATTTCCAAGGACTTTAAAGGTTTTCCAAAATGACTGCTATTGGATAGCAGACTTGAGGTTTAAGCAGCTCAGTTGTACAGGCCTTGGGAGGTGGGTGCTGGTCCTTGACAACGACAAAGGCATGCTGGCTTGTAAAGTTTTATACGCCTTAGGAGATTTGAGAAATTGTAGGAGGGGGAGAGGGAAAAAGAATGTGAACTGGTATAGGTGTTCTACGAATTTTAAAAGCTGTTGTCACTTCCAGTTCAGTGATGGAACGGTTTATTCGCTTAATAAGGGATGTCACACCTGTATGATTTAGCAAATCTTTTACCTGGCCAGTTGTGCGTATATACATGCCTTAAAGCTATCATGTGACCCTTTAAAAGGCCAAATTTAGACTGCATGATTCGAATGCTAAGACTCTGCTGTTGAAATATTTGCAATGGGTTCTCTAGGCAAGCCACATGTTTGTACACACTGGAAAAACTTCAGCTTTTAAAAAAGCCCTTGAATAAATGGCATACAGGCAATACAATGCAATGAGCAAAAGATTACACGCGTTTTTCGGGGTCTGATACCAAACTGAAATGGGAATTGTATTTCAAAAACATAATAAGAAAATAAAAATGATGTTTCATAGGAAAGTCAAGAAAATATTTGAGTCACCACCAACATATTAAAACTGGACAATAATAGACATGAATATATGCCGAAACAATCGAATATGTATATTTTTTACCATATCACTGTCTGTTTTATCTGAAGAAATGTATTCTTCGTTTACTGATATGGCTCGTTTGACTGATGCATACGAATCGAAGCACCTACTTAGCGTTTGTAACCCAGTCCGCCATCTTTGGGGTGTTCCGGATCTCTAGCCAGACAGTGGTTATGCGGTTTTTCCACGTAAAACAGTGATACAAAATGTACATATCAGCTAGTCATGAATATAGTATCCGAACTGAAAGGAATGAAAGATAGTAATACAAACCTTTTACTTCCAATTCGGCATAGTACGTCTTAATATCGACAGTACAGTGGTAAACTCCGCTATCATGCAATGTAACGTTTTTAAGTTTGAGGTCTCTTTTGTTTGCGGCCCACTCTAAACGATTATACTTTTCAGGCGGCAGGCTAACTTCGTTGAATGCCGCCCTACCTTGGTAATTGTAATTAACATTGTCTTGATCGACCCATCTCGGATAATTATAAAAGTTTATTTCACATGGTAGAGTGACCGATGAATCCTTGAAGGAAACTATGGTAATATTTGATGCTCGGATAAGAACTGCTGCTGTCAACCCTACAAAACACAAATATACGAGGGTTGATCCAGAAGTAATGTCACTGCAGCTATAAAATCGTGTAAAATAAAGAGAGAGCAACAAAATTTCGTATCCAAGTACCTTAATCTATTTGCATTATGATCTGAGAATATCATAAAAATACAGTGCAAAGTAACTGAGATATCGAGATGGACAGAAGACATGGTAACGATACGCGCCGCACGTCAATGACGTCGTTGACGCACCAGACGAAGTTTCGATACTGTGTCATGTCCAAAGTAGCATATTCGTTGTTCCAGCAAAGCACTAATGTCTGTTCACCCATGTCTATCTCTTCTTTTAATATTACTTGAACAGCCCCGCGGCTCAGGTTTAAGAATTTACATTATATTTGAATTGCAGGACATCGTTCTTCATACAGTATATGGGATCAGAACAACAGTGACGTTTTTTTTTAAAATTGTATATAAAGGTCTTCCGGTTTTCGGACTAGCCTCTAGGGACCCATCTGCACCCGTATCGCGCTGATTGCACCTTGTCACAAGCCTGATAATATTTGTTATATCACCACATGTCTAATAAACAGCTCTAGAGGCTGTAATGGTGATATTCCAAATTTGAGGCAAAACCGCATATATATCCGCTGACGCGTTTGTCAGAAATCTACATTTTTACTCTCGGCAATAACAAACATTAGCACTAGCTAGCGAATTTCAAACTGCAGTGACGCTATTAAAAGTTCAACAATGGACGGCAGAAATATATTTGGTCATCGTATCAAATTTTCATCTGATTTGCCGCGTTAGTTTGATTTTGATTTGTGATTGCCTTTGAAACTTATGTTCATGTAATTAACGTTATTCTAACGTGCGGCGCGATGGCGTCGGTGGCATACTTTGAACGTCTATATATTTGGAAAGAAAAAAGATTCGAACTTTATATTTATTCTGTAAATCAGAACTGAATTACAGTGTAGCTTGATATAATTTTTATAATAGTACTACGATAAATAAGCGCGCAATGGACACAGTGACATTACTTCTGGATCAACCCTTGTAAATGTTACTGTTCATATTTAGGCAGGTAATGAGCAAGAAGTAAATGGTAAAGGTAAGAGTTTTCCTTGTCCTTGTGGTCGTAGGAGAAACTGGGATTTGAATAAACAACATGTCATCGCGAGAAGCACCGAGAGAAGAGTAGTTACATGTAAGCGCTCGTGTAGTGATTTAGCGGTGCCGGGTTCGAAACCCGCTGGAGGCGTAAATCTTTCCAACCATAAACGGGGTTCCATGGCACACAACATTTCATTATCATCTTTCATTCATCCTGATATGACTGAAATACTACTTAAAGGTGTGTATGTAAATTTGTAAAGTCATCCATCCATCTTACTTTATTATCCCCCGCCGAAGGCGGAGGGATATAGTTTTCTCCATGTCCGTCCATCCGTCTGTCCGTCCGTCCGTCTGTCCGTCCTTCCTTCCATCCGTCCGTCCTTCCGTCCGTCCGTCCGGAGCCATAACTAAGTAACCACTGGACGGAATTTCATGATACTTAAAATAAGTTTATACCACTATAACGCACTGCGGCACATGAAGTTTCATCCATCGTTTCATCAGACTGGCTTCAGTAATGCATGAGTTATCCCCCTTTAATTTACTTAAAATCAGTGAAATGAGCCATAACTAAGTAACCACTGGACAGAATATCATGAAACTTGAAATAAGTATATATCACTATAACGCGCTGATGCATATGAAGTTTCGTCTGACTGCCTTTAGCAATGCATGAGTAATCCCACTTTAATTGACTTAAAATCAATGAAACAAGCCATAACTAAGTAACCACTGGACGGAATTTCATGAAACTTAAAACAAGTATATATCACTATAACGTGCTGATTAAAATGAAGTTTCGTTAGACTGGCTTCAGTAATGCATGAGTGATCGCCCTTTAATTGACTTAAAATCAATGAAATGAGCCATAACTAAGTAACCAATGACCAAAACTTCATGAAATTTAAACTGAATATGTATCACCATACCATGGATATGCACATAAAGTTTTATCAGAATGGCATCACTAGTGCATGAGTTATTGCCCTTGAATCAGTGTGACATTGCCAATTTCAGCCATAACTAAGTTATCAATGAATTGAATTCTATGAAACTTATATTAAATATGTATCACCATAACACATTGGTCCATCTTACTTTTTGTCAGAATTTCTTCAGTAAGCAATGTGTTATTGCCCTTGAATTCGTTTAAAATTACAAATTGAGTCATAACTAAGTAATCAATGAATGGAATTTCATGAAACATATAATAATTATGTAATATTGTCATGACACAGCAGTGCACATTAAGTTTTGTCATAATCGCTTCAGTAGTGCATGATTTAATGCCCTTGAATTGATTTAAAATCCACAAATTAGCTATTAGTAAGATACCAATGAACAAAATTTCTTGTAACTGAATTAAAAGTGTATCATCATAGTGCAGTGATGCTGAGACAAGTGTTTAAGAAGAACAGCTTCAGCTTATGCCTTACTTATCCCAGAGTTATTGCCCTTAATTTTATGTACAATCCACCAGTTCAACCTTAACTAAGTAACAATAGAACAAAATTTTATGAAACTTAAAATCACCAATAAACAAATCGGGGCCACATCGGCGGGGGATATAAATTCACCGAATTTGCTTGTTCATACTGTATTCACGTTCTGACTTTAAGTCATTACAGCAATAAACCAACACGGAAAACAACGAGTGCTGTGCTTTACGGTATAACGCCTCTTTGTATTTTGTTCTAAGGTTTCGAATTTTGCTGTCAATCATGAAGTTCCAATCGGAAGTTGTTTGGTTAGGTGAAATGGGAACGCTGGAAGCATTGTATATAAAGAAAAAAATCACCGGAAGTAAATTCTATTTGTCTGTTTTATCCTTTCGATATACCTTTTTGATAAACTTGGTTTGCTATTTCCCTGTTTTTATTATAGAAATTGACCTTTTGCTTCATTAATTATTTCAACCTATCCAGAATGCCGCCAGGATCGCATGCTCGAAAAATAAAAACAGAAAATAATTTCCTGAAATTCCGCCTTCCCTTCCCTGGCAACAAGCGAACGCTTTCCATGAAAAACTTCTGTGATGGCCGTCAGAAAGTCGTACCTGCTCGAAGAAAAAAACAACCCTTACCTCTTCCTTCTCTGCGCGTTCTCTGCAACTGCTTATTGGTGACACGCTCAATATTTCTAGGTCGACAGCAGGCAGCTGCAAACGTGATGTGGCCGGCAAGTTTTACAACTTTTTAGAAACGACATGGGCTGGCGGACAAATGGTGTTTATCTGCAGAACAGCTTGCGGCTTCCACTATCCGCTTTCCCTCAATTATAGTAATAATCTAGTAATCTTTTGGTTGCAGCTTCAGTGTGACGTTGCGTCTTTTAAGTGTTATGTCAGAACTGATACTGGGTGCGTTCAGGGTTCTGTCAATGTCACCATTGGCATGCCAACGCCATTCAGAGTTTCACCATTGGCACATTTTGGCTCTACCATTGATACCAGTGGTACCAATATTGCTTACCACTGGCTGCCAATACTTCAGACAATAAGGAAAATTGCGTCGTTCAGTATCGGAATTTAGTGAACCCATTATAAACGCTCGAGTTGAGACAGGGGATTTAAACATTTTTCCACAACTATGAAAGCATATTAGAAAAATTAAAGTTTCTAATCACAAAACATCATTGGCTCTGCAATGGTGCTATTGGCGCCATCGGTTCTACCTATGGTACCCTTGGCTCTACCAATAGTACTGCCATTGGTGACATTTGCGATTTAATCAGTGGTGACATTGTTGCCAATGGCAAGATTTGCTGCCGATACTGTTCCGGATTCTACGATTACCAATGGTGCCATTCTCTCTCTCTCTCTCTCTCTCTCTAAAACACCTGTCTCCTGTTCCGCTCCTAGCCTAGGCTTACGTTTTTTTTTCTCATTTCATTATCGTTTCGTATTTAATATCTAGTCGTGATACGGATGATACCGATGTGCTGTATGGATGTCGGTCGTAAATGGCAAATAAATAAATAAATACACAAACAAACATATACATAAACCTAATAACCAATATATGATAACCAGGTCAGTTTTTGTTTTGTTTTCTTTTCTTTTTCCGTATTACTTCATCTTCTCCATCAGGATGGTAATCCCATCTACCGACGAAAGGCACATAAGAGGAACGGTCCATTTTCATGTTTCAGGGGTTTTCTTTATTGGAGACATAATGCAGTTTGGTTGCAACGTAGGTGGCGCCCATTTCATATCATTTGAATATAGAATGTTCCGGTATTATTTTACTTAAGAAATTTCTCATATATTCCTTAATTGGTTGTTGTTCTAATTTTTGTAACGATGCGAATCGGATTGTGATTAAATTAATTTAGAAAAATCATATTTTATGGCGGGAATGATAGTGACCAGAAGCGCTGTATCTGGGTAGGTAATCTTCAGCCGGAACTCGGCATTTTTTTCAACCCGGAAGTTGACATAAAAAAGGTTATTAAACAAAAGATATGTAATTACATTTTGCTTGAGATCTTGATCTTTCATGCCTGTAAACGGGTTGGGTAAGTTTTACTTTCAATATAACATAAGTTCGTGATTATACCTTTGCTTAATTTAATTTCCAAAATTCCGAAACGTTATGTCCATATCGACTGTAAGACATTTTTTTCTAACTTTTAATTATATTTTTAACCTCGCCATTTTTGCGCCTTTATAGTTCTGTCTCTGGAAAAATGTCCCTAAAACGAGATGACAACACCCATAAATAGCGTTTTGGGTCATTGATGTTGTCCTTCATAGTGGTCACCTAAGTACTATACCTGTATACAGAGGTTAAGCACGTGGTCTTCATGCCCAAATGTGGGAGTAATCAGAATTTTTTACACGTGGTGATGAAAAAAATGAATTTTACGCTATATATACTTATCCTGTTATAGCCACTTTATGGGGTGTTTACTTTAGTTTGTATCTAAGGATTTCTAAGCGCATGTAAAGGACTGAAAAAAGAACCTAAGAGGTGCTCAGTGGTAATTTTATTTTCTATTGTTATGTGATATATCATTCTTAGCTCACCTGAGCCGAAGGCTCAAAGGTGAGCTTTTAGCATGGCAATGTTCCGTAGTCCGTCCATCTTCCGTCGCCCGTCCACCATTTTCAAAGGTCTTCTTCTCCAAAACCGCTGGGCCGATCAAAGCCAAATTTTATATGGAGCCGTCATGGATTGGGGGAACGAAAATTTGTTCGGGGTATCTCGGTCACATGACCAAGAATGCCGCTAGGCCCATATATGGTAAAAAAACCCTTCAAAAATCTTCTTCTCCAGAACCAAAAGGCCTATGACCTTGAAGCTTGGTATGTAGCATCGGGCATGCGGGCCCATCAAAGTTAACGTTTTTACAATGATGACCTTGAGATAACCTTGACCTAATCTATGACATGGTCAACTTAGTACGTAAGGCTTTTATATTCGAAAATGCTTAAAAAGTGGATTTCTCAGACACTATTTGAGTCCAAGGTACAGTACGTGGTAAACATGGTCAACTAAATAAACAAATGAAGATATTATGTCACTAAAAGTCAAGGTCATTCGGTCCGTCCATCCGCCTTTAAGATTTTCAAATATCTTCTTCTCTTAAACCGCTTGGCCAATTGAAGCCAAATTTCATATGGAGTCTCAGTGGGATGTGGGAACGAAAGTTTGTACCTGGGGTCTGGGTCACATGACCAAGATGGCAGCCATGCCCATATATATGGAACAAACCCTTCAAAAATCGTTTTCTCCAGAACCAAAAGGCCTATGACTATGAAACTGGGTATGTAGCATCGGGTTTTCGGGCCCATCATAGTTTTTTACAAATGATGACATTGCGTTGACCTTCACCTAATCTATGACATGGTCAACTGTGGTACGTTAGGCTTATATATGGGAAAACGCTTAAACAGTGGATTTCTCAGAAACTTTTTAGGTCTAAGGTACAATACTTTGTATACATGGTCAACTAAATGAACAAATGAAGATATTATGTCTTTAAAGGTCAAGGTCTTTCGGTCCGTCCATCCGTTTTCAAGATATTCAAATATCTTCTCCTCTGAAAGCAATGGGTCGATTAAAGCCAAATTTCTTATGGAGTCTCAGTGGGATGGTAGAATGAAAGATTGTTCCCGGGGTCTTGGTCACATGACCAAGATGGCCGTCATGCTCATATATGTTAAAAAACATTCAAAAATCTTCTTGTCCAGACCCGGAAGACCTTTGACCTTGAAATTTGGTATGTAGCATTGGGCATTCAGGCCCATTATACTTTGTACAAATGATGACCTTGCGTTGACCTTGACCTAATTTATGACACTGTCAATTTTGTCGTGCTTTTATATGGGAAATTGCTTTAACAGTGAATTTCTCAGAAACTGTTTAGGTCCAAGGTACAGTACTTGGTATACATGGTCAACTAAATGAACAAATGAAGATATTATGTCACGAAAAGTCAAGGTCATTCGGTCCGTCCATCCGTCGTCAAGATTTTCAAATATCTTCTCCTCTAAAACCGCTTGGCCGATTAAAGCCAAATTTCATATGAAGTTTCAATGGGATGTGGGAACGAAAGTTTGTACCCGTGGTCTGGGTCACATGACCAAGATGGCCGCCATGCCCATATATATGGTACAAACCCTTCTCCAGAACCAAAAGGCTTATGACTATGAAACTTGGTATGTAGCATCAGGCTTTCGGGCCTATCATAGTTTATACAAATGATGACCTTGCGTTGACCTTCACCTAATTTATGACATGGTCAACTTTAGTACGTTAGGCTTATATATGGGAAAACGCTTAAACAGTGGATTTCTCAGAAACTTTTTAAGTCTAAGGTACAATACTTTGTATACATGGTCAACTAAATGTTATGTCACTAAAGGTCAAGGTCATTCGGTCCGTCCTTCCGTCGTCAAGATATTCAAATATCTTCTCCTCTGAAAGCACTAGGCCGATTAAAGCCAAATTTCATATGGAGTCTCAGTGGGATGGGGGGAATGAAAGTTTGTTTCCGGGGTCTTGGTCACATGACCAAATTGGCCGTCATGCCCATACATGGTAAAAACCATTCGAAAATCTTCTTCTCCAGAATCGGAATACCTATGACCTTGAAACTTGGTATGAAGCATCGGGCATTCAGGCCCATCATAGTTTATACAAATGATGACCTTGCGTTGTCCTTGACCTAATTCATGACATGGTCACCTCTGGTATGTTATGCTTTATATGGAAAAACGCTTAAACAGTGGATTTCTCAGAAACTGTTTAAGTCTAAGGTACAAAACTTGGTATAAAAGGTCAACTAAATGAACAAATGATGGAATTATGTCCTTAAGGTCAAGGTCATTCCGTCCATCCATCCATCATCAAGATTTGCAAACATCTTCTCCTCTGAAACCACTGGGCCGATTGAAGCCAAATTTCATATGGAGTCTCAGTGGGATTTGGAAACAAAAGGTTATCCTTGGGGTCTAGGTCACATGGCCAAGAAAGCCATTATGCCCATATATGGTAAAAACCCTTTAAAAATCTTCCTCTCCCGAACCAAAAGGCCTTTGACCTTGAAACTTGGTATTTAGCATTGAGCATTCAGGCCCATCATAGATTGTACAAATGATGACCTTGCGTTGACCTTGACCTAATTTATGACATAGTCAACTTTGGTATGATAGACTCTTATATGGGAAAACACTTAAACAGAGGATTTCTCAGAACCTATTTAAGTCTAAGGTACAATACTTGGTATATATGGTCAACAGAATAAACAGATGAAGATATTATGTCACTAAAGGTCAAGGGCATTCTGTCCATCCATCCGTCATCAAGATATTAAAATATATTCTCCTCTGAAACCACTTGGCCGATTGAAGCCGAATTTTATATGGAGTCTCAGTGGGATGGGGGAATGAAAGTTTGTTCACATGACTCAGATGGCCGCCATGCCCAAATATGGTAAAAACCCTTCAAAAATCTTCTTCTCCAGAACCAAAAGGCCAATGACCTTCAAAATTGGTATCATATCAAGTTTGTTGCTTTGGCCACTAGAGCCAAGCATAGTTAATACAAATGATGATCCTGGGTTGACCTTGACCTATTTTATGACACTGTAAATTTTGGTACGTCGGGCTTTTATATGGGAAATTGCTTAAACAGTGGATTTTGCAGAAACCATTTAAGTCTAAGGTATAATATTTAGTATATAAGGCTGACTAAATGACCAGATGAAGATATTATGTCGCTAAAGATCAAGGTCATTCTTTGACTTTTATACAAGGTCACTGAGATTCTCTCAGCCGTCTACATTTTCAAACATCTTCTGCTCAGTGGCCACTGGGGTCGATTGAAGCCATATTTCATATTGAGCTTCACCGGGTTAAAGGAACCAAAGTTTGTTCAGATGGTCTTGGCCACATGACCAAGATGGCCACAATGCCCGTATATGGTAAAAACTCTTCAAACGTCTTTTAAGCTCACCTGAGCCACAGACTCAGGGTTAGCTATTGTGATCACCCAGTGTCCGTCGTGCGTCATGCGTCGTCCGTCGTCAAAAATTTGCTTTAAATGACATCTCTGAAATCGCTAGGCCTAGGGCTTTGACATTTGGTATGAAGCATCGCCTAGAAGACCTCTACCAAGTTTGTTCAAATGGGGGCCCTAGGGTCCAAAATGGCCCTGGGACAGGGGGTCTTGTGTTCGAAACTTTTCATTTCAGTTCAGTTCAATTCTCTTATCGATGTTACCCAAGTGGCTCAACGGTACGTAACCATAGTTGCACAAACTTGGTGCCGTGTGTCCGTCCAAATGTTCGAAACTAAATATACTTAAAAATCTTCTTCTCCAGAACCGCTTGGCTCAGAAGCTTGAAACTTTGTATGTAGCATTGCCTAATGGTCCTCTACCAAGATTGTTCAAATGGTGGTCACAGGGTCCAAAATAGCCCTGGGGCAGGGGGTCTTGTGTTCGAAACTAAAATATATTTAAAAATCTTCTTCTCCAGAACTGCATGGGTCAGATGCTTGAAATTTGGTATGTAGCATTGCCTTATGGTCCTTTACCAAGTTTATGCAAATGGTGGCCTAAGGGTCCAAAATGGCCCATGGACAGGGAATCCCAGGTTTGAACCATAGAAATCCATAGAAAAATATTCAAAAATCTTCTTCTTCAGAACCGCAAGGCTCAGATGCTTGAAATTTGGTTTGACGCATTGCCTTATGGTTTTTTTACCAAGTTTATTCAAATGATGGCCCCAGGGTCCAAAATGGCCCCGCCCCGGAGGTCCTGGTTTTAAACCATAGAAATACATTGAAAAATATTCAAAAATCTTCTTCATTAGAACCGCAGGGCTCAGATATTAGAAATGTGGTATGTAGCATTGCCTAATAGTTCTTTACCAAATATTTTCAAACATGGATCCAAGGGTCAAAATGGCCTTTTGGCATGGATTTCAATGTTCGAACCATATAAATGCAGAATAAAATATTCAAAAAATTTTCTTCTTTAGAACCGCAAGGCTTTGATGCTTAACATTTGGTATGTAACATTGCCTATTAGTCCTTTACCAAATTTGTTCAAATAGTGGCCCCAGGGTCCAAAATGGCCCCGCGGCAGGGAGTCCTAGGTTTGAGCCATAGAAATACATAGACAAATATTCAAAAAGCCTCTTCTTCAGAACAACTTGGCTCAGATGTTTGAAATTTAGTATGTAGCATTTCTTAGTACTCTTTTAGCAAGTTTGTTCAAATGATGACCCCAGGGTTTAAAATGGCCCCGCCCCAGGGCTCCTGGGTTAGAACAATAGAAATACATAGAAAAATATTCAAAAATATGTTACTACATAACCACTTTGCTCAGATGCTTGAAATTTGGTATGTAGCATTGCCTTGTAATCCTTTATCAAGTTTGTTCATATGATGGCCCCAAGGTCGAAAATGGCTCCGCGACAGGGAATCCTGAGTTTGAACTATAGAAAAACATAGATAAATATTCAAAAATGTTCTTCTTCAGAAGCAATTGGCTCAGATGATTGAAATTTGGTACGATGCACTGCCTGGTGGACTCCTACAAAGTTTGTGTAAATGCTGGCCCTGGGATCCAAAATGGCCCTGGGTCACGTTGTCTTGGGTTCGAAACTATAATATACTTAAAAATCTTCTTCTCCAGAACTGCTTGGCTCGGATGCTTGAAAATTGGTATGTAGCATTGCCAAGTGGTCCTCTAAGAAGTTTGTTCAAATGGTGGCCCCAAGGTCCAAAATGGCCCTGATGCAGGAGTCCCAAGTTTGAACCATAGAAATACATAGAAAAATATTCAAAACTCTTCTTCCTCAGAACTGCAAGGCTCAGATGCTTGAAATTTAAAATGGAGCATTGCCTAGTGGTCCTTTATCAAGATTATTCAAATGATGGCCCCAGGGTCGTCAGAGCCAGTTGGCTCATTTGCTTGAAATTTTGTACGATGCATTGCCTGGTGGACTCCTACAAGGTTGTGTAAATGCTGGCCCTGGGATCCAAAATGGCCCTGGGGCATGGGGTCTTGGGTTCGAAACTATAATATACTTAAAAATCTTCTTCTCCAGAACTGCTTTGCTCAGATGCTTGAAAATTGGTATGTAACATTGCCGAGTGGTCCTCTAAGAAGTTTGTTCAAATGGTGGCCCAGGTCCAAAATGGCCCTGATGCAGGAGTCCCAGGTTTGAACCATAGAAATTCATAGAAAAATATTCAAAAATCTTCTTCTTTAGAACTGCAAGGCTCAGATGCTTGAAATTTAGAATGTAGCATTGCCTAATGGTCCTTTACCAAGATTATTCAAATGATGACCCCAGGGTCCAAAATGGCCCGGCCCCAGGGGGTCCAGGGTTTGAACCATAGCAATACGTAAAAAAATATTCAAACTCTTCTTCTTCAGAACCATTTGGAAATGGTTGCAAACTATCAGGTTTGTTCAAATGATGACCCTAGTTGGGTATTTAACCTTTTTGTTCAGGTGAGCGATTCAGGGCCTCTTGTTCTCAAGAACTGAAAGGCCTATGACCTTGAAACTGGGTATGTAGCATTAGGCACCCATAATAGCTATACAGATGATTACTGTGTTTATCATATTGCGATAATACTGGGTCAAAGGAATCAAAGTTTTTTTCAGATGGTCATAGTCACATGAACAAGGTGGCCGCCACGACCATATATGATAAAAACCCTTCAGAAACCTTTGTCCAGAACCAAAGGCTCAGTGACCTTGTGGCTTGGTGTATATAGCATTGGGACTCAACATTAGTCCAAGGGGTGGCAGATCTGCCCCTGCCCTAGGGCTTTATACATGTATAAAAGCATTAAAATATATACCAGGACCAAGTGTCAGGTGAGCTACAGGACCACTGGTTCTCTGGTTTTATATTTTGTAGGAAATTTCGCTGGCTAATTTTAAATACACGAGGCAATATTTTAAATTGATATAGGCTTACGATCTGACTAGACTTTCCGGAACCTTCATTCAGTGATCGGAATTTTGAATAAATAGAAATTTAACAATGTTAGATTATACTGGAATTAACTAATGAAAATGTCGCCAGATAATTCTAAATTAGGTAAACAAAATACAGAATTATGATTGTTTTTTAAGGGAGGTAATATACAACTTGATAGGAAGGAAACAAAACTTACGAAGCACATTTGCGCTGCAATGATAAAATTTTATAGGGGATTGATTTCAATTGTTGTTGCTGTTTCTTGAGTTTATTTGGCTTTTTCTAGACTATTTTAGCGATTACTCGAATTTTAAATTCAAATTTAACAAAGAAGTATGCAAGATTAAAATTTTGTAAATATTATCATAAAAATATATATATTTTTTTTTAATTTATGACATACAGATTAGATACACAATAAAGTTAACCGCTTTCGTGGAATAATGCGAGGAACGTTAGCGTCATTTACAAGACTATACTCATAACATACCATATCCGGTTGTTTATTAACAATTTACATTTTCAACAAACGTTTTAGTCTTAAATTTTACATACAAAATAACTGTAGCCCGTAGTTTTCGAACAAAAATAAATTCAATTTAAATTCTGCCTCATTGTTTATAAAAATGCTTTGTGATCGACGACCAATATAGTTTAATCACGATTTAGATCAGACCTTCGTTACAATTATAAAATTGCTTCAATGTTTGCTATAAGAAAAAAAACTGTCGCCTTGAAACTTGGCCGCCAGGCATACTGGGGTTTTATCCCGATTCATTGTGGCACTTTACAACGGGTACAGTATTCCGCGTCTTTGTCTGTTACTGCATCGGGTGCATTTTGCAGCTATATGATGTTTTGTTATAGTCTTAACCAAATCCGCACCACAGAAAACTCATTACTCTGATTATGCGTCATTATTGAGCAAGATTGAAAAACACTCTCTTTCTGATATATACAAATGGTTCGCAACAAACCGACTAAACGTAAGATTAATGTCAACATACTGTATGCTTATAAAAGCATCGTCAATATTTAAAATATCAAAAAATGTCGTAGAATATGAACAAAAATATACATACAAAACGTCAGTTTGGCTAAACTGTAATGCATCATGTCTTGATAACTGAAATACAGCGCAGAAATGCCTGAAACGATTATAAGAACTAAAAATAATAAGTCAAACAAGTCAAACGTGTCAAACAATTAGTGACATAAATAAATATGACGTCTCTGTTATTCAGTAGATAACGTCGTGTCATAAACATCGTTTGGGCACATGTGTAAAAACACGTAACACGTAACGTCTTTGACAACGTCGATGTCAACATTGCATTTTCTTATTGAAATAAATTTCAGGTTTAATATGTTAAAATCCCATTTTAAAGGGTTATATGATGAAAGAATCTTACACTCGTGTTGCTTTCATATGAAATTTTGAAACGAGCATTCGGCGAGTTTCATAAATTTCATATGCCTTTCATATGAAATTTTAAAACTAGCCTTCGGCGAGTTTAATAAATTTCATATGAAATGACAACTCGTTAAAGATCCTCTATGAAACTTTCGTAGCAAAAAGAAATGAGAGAAAAAGAGAGAGAGAGAGGCCGAAGGAAAAGGTGGAGGAGGAGAACACTGATAATAGATGTTTAGAAGTTTAAACGAACTGGCTGCAGTCAGTTTCAAAATAACTTTTAATAAGAGCCTCATTTCAAGGATAAGATATGAAACGCCCTTTTCTCTCAAAGTAGTGAAAGTATCTCACAATAATCATTATAACTCAGGGTTTTTTGCAAATAGGGGGGTTTGCAAGTTCATCAAGGTCAGAAACAAACTTGTTGGAATTAAATGTAGATGACCCAACAGGTTTATATTTCTTGCACACCGGGCCGGGCCGCGTAGGGCAATCGGTAGGGCACCTGACTCGTATCTCCTTCCGCTGATTCAAGAAGGGCAGTTGTCAGTTACTTGCGAAAGTATGTGCACTTAGTACTGGTTAACCGCTTAGGAGGTCTAAAAGTAAAAAGTATGCAAAGACCAGGAACTGAAACAATCAAAATCCAAATCCAGCCCTCAAAGCCTGCCCAGGAATAGTGTGGTTAGGTTAACTGACCGTCCCGACATAACCATAGCTGTTTACCGTGGACGTTAAGCATCAAATCAATCAATCAATCAAACTGCACACCGGATAGAAAATGCCATTCTTTTCACCTGGGATAGAAAATCTTATCTTACCCTGGTGTTCTGACCCAGGGCCGGAAAAAATTCATGAGCTGTCAATGCATTGGTTGTTTAGGAGCTCACGTACCTGCGTTGTCAAGTGACGTTGGTATTTAAGATTATGACGTCATGAAGACGGTAAAAATGACGTCAGTTTATGCACGCAAGTCGTTGACGTAAAGAGCCGAATTGCGATCGTTGAAAGCGGCGCCTTCTTTCAAAATCAATTTGAAACCTCTCAAGCACTAGAATTTGCGCATTTTAACAAGTTCTGAAGTTAAAGCAAAACGTAGTATGCAAGAAAAGGTATCTATCATGGGTGTGAGGTGTGGATCGAAAAATCGTCACTCGGGATCACTGTTCGGCATCACTCGGCAAGCCTCGTGATGACGAACAGTGATCCTCGTGACGGATTTTTCTATCCACACCTCACACCCATGATAGATACTTATATTCTAACATTAACAACCAATCGCATCGCCTTCCCACTGCCCTGGAACGGCCAGTATTAGATTACTGGGGGATTTAACTACGTATAGTTTTACTAGAGCCAGACCTCGCCCTCAGCTTCCGGAATGGTTCAACCCAACCAAAACAATTACCACCCACACAACAGACCAAAATAACATCAATCTTGACAATAAGGACAGATTATATGGAAAACATTAAACATCTTTTATACCCATTTTTTTATATTTTTTTTTTTTCAAGATACAATAGGAAGCAACGTGTACCAACATGCAGCTTTAAATATACCGGTATGTCTCTCCAAAGCACTTCCTGGCTGTTTTACCGCTCACTTCTTTTGTGATTCCTCAGTGTAACGTGTTGTTATGTCCGCTTGTGTGTGGTCTCTAGAAATAGGGTCACATGAACAGCTGCGCATTCTCCTCTCTGATTTGTTTTGTTTTGCTTTGTAACTTAAAATAGCAAACAAGAGTGTCATAAGGCGCTAAATCGCTCACTTGACTTAAATGGTCAGACGTCGAACTAGGTTCATCATTTGAAAAAACCTGATAGTTTGTAACTATCAAAATATGGGAGACATTGGTTAAAGGTCAAAGAATAACCGTGTCTGCAATTGTTAACAAGAGCTCCGCAAGCGGGGCAATATACGTCCGTAAGTTTGGGCAGATTAATATCCCTGACAATCAGCCACAAACAGGCACTAATGTGTGCATAAGAACAGTCTGCAAATACTTATTCCAAAATTAAGTAAGGGGAAGCAACCATTCCCATACTCAACACACAGTATCAAGCAAATGCATATTGCTATAGAGTGTCATCAAGATATCCAAAAATAATTACCTAGTAATGGTGCCCACAAAAATAGTCTAAGAAATAGTAAAAGGTACGTAACTCTGAAAGTAAGTAATGGGGAGCAACCATTCTAATATGACACACACGGTTTCATCCTACATCCTGTCTACATTGCAATTAAGTTTATCAAGATATTCCAAACATAAGGATTCACAAAAAAAAGTAATCAAAGGGATGTAACTCGAAAAAATAAAGAAGGGGAAGCAATTATTCTTTTATTAGACATATTGTCTCAACCTAATACACATTGCTATAAAGTTTCGTCAAGATATTCCATCCAGTTACCTTAGTAATTACTTGCCCAAGAATAGCGGTAGAAATTAATCAAAGGGATGTAACTCCACAAATAAGGAAGGGGGTTCAATTATTCTTATATATAAGACATACCGACTCAGCCTAATACACCTTGCCATAGATTTTCATCAAGATATTCCGTATGGTTGCCTACTTATTGCTTGCACAAGAATAGCCTTAGAAAATATTCAAAGGGAGGTTACTCCAAACATAAGTAAGGGGAGGAAATCGTTCTTATATGTGGCATATTGTGTCAACCTAATATACATCACTATTAAGTTTCATCACAATAGTCCAAAGGGTTAGTTAGATATGAGGTGTACAAAAATAGTCTGACAAAATGATCAAAGGGAGGTAACTCAAAAACTAAGTTAAGGGGAGTAACCATTCTTGTATTAGACATGTTGTCTTCACCACATTTTCATTGCTATTGAGTTTCATCATGATTTTCCAAAGAGTAACCAAGTTATAGAATGCTAAAGAATTGCAATACAAACTCATATAGTCGAATTTTTTCAAAGGGCTAAAAACCATCGGCGCGTAATCTCCAAATCATATGCGCTGCTCCATATCGTAGTCTTACTTTTTACAAAGTTTCATCTTAATTGGATGAAAACTGTAGGGGGATTTATCCGGAAACGAACACCCCAAAAATTCTAAGTTAAGGGCTGTAACTCCGCTAAAATTATTGGAGCTTAACTTCGAAACGATATGCGCTGGTCCACCTCATAGTCTTACTATATACCAAGTTTCAGCTCGATCTGTAGGAGGAGTTGTCCGGAAACGAAAAGTTTACAATGGACGGACGGACGGACGAACGGACGCCAGCGCCATAACAATATACGTCCCGTTTTTCAAATGGGCGTATAAAATGTTCACGTAATCATTTATTTGACTGCTTTTTTATTTTTTGTTGTTGTTTTTTTTTTTGTTTTTTTTATAAATTTTTCCACCATAATCTTATACAAGTTCCATGAACTCTTATATTTAAGCATTTTATTATAGAATAAAGGAAAGCAAATTTGACCTTGCCGTAAAAATGTCAAGATCAACCCAAGGTCATCATTCGAATAATTTTGGGCCAAAATTTTCAAATATTTCCAAGAAATCTTATGTTCTTGCATTTATTATATTTTACCTTGCCGTAAAAATGGTCAAGGTCACCCAAAGTCATCAATCTTGGTAGTAGTCAATTACTCGATGCTACAAACCAAGTTTCAAGGTCATCGATCAGTTGGTTCAATGGAGGAAGTTTTTTTTAAGCTTTTACCATATATAGGCAAAGCGGGTATGTTGCCGTACCGTTTAAACATTTTTCGTTCCCTCAGTCCTGCAGGGTCTACATGAAATTTGGTCACATTTGGCTCGGTGGCTTTGAAGAGATGTTTTATTTGTCAAAATATGAGAGTCCTTCGTCTAAGGTCAAAGAATGACCTTGGTCTCAGTTACTTTCAAATTTTCATGCACTCATTTAGACAACTAGGCCAAAATCTTCAACACTTTTCTTGAAACCTTATGTTATAGCATTTTTCCATATTTGACCCTGCCGTAAGAAAAAGAGTAGGTCATCATTTGAACAATCTTGGTAGTACTCGAGTACTTGATGCTACATACCAAGTTATGTTTCAGTTGGTTCTGAAGAAGAAGATTTTTACCATGTGGGATTGGTGGCCATGTGACCTGGACAAGATTTGAACAATTTTTCATTCCCTCAGCTCTTTATGAAGTTTGGCTTCAATTTGTCCAGTGGCTTTTGAGAAGTTGTTTGAAATTGTCAATGTATTAGAGGTGGGGACGAAAAGTTCAAAAAATGATTTTGGCCTCTTGTAATCATAATTCTTTTGTACTCATTAAGTTGATTGTATATATCAATTTAAAGCCAAATTCTTCAAAAGTTTTCATGAGCTTATGCTCTAGCATTTTTCCATACTTAACCTTGCCGAAAAAATGTCTAGGTCAACCCAAAGTCATTATTTGAACAATCGTGGTACTACTCGAGTACTCGATAATACGTACAACGGTTTGGTGTGGAAAAGATTTGTAAAGGCTTTTACCATAGCTTGTCATACTTTGCGAACTTGGCGGCCATGTTGGTCATGTGACATGAACCGTTTGAACAATATTTTGTTCCCTAAGCCCTTGGCGGCTCTATACGTTTGGCTACAACTGGTCCTGTGGCATTTGAGGATGTGTTTGAAATCGTCAAAATATGAGAGTTCGAGATGAAAGGTCAAAGAACGACCGTAACATCTTTTACTCATAAATCTTCATGTACTCATTAAGATGACTGAACTCACCAATTGTAGCGCAAACTCTTCAACAATCTCCAAGAAATGTAAAGTTTTAGTAGTTTTCCATATAAAAGCACCATAAAGCATAATTAACCTTGCCGTATAAACGTCAAGTTCAACCCAAGTTCATATTGAACAATCTTGTTAGAACTCGTGTACCCTATGCTACCTACCAAATTTTAAGGCCATCGGCCTATGGGTTCTGGAAAAGAAGATTTTAAGGTTTTTCTAATAATATATGGGGGAGGCAGCAATGTTGGTCATGTGACCCTGACCATTTGAAAAAACATTTCGTTTCCACAAGCCTTGGAGGCTATATATGAAACTTGGTTACAATCAGCGCAGAGTTGAACTTATGGACAGACGACGGAGCCTGCCTATACTTTAAACTCCTCGGAGCGTCCGGCTCAGGTGAGCTAAAAAGGTGAAAATAGATGTTGCTGCTGTTTTCAATAAGGGTAGCTGAATTACCAACTGTCTGAGAAAGAGCTGTTCAATCGGTTTACCTAGCGTGTCTTTCGTGAACTTTCGTCAGTTGGTATGTTTGCTTCTTTACCTTCTGGTTTTAATGGCGGGATGTGGGATTTGATCATAATTATACCTGATCATGGCCTATTGTTTTATTTTACTATCTAGTTTGTTTCCCGAACATGATACGTTTTATCTTAATCATTAGTTTAGGGTACTTACCTTTGTCATATCTTGCGAATCTCAAGTTGGATTATTATCATTTTTTTTTTTTAATTTTAAAAATCACATCTCTCAAAATTACATTAATTTTCTAAGATTTGTCAGAGTCGAATTTTTAATACGGCCTGTAATCTTTTTCGAGAGCAATTTGTAAACACTTGTATCAATAATTAGAACTTTTTCAAGATTTTTCTCCGTTCGGGGAAAACTTCCGGTTTACTCTTATTGAGCTCTTGTTTACTCTTGTTGTTTGCATAAGTAGAGAGTGTTGGCTGGTGTCACAAAAATATACCGTACAGCATATGCGATCAGCCAAGCCTCAGATCAGACATTGTCTTTGCAGAAACGGCTTTTCAGTATATGAGTTTTTCAGGGGTCAAAGTCTTCATTTGTGAAGAGACTGTGGGGGTTTTATTCATACGGTTCCTTTAAATCTGGTTTCGATCATATATTTAGAAATATAGTTTTTCTGTGCAGTTTGACACCCAAATCAATCAAGCCTTTTTATGGTGTTTCCTGTATCACATAAGCCCGCCTTATGGTCCCAGACTTAATCTTGCGGTATGAAGTCATCGCGATGTTTATTTCAAAAACTAGTGAACACTTAGCAAAAAATGAAACATGACGTTTTTTTTCTTTTCGTGTGATTACTTGGGTTTTGAGAAATCAGACATATACTATATATCAATACATTGCTGTTGAGAATGTGCATCGTGTTAACTTATTTTCCACTCGACTGAACCTGTAAAACCCTGTCTATGCTACATTTAGTTGTTTTGCATGTTTTGCATATGCGCAAGTGTACATCAGTAGCTTTGCTAGCAACCTGCTATGTAGACACTCTACATTGATAGCAAAAGTAAATTCCTGCATAAATTTCAATTTCTGCATTATTTCATAATGTAAACTCACCTGAAAATTAGAGAAAAACTGAAATTGCGATTCTGTGTACTGACCTTAACTTCGTCAAATATGTTGGACGTTCGATTGTAGGCATTACATAACCATCAGTCTCAGATTTTTTTCTGACAGCCGGAGACATTGAATCGTTGCATGAAAACAATCAAACACAGAATAAATACCCTTGACCTGCAGTAGCTTTGTTTAACGCTGCGTCAGAATTAAAGTCAACTTCAATTGGGTGGGGCCAGGTGTCAATAATTAGGACTAATATAGTTCAATGTTTTGCGTTAAACATTGCTAGATTGCTCATAAATCTGTAAAGGCTTGTCAAGTTCTTTTCATATTTAGTCCATGAAATAATTAAAGCACTGCTAAATAAGAATATTAGTGGGGCGTTCAAACCACTGTACCAGTGTAATAACCCGCAGAGCTATAAAATATTTGGTTAAGAAAAAAATACCATTTCGTTTTCCAAACAAGAGGGCCATGAGGCCCTGAATCGCTCACCTGAGTATGGTGGCCATGTAGGTCATGTGACCTTGACCGCTTGAAAAGATTTTCATTTCCTCAGCCCCTGGAGGCTGTGTATGAAATTTGGTTACAATTAGCCCAGTGGCTTATGAGAAAAGTCTTAAATTGTCAAACTATGAGAGACATGTCAGAGGCCAAATAATAACCTTGACTTCTTGTACCCGCAAGTTTTCCATTTACTAACTAAGACGTCTGTATATACCAATCTCTAGGCCAAATATTCTAAACTTGCCATGAAATCTTATGTTGTAGCATTTTCCCATTCTTGACCTTGCCTTAAACTAGACAATCACTAAAGGTGATGAATGTCCCCGCCGTCTGCCTCAGTAGATGAGTAATGTGTCAAAACATATTTGTATGAAGTCGCATCAAAATCTGTCAATAAAAAAGATGCTAAAGCGATGACAAAGTTTTTGTCTCCTCTAAAAATAGCAACTGTGACCTTGACCTTGGATCTACAACCCTGAAAGGTGAAACTGTCCAAGATATTGTTATACTTAATATTTGTGTGAAGTTATATTAAAATCAGTCAACAAATATAGGCGCTAGAACTATGGCAAAGATTTACATGTACCTATAATAGCATATGTGACCTTGACCTTGGACCTCCAATGCTGAAATGTGAATTTGTCCGAGATATTGTCATGCTAAATATTTGTGTCAAGTTCTGTCAAAATCATTCCAGAGGGATGACAACGTTTTTCTAAAAATAGCAAATGTGACCTTGACCCTAAAACTCTGGATCGCGAACCTGTCCAAGATATTGTCACACATAACATTTGGGTGAAGTTTCATCAAAATTGTCAATGAATAAAGGGGCTAGAGGGATGACAAAGTATTTTCTAAAAATAGCAACTGCGACCTTGACCTTAAATCTCGGAGCTGAAACGGTAATTCATTCAAGATACTGTTATACTTAACATTTATGTGAAGTTTTATCAAAATCCATCCATAAATAAAAGCGCTAGAACGATGCCCAAGTTTTTCAGAAAATTGCAACTATGTCCTTGACCTTGATCCTACCAACCTGAAACACAAACATGTTCGAGGTACTACCATACCCAATATAGCTGTGATGTAATACCAAAACGAGGCCACTAGAGCGATGACAAGAGGTGAGCTTGATATGAGCCATAGAAATATGGTCAAAATATATATGTCCTTCAAGGGAACATAATTCTGCAAAAATGACCTGACTAAAAGTTCTGTTTCCGTTATGCACATGTTCAATGCATGTGTGAACTCTATTGCAAGTTCTAAATCCCAACACCAAATACTATTGAAGGAGTTGCAGAGACAAGAACAGTACTACAAAGTGTGAAATACAGTCAAAATATTTATGTTATTCAAGGGTATATAATTCTGACATAATGCCCTGGATCAAAGTTTTGTTTCCTTCCTGCACATGTTTGATGCATGTCTGAACTGTGTTGCAAGTTTCAACTCCCGGCATCAAATACTGTAAAAGGAGTTGTGGAGACACAAACAGTACTACATATGTGAAATATGGTCAAATATGGTCAAAATATGGTCAAAACATGTATGTTATTCAAGGGGACATAATTCTGCAATAAAGACCTAAATCAAATGTCTCTTTCCTTTGTGCACATGTTCAATGCATGTCTGAACTGTGTTGCAAGTTTCAACTCCCTGCATCAAATACTGTAGGAGGCGTTGCGGAGACAAGAACAGGACTACAAAGTGTGACGGACGGACGTACAGTACTACAAGTGTGAATATGGTCAACATATATATGTTATTCAAGGGGGCATAATTCTGCAATAAAGACTAACTCAAAGTTCTGTTTCCTTTATGCACATGTTCAATGCATGTCTAAACTGTGGTGCAAGTTTCAACTCCATGCATCAAATACTGTAGGAGGACTTGCGGAGACAGGAACAGTACCAAACGTGTGAATATGGTCAAAATATATATGTTATTCCAGGGGACATAATTCTGCAATAAAGACCTAAATCAAAGTTCTGTATCCTTTATGCACATGTTCAATGCATGTCTGAACTGTGTTGCAAGTTTCAACTCCATGCATCAAATACTGTAGGAGGAGTTGCGGAGACAAGAACAGGACTACAAAGTGTGACGGACGGACGGACGGACGTACGGACGTATGGACGAACAAGGGCAAAACTATATGCCCCTCCCCACTTCGTGGCGGGGGAATTAAAAGGTCAAGGTCAGCCCAAGGTCATCATTTGAACGATCTTGATAGTACTCGAGTACCTGATGCTAAATACTAAGATTCAAGGCCATCGATCATTTGGTTCTTCAGAAAAAGATTGGTAAAGGTTTTTGCCATATATGGGCATGGCGGCCATATTGGTCATGTGACCCAGACCGTTTGAACAAATTTTCGTTCCCTCAGCTCCTTGAGGCTCTGTATGAAATTGGGTTACAAATAACCAAGTGGCTTTTGAGATGAATGACATTGTCACAATATGAGATCAGAATCAAATGTCAAAGAATGACCTTGACCTCTTGTACTTATTTATTTTATGTACTCATTAAGATGACTGTTTATACCAATTTTCAGGTCAAAATCTTCAACAGTTTCCAAGAAATCTTTTGTTCTAACATTTTCCCATATAAAAGCCAAAGAAAGCAAAGTTGACCTTACCGAAAAAGGTCAAGGTCAACCCGAGGTCACAATTTGAACAATCTGGGTAGAACTTGTGTACCTGATGCTACATACCAAGTTTCAAGGCCATCCTCCTATTGGTTCTGGAGAAGAATAGTTTAAAGTTTTTTACCATATACGTGCGTGGCGGCCATGTTGGTCATGTGATTAGGACCGTTTGAAAAAAATTTCTTTCCCCCCTCTCCAAGAGGCTCTACATGAATTTGTTCACAATTGGCCCAGTTGCCTTTGAGCAGATGTGAGAAATTGTCAAAATATGAGAGACCAGGGTCAAAGGTCAAAGAATGACATTGGCCTCTTGTACGCATAATTTTCATGTACTCATTAGGATGACTGTATATACCAATTTTAAGGTCAAAATATTCAATAGTTTTCAAGAAATCTTATGTTCTAGCATTTTCCAATATCAAAGCTACTGAAAGCAAAATTGACCTTACCGTAAAAAGGTCAAAGTTAACCCAAAGTCAAAACTTGAACTCGTACTCGCCTTCTCGATGACACAAAGCCATCGGCCTATTAGTTCTGGAAAAGAAGACTTTTAAATGTTTTTACCATATATGGGTGTGGCGGCCATCTTGGTCATGTGACTAGGACCGTTTGAACAATTTTTTGTTCCCCCGCCCCCTAGAGTCTCTCCATGAAATTTGCTCATAATTTGCCCAATGGCTTTTTAAGAAATGTGTGAAATCGTCAACATATGAGAGATCAGGATCAAAGGACAAAGAATGACCCTGACCTCTTGTACGCGAAAATATATCATGTAGTCATTACGGTGACTGCATTTATCAATTTCCAGGTCAAAATCTTCAAAAGTTTCCAAGAAATCTTATGTTCTTGCAGTTTCCCATATAAAAGCTATTGAAAGCAGATTTGACTTTGCTGTAAAAAGGTCAAACCAAACCCAAGGTCATAATTTGAACAATCCGATGCTACATACCAAGTTTCAAAGCCATCGGCCTTTTGGTTCTAGAAAAGAAGATTTGTAATGGTTTTTACCATATATGGGCGTGCCGGCCATGTTGGTCATGTGACCAGGACTGTTTTAATAAATCTTTCTTCCCCCTCCCCCTAGAGGCTCTAAATTAAATTTGGTCACAATTGGCCCAGTGGCTTTTGAGGAGATGTGTGAAATTGTCAAAATAATAGAGACCTGGGTCAAAGGTCAAAGAATGCCCTTGATATCTTGTACATATAAATTTTCATGTACTTATTATGATGATTGTATATACCAATTTTCAGGTCAAAATCTTCGACAGTTTCCAAGAAAACTTATGTTCTAGCATTTTCCAATACAAGAGGGCCATGAGGCCCTGAATCGCTCACCTGAGTAACTGTCTGACCCAACGCCCCCCCTCCCCCTTCCCCTCTCAGTGTGATAAGTTTTGACCCCAGGGGCTTGACTGGCATTATTTACGTAGGGGACCACAAAACCCCACTTCATTCTAAATATATAAGCTATAAGCCTCATGATTTCAGAGATTTTTTTAAGTTTTTTGCCGTTATAAGTCTATGGGGATTAATACCCCCCAAAGGGTGGCCAATTTAGATCCCAGGGGCATGGTTTGCTGGATTTATGTAGAGTACCACTAAACATTGCTACATACTAAATGTCTTAGCTCTCGGCCTAATGTTTTCAGAGGAGAAGATTTTTGAAGGTTCTATTGCTATATAGCTCTATATAAACAAAAGAGCTTGGGGATGTGGCCAATTTTGACCACAGGGGCTTGATTGGCAGGATATATGTGGGAGAACATTAATCATTGCAACAAACTAAACATATAAGCTCTGGGCATCATGGTTTCAGAGGAGAAGATTTTTAAGTTTTCATATTATAAGTCTATGGGAGTTTATGACCTCCCCGGGGGTGGCCAATTTGGACCCAAGGGGCATGGCTGGCAGGATTAATGTAGAGGACCACTAAACATTGCTACATACTAAATGTCTTAGCTCGAGGCCTAATGCTTTCAGAGAAGAAGATTTTTGAAGGTTTGTTTTAGCTATAAAGCTCTATTTAAACAAAGGACCCCCTGGGGGATGTCCAATTTTGACCCCAGGGGCTTGATTGGCATCATTTATGTGGGGAGCTACTAACTATTGCTACATACTAAATATATAAGCTTTGGGCCTCATGGTTTCAGAGAAGAAAATTTTTTAAGGATTTTCCCATTATAAGTTTATGAGAGCTAATGAACCGGGCGTGGCCAATTTGGAGCCCAGGGGCATGATTGGCAGTATTTATGTAGAGGACCACTAAACATTGCCACGTATTAAATATCTAAGCTCTCTGCATAACGGTTTCAGGAGAAAATGTTTAAGGGTCTTGAGCTATATATCTCTATATAAACAAAAGAACCCCTGGGGTATGTCCAATCTTGACCCCAGGGGCTTGATTGGCAGGAGTTATGTGAGAGATCATTAACCATTGCTACAAACTAAAAACATAAACTATGGGCATCATGGTTTCAGAGGAGATGATTTTTTTAAAGTTTTTCCCATTATAAGTCTATATGACCTCCCCAGGGGTGGCCAATTTGGATCCCAGGGGCATGGTTGGCAGGATTTATGTTGAGGACCACTATACATTGCTACATACTAAATGTCTTAGCTCTGGACCTCATGGTTTCAGAGAAGAAGATTTTTGAACGTATTTTAGCTATAAAGCTCTATATAAACAAATAACCCACTGTAGTGTGTCCAATTTTGACCCCAGAGGGGGGGGGGGGCTTGATTGGCAGGATTTATGTTGGGGACCACTTACTATTGTTACATACTAAATATATAAGCTCTGGGCATCACGGTTTCAGAGAAGAAGATTTTTTAAGGTTTATCCTATTTTAAGTCTATGGCAGCTAATGAACTCGGGCATGGCCAATTTGGACCCCAGGAGCATGGTTGGCAGGATTTATTAGAGGACCACTAAACATTGCTACATATTAAGTATCCTAAGTCTCGGCCTATGGTTTCAGAGGAAAAGATGTTTTAAGCTTCTTAAGCTATTAAGCTTTATATAAACAAAAGAACTCCTGGGGTGTGTCCAATTTTGACCCCAGGGGCTTGATTGGCAGGATTTATGTGAGGGATCATTAACCATTGCTGCAAACTAACAAGCCCTGTCCGCGTACAGGATAGCTCGCCTGCAGCGCATTGCCCATCATATAAAAAACTTCAACCAAAACATCCATTTCGGACGCCGACGCGGACGCGGACGCTGACGCTGACGCGGACGCGGACGCCGACGCCAGGGTGACAACACTAGCTCTTCCTGACTTTTCGTTCAGGCAAGCTAAAAATATAAGCTCTGGGCATCATGGTTTCAGAGGAGAAGATTTTTTAAGTGTTACCCATTATAAGTCTATGGGAGCTAATGAACCCGGGCGTGGCCAATTTGGACCCCAGGGGCATGGTTGGCAGGATTTATGTAGAGGACTACTCAACATTGCTACATACCAAATGTCTTTGCTATCGGCCTCATGGTTTCAAAGGAGAAGATTCTTGAAGGGTCTTTAGCTATATAGCTCTATATAAACAAACGAATCCCTGGGGTGTGGCAAATTTTGACCCCAGGGGCTTGATTGGCAGAATTTATGTGGGGGATCACTAACCATTGCTACATACTAAATATATAAGCTCTGGGCCTCATGGTTTCAGAGAAAAATAATTTTAAGGGTTTTTTTCCATTGTAAGACTATGGGAGCTAATGACCCGCCCCCCTCCTTCCGGGCGTGGCCAATTTAGACCCCAGGGGCATGGTTGGCAGGATTTATAAAGAGGATCACTAAACATTGTTACTTACTAAATGGCTTAGCTCTGGGCCTAATGGTTTCAAAGAAGAAGACTTTTGAAGGTTTTTTTAGATAAAAAGCTCTATATAAACAAAAGACCCTGGGGTGTGGCCAATTCTGACCCCAGGGGCTTGATTGGCAGGATTTATGTAGGGGACACTAACCATTGCTACACACTGAATATATAAACACTGCGCCTCATGGTTTCAGAGAAAAAGATTTTTACGTCTTCCCATTATAAGTCTATGGGAGCTAATGACCCCCGGATGTGGCCAATTTGGATCTCAGGGGCCTGATTGGCAGGATTTATGTAGGGGACTACTAAACATAGCTACATACTGAATGTCTTAGCTCTGGGCCTCCAGGTTTCAGAGAAGAAGATCTTTGAAAGTTATTTAGCTTTTAAGCTCTATAGAAAGAAAAGACCCCCTGGGATATGGCCAATTTGACCCCAGGGGATTGATTGGCAGGATTTATGTGGGGGATCACTAACCATTGCTACATACTTAACATTAAAGCTCTGGGCCTCACGCTTTCAGAGAAGAAGATTTTTTAAGTTTTGTCCATTATAAGTCTATGGGAGCTATATGTTGCCATGGCAACCAGAGTTTCAATCTGATCTCCCTAAACCTAAAGCAGTCAATCCCCCACTCCAACAATGCTACACATAAAATTTGATCAAGATTGGTCAGGTGGTTATGGATATATTCTTGTTTGAAAATATGAACGGACGACGACGGACGACAGAGCCTTCCTATACTATAAGCTCACCGGTATAAGTTTTAACTGTGATCCCATGGTGGACCATATTAGCCCAAATGAAGTTTTAACATTGAAATTGTGGGTGGACCATATTATCTCGAACAGGCAATGGTACTGTGACGTAAAAATTTTGATTCCAAAATATTGTTTCTAACTGCTCTGAGAGGAGATTTATGTTGGCCTATTTGTTTATTTTATTTTGAACAGATTACTTACATTAAATGTGTAGAGACAAACGTACTTACTCGTCTCTTTTAACAATTTGCATTCTATAGAAAAGGACGAAATAGGACTGGAGACGAGGACGAAATGTTGGGTCCGAAACGTCTTTGAACCGAATGGTCCCAGACCAGGGTCCGAAACGTCTTTGGTCCGAAAAATACGCAGGGTCCGAAACGTCTTGGGTCCGAAACATCCGACATTCAGCTCACCTTGTGAGCCTACGGCTCAGGTGAGCTAATAAAAGCTACAGAAAGCAAATTTGACCATACCGTAATATAGGTCAAGGTCAACCCAAGGTCAAAATTTGAATATCTTGGTAGTACTTGCCTACCCGATGCTACATAACAAGTTTCAAGGCCATCGGCTTATTGGTTCTGGAGTAGAAGATTTTTTAAGGTTTTTACCATATATGGCCATGTAACCAGGACTGGTTGAACAAATTTTCGTTCCGTTCCCCCGACCCCTGGAGGCTCTACATGATATTTGGTTACAATTGGCAAAGTGGCTTTTGAGGAGATGTGTGAAATTTGCAAAATATGAGAGACCAGGGTCAAAGAATGACCTTGACCTCTTGTATGCATCAATTTTGTGTACTTATTAAGATGACTGTACAAACCAATTTTCAGATTAAAATCTTCAACAGTTTCTAAGAAATCTTATGTTCTAGCATTTTCCCATATAAAAGCTACAGAAAGCAATTTTGACCTTGCAGTAAAAAATGTCAAGGTCAACCGAAGGTCATCATTTGAATGATCTTGGTAGTACTCGCGTACCCGATGCTGTATACCAAGTTTCAAGGCCATCAGCTTATTGGTTCTGGAAAAGAAGGTTTTTTTCTTAGGGTTTTATTATATATGGGCGTAGCGACCATGTTGGTCATGTGACCAGGACCATTTGAACAACTTTTCGTTCCTAAGTCCCCTAGAGGCTGCATATGAAATTTGGTCACAATTGGCCCAGCGGTTTCAGAGGTGAAGTCGGTTGCAATTGTGGACGGACGGACGGACGACGACTGACAACAGTTTCACTTCTGCGATTCATATAATCTAAAAAAAAAAAAAAAATTGTCAAAAAAAAACAAAGCACTTATCTTGATAATAACTTGTTTTTTTTTCACTTTTTTTTTCAAATGCAAGAAAATTTAATTTCATGAAAAAAAAAATCATGAAAACTATATTTGATCGATGGGGCATTCTTATGCACATTATTTCAGAAAAACTTACATTGTATGTTACAGAATAAGACAAAAATATCCTTGCAAAACTATGTTAAAGTTCAAAAATATACCAAAATCTGAGAAACCCAAACAAACAGACAACCCCCATTCCGCACCTGCTGCAGCCAAAGCAGGCCCTTGCCCTACTATTTTCCCCTGTTATTTCAGTTCTACTATTATTATAAAGTAATGCCACCAAAAATGTGTAGACGGAACGGCAAACCAGAGAGGTTCCTAAGGATCAGTCTGGTCTCAGTTTCCACTATTTGTACAAATCTATCTGCCGGAAAACTTAGGATCTTTACGGTAGTTGGTTTCATTTGTATATGCTAACCACCAATTAATTTACATAGGCAACAGAAATACCGTTAAACTAGTCACTAGAGTACTCGGAATTAATACTGCATTTTGAAGAACGACTCTAGCCGATGGTTTAAAGATGAAAAAAGCACATGTTCCTTGCTCTGGAGGCCGCTTTTTTAACTAGAACACGTATCCAAAAGAGTGCAGTAAATTTTGCGCGTCATTTTAGTATTGGGTAAAGTTAAAAAAAACTATCTAATACTTCAGTGGGTTAAAGCAAAAAAATCAAGTTTGCTATCTAATATTTTTCATCTAGGTCTGTTATTTCATTTAACGATTGGTTACATTAGTTACCTGTCTAATGATGGCCATTCTAACCATTCTCTTCTTGACTGAAGCTCACCAAAGAGGCGGTTCATGAATATTTAGTGGTAAGCTATCCCAAGGTTGAGCGAACAATAACTTTGTTTTGTTTGGATCCATTAATCGACTACCTTACAACTTATAAAATAACAGTATGTTTCTCCTTGTTATCGTAGCCAGGCAATTACAGGGTAACTGATTAGGCTTTTACCCTAAACCACGTTGTCCGATCCACCTTTTTTCTTATGAATGTTTTCAATGCTCTTGAAGGCACTCATTTATAATTGGAAACATATGAGCCGCAACACGAGAAAACCAACAATGTGGTTGTGCGACCAGCGCAGACTCAGATCAGTCTGGACATCCGCCTGGTCCGCTCAGACTTTTTGCTAAACACTTAAATGGTAGCTAAGGGTCTCAGCTACCTCCATGCGGACAGCGAAGACTCTGATCAGACTGGGCGGATGCCCAGGCTGATCGGAGTCTGCGCTGGGCGCACAACCACATTGTTGGTTTTGTCGTGTCGCGGCTCAATCATGAGGCGCTGTAACATTTCAGGCCAAGCAGATCAGAAGCTGCGTTTTTCAAGGGATCATCAAGAAATCACGACTTTGTTGCGTTCCGTTATAAGAAATGACAAAAGTGCGGAACCAGCTAATACCACGGAGGTATAAGACCCACGATGCCTCTCACACTTCCCTGTTTATACTTCCAGGTGCCGGCTGATCTAAGGTAATGCAATTACAAGTTTAGCTTTTGAAAAAGCTTGAGAGGTTATCCCTTTGCAAATGAATCTATAGGCTGCAAGTGGTAAAGCAGAGAAATGGCAGCAATACAAGTTAATTTTATTCTTTGATTTGTTGAAGCTGTAGGTTTGACAGCTTTTTCTTTTTGTCTAGTGATTTCTTGTAACAGGTGAGCTTCAGTGCTATTAAATTTTTTTAGATGACCTGTACTGTTTAGTAATGGCTCTTCGTAAGTGGACTGTACTCTCTGGTAAGTGCTTGTATTAGGTTAGATTCTTGTATTAGGCGAGATGAAGTCTTCAGGATAAGTTTTACAGCTCACGTCTTAGCAATGCTGGAAGGAACCTTGCAGCTGGGTGCGCCAAACTATGGGAGCAGTGGAACCTGCATTTAGCGTTAATCAAGTAGAACTTGTTATTGATCTGCGCCGTAAAGTACTAACCGAACTTTCAGGTAACTGTTTGTATAAGGTGACATAAAGGGTTTTAAGATATAAGCTATAGATATAAGATATAAAGATCATGAATTAGCGATGCTGGCGAGTACCCTGTAGCGGGGTGTGCCAAATGTAGAAGTACCTGGAGATAGTGGGACCTGTATGAAACGGCGAAAGCAAAGCAAAAGGAACGGCGTACAATCGAGTACGAAATCCTATCTTAATATGGTTAACCCCGAGGGGATAACCAAATTATCAGATGTGCAGGTTATTACAACTCTTCTAGCAGTCTCGTCCCCCCTGTCTCAGCATCTAATTGTCATCATCATTTGCTACTAGACTGGTATATAATTCATGTGTCAGTTTGTGAGAAGGATGTTAAGCCACGAATGTCATGTCACAGATTCGTGACTACGTGACTGATTTATCGCTAAATCTGTCAATCATTCCACAATTTATGCTCAGATTTGGGCACAAATATTTTGACATCAAGGTATTCTGAATTTGCGTAGAAATTTACAGTAGAAAATTCTGACTTGGCGACTAGCTGCACAGTTGTAATTTTATTACGTTTCTTCCGACAAAGTTTCCGTTTTCAGAAGGGATGAGAACAGTTTACTTACCTAATACGATCCCGTACGTTTTACTAGAGACTACTAAGTAGTGTATGTGATAACTACCAAGTCGAAGTGACGTTTGAGTAAGTATCCCAAAACATACCAAATCGTAATAAAACGCAGAATACAACGTCACAAAACGTACTTAGATGCGAGAAAGCGTATATATATGTGAAGTAGTACGTGGAGAACCTTGACGTATGGTTTCGTATTTAAAACGTTTCATCTACGTTCTAGTTCGTTTAGACTATGCTTCAATACGTTTTACTAGGCATAAAATAAGCTTTTCGAAATGGTACGTTTAAGCTAATTTTGTTCAATTCAAACGTAGCTAGGCCACGTATGTGGCTGTATATATCCGTATATATGGCGTATTCACTACATTTTAATACGCATATTTCCGTTTTGGTACGTTTTAAATACGTACGAACACATAGTCTTCAATACGTGACAGTGAGACTGAGGCTTAGAGGAGCTCTAGGTTATTAATGTTACGTTTTTGTACGTATTTAATGTGTTTCAGCTATGTTTTAGTTTTAATACGTGTTGTAACGCTTTACTACGTATATCAAAATGCCATGTTTGTGTTAAACATTCTAAATCAAACGTAGCTAGGCAACGTATTTAGCTACATTTATATACGTAATCACTGCGTTTTTCGACGTATACTGCCGTTTTGCCTCGTTTAAAAAGTGTAGTAAAACCCAACCCTCAATACGTGAAAGTATCACTGTGGCTTAACCAGGTTATGGAACGCAGAAGAATTGCCTCACAAATTGCCAGAGTCGATTTTCTTCAAAGGACTGTGAATCTGATAAAAAAAATCATCAGAAACAATAAGCAGCATTCCAAATCCTTGTCTTGTTATTTACAACATTTCAGTTTAATTGGACGAAACCTGTAGGAGGAGTTATCCAGAAACTAACGGGCCGCGTAGCGCAGACGGTAGGGCGACTGACTTGTAAGCTAGAGGTCCTGGGTTCGATACCCGGTCTTGCCACTTACTTTCATTTCCCCTTCCGCTCATTCAAGAAGGGAAGTTATCAGTTACTGATGAAGGTAAGTGCAATTAGTACTGGTTAAGCGCTTAGCAGGTCTAAGCCTGCCCAGGAATAGTGTGGTTAGGTTAACCGACACACGTGCTAAAAAATCTAAGTAAAGGGCTGAAACTACATGTACGCAAACAACATTGGAATGTAACATCGAAATGATACGCCCTGGTCCACCTATTAGTCTTACTATATACCACGTTTCAGTTCGATCGGATGTAAGCTGTAGGAAGACTTGTCCGCTAACGAAAAATTAACGATGGACGGACGGACGGATGGGCGTATAAAAAGGTAAAGGAAAACATTTGACGTAAAGTATACGAAAAACGGAATGGATGGAATAACAAAAGCATTATTACCCCTGACATAATTCGTATGTCGGGGATGTGAATAAAGCTAAAGTCAGTCCCAAATAAGTCGAAGCCAAGATGATCCATCAAAATGCATGCATTTTTACTATAGTGACCTCGCCTGTCCCTTGGAATCAATTTAACCCAAAATTTGGGCCAGTATCAAATGAGCCAACTAAATACCAATGTTACTTTACACTAAGCTTCATGTGTTTCCATTTAAGTTTGAAACAAGATACAGCATTTGATACACCCCCTTTGAAAAAAATCAGATATATCCTCATAAAGCCTGTTTAGCTGTGGCACAATTAATCTACGATATACCAACTTCAAGAGACAAAATAATATCAATTTAACTGCCTGCAATCGTCTCAAGATACCAGTGAAAAAACTCTGTCACGGTCATAAGAAATATCTACTATTCCTTATAAATTGTAGGGTTAAACAAAATATGACGTCACACTTTAAGACAGCGTCACACATTTATGCCCCGTTTTCAGGCTTGGCAACACGGCAAATATTAAACTTCAGTCATTTAACAATTTCAATCAATCTAAACATTACTGTTATACGCCGAGTGGCTCCATATATAAGCTAGCTAGAGAAGTTGGTCCCATGATATTTGGAATGCTTTCCTCGTTCAGGAAACAAATGAGCCGCGACGCGAGAAAACCAACAATGTGGTTGTGCGCCCAGCGCATTCTCAGATCAGCCTGGTCATCCGCCCAGTCTGATCAGACTCTTCGCTGTGCGCTTAAAGGGTAGATAAGGGTCTAAGCTACCTCCATGCGGACAGCGAAGACTCTGATCAGACTGGGCGGATGCCCAGGCTGATCTGAGTCTGCGCTGGGCGCACAACCACATTGTTGGTTTTCTCGTGTCGCGGCTCAAATCATGAAAGCACAAAAAGTGTAAGACAGTATCTTTTAAATCTTTGAAATATGTAGCGACCTGAAGAACTGACGCCGCCAATGGTCAGACGGCCAGGCCATCCAGACATGCCAGGGTAAAGGAAAATATGTTTTCAGATATAAGTACACAAACTTTTTTACGAGGTCTTATGTGTTTCAGCAGGAAGACAGTAATAGAAAGTGTGATTATAGGAAGTAAATTTATGATAACGTTCACTAAGCGATGTACTTCAAGAGCCATCGTAATCGGTTGACTCCCGTCGTAAGCATATACGGACCGAGACTAGACTGCCCCGGAATAATTACCAGATCAGGTCTGCACAGTTTGCCACTCCCCATGCACGTGTCTGACACAAAGCGGAATACGGGTACAATTAGTAAAATAAGGGGATAACTGTTCTCAAAATTGTAATTCGAAATTCTATTCCCCATTCTAACGCATTTTTCACATTTTCACCTTTAAAACTGTCCTCCTTTACATCCAAAACAGGTGCTTGCGGCATCGTAAAAGCAGTTGTTAGCCAATAAAAGTGACGTCAGTACATCACAGGATATACAATTGCAATGTTTTGACGATATCCAATCAGACATCTAGTCATATTTCCGCTGTTTTATAGCTTTTGCATATTTGTAAGTGTTTTTTCTCGTATGAGATAAGCGGAAGCAATTCGTAAGTCGTACCTCTTCGATGTCGTCGAAGTCGGCGGCGTAAATTAGTTTTCTGGTTTAGGTGTGTTTAGTGGCGATGCGCAGACAGACGCGCGACCGTGTCCAGCGGAATTCTTGCATTTATACTGTACTGATGAACTCTAAGCTGGACTAATTGATTGCGTCATTTGAAATGTACTGTCTCGTTTTGTCGTTTGTTTTTCTCTCTTGTCTTGTTTGGGTTATGCTTTGTTATTATGGCCTGTCTTTACTATATTTTTACATAAAAGGATAGAACATTCAATTATTACAGATTTTAGATACCAGCAATCAAGGCAAAGACACCGTGGCAGACCGTGGTCAAGTCAGCAGGGGCTCATGTATACCCCGACCAGCGCTATCGCCTACTGAAACAACTACCTTATGAAACTATCCTACTGAAACCAATCTTATACATGGTTTGAGCCTAGAAGTAAACTTAGTCACCTATCAGATGGTTCCATCAAAGCATATTACAAATATCAGCAGCCTCTAAGTCACATGCACATCTAAAGTCCATGAACAAGAAGCCTGCAAAGTTTCAAAATGGTACATGAAAAAACTGTAGGAGGTGTTGCGCACATAAGGTATCTACTGTCCAAGCATAATCCCTAAGTCACATGCATATTAATAGACCATGCACAGAAAGCTGGCTAAGTTTCAGAATGATTCATGAAAATCTGTAGGAGGAGTTGCGCACATCTATAATACTAAATAAACGAAGTAACGCATAAACTGCAAAATTGGTGGCATTTTCAAGCGTAATTTCTATACTGGTTCTTTTGCCTATTGCTATCATTGATAATTTCGGTTAGCGTGTGTTTTAGTTTCACGTAGATTTAAAGAATTTGGGAATTAAATTCGTCTTTCATTTTAAATTCTCCCAAGTATTAATTTTTTTGTCAACAATGGGTGCGTTCGAGTGAAAATATCGTGTACTCAATACACGTTTAAAATTAATCCGGTCGTTTCGGTTCTGCGTCGTTATATCAGCGCGCTGCTTAGCAAGTCCAAATTTAGCAGGTTCTAATGCAAAAATCCGACCCATGAACGTACGTCATTCCCCATGAATAACGATTTATTTTTGTATTTTTGCTCATATGTCTAAACGGATGAAGAACTAAATGGTCATAGTCCCGACGGCCCTGGCTCGAAACGACCCATTTTCTTCCGGAACGAGAGTCAATACGAGTAGCAATCGAACTCGCCCATTGAAGAATAAAGCTCAACGCACATGGTCTTTCGAAAAGTTGGACGGACACACGGCGCCAAGTGTGTGCGGCTATGGTTACGTACCGCTGAGCCACTTGGGGAACTTCGTTAGGAGAATTCAAACTGAACTGAACTTTCGAAAAGACAAAAATTAAAAATGTCTAAGGTAAACACACATGCGCCAGGGTAGAAAGGGCTTTTTTTCCAGCGAAGCAGACAAATCAATTTCAATGATTCAACGAAGCTAAATAAGCCTTTAGTCTTCAGAGGGCTTGAATATTTTCCCTCAAAACGTTCCAGGACCCATTTTTTCCAGAAAAAAAAATACCCAGGACAGGTCACATAACCAAGATGGCAAACATTTATTATGGTAAAAAAATTAAAAAAATCTTCTCCCCCAGAACCACGCCGGGCCGCGTAGCGCAATCGGTAGGCACCTGACTCATAAGTCAGAGGTCCTGGGTTCGAAACCCGGTCTGGCCACATACTTTCGTTTCTCCTTCCGCTGAGTCAAGAAGGGTAGTTGTCAGTTACTGGCAAAAGTATGTGCACTTAGTACTGGTTAACCGCTTAGGAGGTCTAAGCCTGCCCAGGAATAGTGTGGTTAGGTTAACTGACCGTCCCGACATGACCTTAGCTGTTTACCGTGGACGTTAAGCATCAAATCAACAAATTCTCCCCCAGAACCACAAATCCTATGATCTTGAAACTTAGCATGTCGCATCAAGGACTCAAAAGCTCAACAAAATTTATATAAATGATGACCCTGGGATGACATTGATCTGTTTTACGGCAAGGTCAACTTTTGAGTCACTTAGGTTTTTCAATAGGAAAAAGTGAAAAAAGTTGATTTTTTTTAGAAACAATGCAGTCTGCTACCTGAAAGTTTGTAGATCTATGCAGACAACTTATTAGGTAAATGAAGCTTTAGTGAGTATTCATGGTAAAGGTCATATCTTCACCTGGGCCTAAGGCCATTTACATTGAAAAATTAAAACTCGCTTTTTTTATATAAACTTGACCATCATGAAATATTTCCGCGCTTGCGCGGGCTCTTTTCAAGTACATACTCAATCTAGGTATTTTTTTTTCAAAACGGGCATATAATTAAGAATTTTTCAAAGTTGTTTGTCTCAGGGTTTATTTTAACTACCGCTAAAATACGACTGCCGCCAAAATATGGAGACATGCCCTTTCTAAATCTCTATATTTTGGTCGCAACTTCTTAACCGCATGCACCTTTTTGTCATTTACTGTCTTATCCTTTGTTGAAAGGTATTGTTTTGCAAAAATGTGGCAAACTCATAACAATAGACTTTAGATGCAGATAGAGTTAGGAACAAAAACAACCTATATACTGGTACTACATCACTCAGCGGAGAATACTATTGTCACAATCAATAAAATGACGGAAGTAACGCATGACTACAAAAATGTCTTAAAAGCACTTGAACAGCCAGAAGATGAGACTTGTCGTCGTAAGACTGCAATACACAAAATACTATGAGTATGCCACAACCACAGAACATAGATTTCCAATTACACCAAAAGGAGATGTAAAGCAACTATGAATTTTGCTATATCTAAGAAACAAAAATGACGAAAAACAAATCAACCAGCTCTCTTCCCAAACGAGATGATCATAGTACGAAGAGGGACTCAAGACAAATAATAAAACATAAGATGCTCGTTAATTCACCAACTTAACAGAACAGTACAATTTTGTAAAGGGTTATAGTAGATATTGCAGATACAATGTGCAAAATTCTATGATAGTGCGTAGTAGTTTGTCCTTGATTCCTACATTACAATTCATGTGTTTACTTTTTTTCGTTTATTTATTTATTTATTATTTTTATTTATTAATTTTGTCATAATTAATTGTTAAAAATTTCCAAGATGACCAGGGGTAACCAGTATAATGAATGCAATATAATTGATACGCCTGATTGATACCAGTTTTATGACTATTTGATAGCTCTACTTATAATTAACTTCACTGCGCTGATGGTTTGCCGTGTGGTGGCCGTAAAACATATCCCATACATCATCATAGTGCAGATTATTTATCTTCTTGTCGTTTGGGGTTATTGCGTTCATTTTATAACTTGTCATGAAAGAACTTATTTAAGGTTTCCATAGTCATACCAATGATAAAAACGTTCAAACACAAATTATGATGAAAAACGCTTCAACCTTCACGTTTGGTGATAAAATTTGGGTAATTGTGCATAATGATATCGATTCATAAAACTTGCAAATAGTAGGGGGAACATGCTTTGGATAAACGTCAAATATCTCCAAAAAACGATCATTCCTGGTTCCCTGTCGACCGATGCAATATGAACCGATGAAATATAAACATTTGCAGGACAATGAATTGGGCCCCAGGCCTGTACATTGTATATTTACCATTTTATGAACTCGAACGAAGGTCATTTTAGGTGCCAAGTACGATGACCCAAATCCATTTTCAAATCTTTTTAATCAGAAACTCTGTGATGTTTTATTTGTTTAAAGTGAGCTTATCACGGTCATTTATAGTGAGAAGCTTGCAGCAATACCTCACGATAAACTCTTTTATGCTGGTAGAGCAATTGGGCGTTGAAATCGAGTCTGCTGTTTTCGTGTGTGTGTGTGTGTGTGTGTGTTTGTGTGTGTGTGTGTGTGTCAGGAAAATACAGAGTTCCGAGACCATGCTTTGTACAACTGCACGGTTCTTAATGTAAACCACTGGTCAAACTGCTTTGAATGATTGATTTCATATTTATTTGGTTTCAAAGCCAACGTTAGCACATACAAAAACAAGTGAATTTAGTCAGAGCTTTTAACCCTACTTAAGTTCTTCCTCGTTGAGAACATGTACCTACCATCATATATGCCTTTAAAGAAAACCAGTAGAGATTTTAAATGCACAGGACTCTTACTGTAGCTCTTCTTGGTTGTATTATTTGTTGTTTGTTGCTATGTCTGGTATTGATATATTGTTTGTGTTGTTAAGGCTAGCCCGGGAAATGGCTGTTCACATGGCTGCCGATGGTGATGTCCTTGGTGGTGGCTGATAATGTGTTGTCTTTTTCCCGCCTGGTGTCTTGTTTGGGATCTGGGATGGAATTGTGGGAGTTCCTGAGAATTTTCCTTCTTACTCTTGGCCATTTTGATAAATAACAACATATCTTTAGGATCAAAGGTGAAACTGATCCACTCACTTGTCATATCCATATTTCTGTGAATTGTTGACCTTGACAAGAGTTAAAGAAATCAATGCAGGGTTTTGAGATGAGATGTTTCCGAATGTTATTGAAAAAAGTTGTACAATGACCCATAACTGAAGAGGATTTTGGCAGAAAGATCGTATCAGCTTTTGAAGATTATAAACGAAAATGGTCAAAGTACCCAAATCATAAGTCTACTTTTGAAGATTATGATGGATTCCTGACCATAGTCAAGAAACGGAAACGTATGTGGACTGACTATTACTCATAGTCTTGTGGTTAAGCAACGCCAGTATACGGGGCAAAGAAAAAGGAAACAAGAAAACTCTTTAAAAAAGATAATCGGGGCAGAGTAAATGGAAATGTGTTTTTTAATATGTCACTATGTGAAGAGTTGCCAATGACTTTCATGAATATGACTCAAGTGGCCTATGTCGGAAGGCACCTGCAACCGTTATTTTGGTATCGCGAATGTCCTATCTGAAGATTGAGCTGCCCAATTTGGAATTCCAAAATGGACCGCGGTCAATCTAGAGATTGGCCTTATTCCAAAACCGTTACCAACACGAAGCAATGTTTGTTTGTGCTTTAAACCATAAGCAGAAATCGAAAGTAGATCTGAACTGGAAAAAAGAGCGTTTTGAATATCTGCGTCTGTTTTCGATAAAATATCTATTGTAAATTAACAACCAAAGAAACATTTTAAATTAACATTTAATAGAGTGCTAGTATTCAAGCAGTGCAATTCAACGGCGAAACGAAGATTAAATATTCATTG
The DNA here is from genome assembly GCA_963989385.1 of Ctena decussata. Taxonomy (NCBI): domain Eukaryota; kingdom Metazoa; phylum Mollusca; class Bivalvia; order Lucinida; family Lucinidae; genus Ctena; species Ctena decussata. The sequence continues at coordinate 53,649,118 of OZ022504.1, forward strand.
ACTTTTGATATTACCGGCTAAATTTTGACATACGCGTTATTTGACCAATGAAATCTTGTAAAATGTGGAACAAAAGTGAAAACGAGAAAAAAAGGTAGACAGAAGAAGACATGGAAAGACAATAGATAGAGTGGACAGGGATGGCCAGCCCAAATAGGGCAGCTGAAAACAAGACACCGTTGCAAAGACATCTGTGGTGCTCCACCGACCTTGCAAGTCTTTGGGAAAGAACATAATTTACATGGTTTAAGAGCAAACCGATATTACGCAGCTCATACAAATATAAAATTTGTTATCCAGGAAGAGCCATGAGACAACACAACATATCCAAAGCATTGATACATTTATTAAAGAAGATTAAAGGTACAGCAGTAAAACAATGGAAAGCAGTGATGAAAGGTACATACCTTTATTTTCCAATTCGCTTATGAGCGTATTCAAAATAATCCGGTAAATGATAGCGCGACAGTTTCGCATTGATCTGCTGTTTATCTGCCGGTTGTTAATTTCGATTACGACGAACTTAAGAAAATCAGGTAACTTGCCAATTTCTATGAACTAACAACATATTAACTTCCTTGAAGCATGTATATTTATATATCTTCCTGTTCACCTGTATTGTATTATGGTTTGTCGTTTCATTATTTGAATCTTTGTAATATACTGACTAAAATATAAAAAAAAAACTTGACAGTCACTATTTTTCATCTAACAGTACGCGGAAAAGGGTCAAAAGTGAAATCATTTAAATTTAGGAAAATGTAATGTTTTTCTAATATCAGATTTTTTAAAAAATCAAGATCCTTTTCATAAAGCAACATTTACTCTTATTTAAATGCCTCAAGGGTATTTCTTTCTGTTTCAGTGTTCAAAACCAAAATATTACAGAATATAAATTGGTTAAAATGAGCTTAAATTATATCTTTATTGGCAATGCATATCCATTATTAAATTCAAGCTGTATGGACACACTAGCAAAAACTAGAACTGTCAGAGGATCTGACTATAGCCCCTCTACACTGCTTTAGCGACGCACTGTCATGCAAAAAGAGGGATAAATAAGTTGCAAAGAAAACTGTTACACAAGTTTTCAACATTCTAAATGTGAAAAGAAAGAAAACTGGTTAAATATAGAATGAATAAATGCAATAATCCTCTTGGTCAATCCCACAATACCACAACTCATCGTTTATTTGTATATCAAATATCAAGTGTCTAGCATAATTAGTTCCTGAGAAAACTGTGTTATAGTTTTACCTTGCAATCACAGAACAATGGATAATTTAAGGGAAGAATATGAGCAATGAGCCCAATTCTCAATCCCATAATACAACAACTCATCATTTCAAAATCATTACCAAATTTCAAAATTCTAGCTTTTGATACTTCATGAGAAATTTCTGACACAAATTTTCCATGTTAACATGCAAATTAGGGAAAGGAAGAAAAATGGATAAGAAAAAGAAGAATAAGAGCAATGAACCTGAGTCACAATCCAATGATACAATCACTCACTTTCCATATCTATACCATGTTTGAAGATTCTACGTACCACAGTTTCTGAGAAAACTGACACAATTATATCTTGGAAAGAGAGAAAAATGGATAAATAAAGGGAAGAATGCAAGCAAAAAGCCCAATTCTTAATCCCACAATACAACAGTTAATTGTCCATATGTTTAAATAGTTTCAAGACTTCAGCTTTATTAATTTCTGAGGAAACTCTAACACAAATTTTCAGTGTTAACATACCAAAACGGGAAAAGAAAAAATGGATAAAAAGGGATGAATAAAAAGCAATGAGCCTGAATTATAATCCCACGATACAACAACACCTTGTCCACATATAAACCAAATAAGACATGTCAAGCTCAATAAATTCCTGAGAAAACTGTGATACAAACTAACCTTAAAAAGACAGAAAAATGGATATATGAAGGGAAGAATAAGAGCAATGGGTCCACTTTTCAATCCCACAACAACTCATAATCCATGTACATACCAAGTTTAAAGAGTCTAGCTTTAATACTTAATGAGAAAACTCTGACACAAATTTTCCACATGCAAAAAGGGAAAGAAAGAAAAATGGATAAAAGAAGAAGAAGAAAATCAATGAGCCTGATTCTTAATCCCACAATACGATCAACATGCATAAAAGAGAGAGAAAGAAAAATGGATAAAAAATAGAAGAAGAAAAGCAGTGAGCCTGATTCTTAATCCCACAATACGATCAACATGCAAAAAAGAGAGAGAAAGAAAAATTGATAAAACAATAGAAGAAGAAAAGCAATGAGCCTGAGTCTTAATCCCACAATACGATCACTCATTTTCCATATGTACATTATGTTTGAAGATTCTACCATGAACAGTTCCTGAGAAAACTGAGACACAAACTTACCCTGAAAAGACAGTAAAATGGACAAATGAAGGGAAAAATAAAAGCAATGAGCCCGATTCTCAAGCCCACGATACAACAACTCATCATCCATCTGTGTACCAAGTTTCAAGGTTCTAGTTTCAGTACTTTATAAGAAAAGTCTGACACAAATTTTCCATATTAACATGCAAAATAGAGAAAGAAAGAAAAATGGGGATAAAAAAAAAGAATAAGAGCAATGAGCCTGAGTCTCAATCCCACGATACCATCACTCATTCTCCATACGTATACCATGTTTGAAGATTCTACCATGCACGTGTGGTTTGGTTAACTGACCGTCCCGACATGAACATAGCTGTTTACAGTGGACGTTAAACAATAATATAACGCAATCTACCATGCACAGTTCCTGGGAAAACTCTGACACAAATTTACCCTGAAAAGACAGAAAAATGACAAATAAAGGGAAGAATACGAGCAATGAGCCCGATTCTCAATCCAATGATACAACATCTCACTGTCCATGTGTTACCAAGTTTCAAGATTCTAGCTTCAATGCACGTGTGATTAGGTTAACTGACCGTCCCGATATGACCGTAGCTGTTTACCGTGGATGTTAAACAATAACACAACACAACTCTACCATGCACAATTCCTGAGAAAACTGTGACACAAATTTACCCTGAAAAGACAGCAAAATGGACAATAAAGGGAATAATACGAGCAATGAGCCCGATTCTCAATCCAATGATACAACATTTCATTGTCCATTTGGATACCAAGTTTCAAGATTCTAGCTTCAATAGTTCTTGAGAAAACTGTGACACTTTTCACAAAAAATCTTATGGAATTATGGAATGCCCGACAGACCAAATCCAGTATAGCCCCATTTTTTCAAAGCGGGGCTATAATTATTGCAAAGCAGGATCGATTAGGAGGGCGTGAGATCCAGAAGGAACACTATAACTAGGGTCATTATGAAAAGCCATTTATTCAGTTTCACTGGAATTTCCAACAGATATTTCATTCTTGGTAACAGTCTAAAATTTAATTTCATACGAATGTAAAACTAAAAACGGCGAGTTTGCATGACAATCAACAAAATATCGAAAACAAAAATAAAAATGACAAACTGGTTTAGAAACCATGGTATATTAAAAATCACTATATTTCTAATTCAAAGGGAGATAATTTCAAAGCTTTTACTATTCAAACTTCGTTTTCATTGTGATAACAATTAACCTAAGCGTTTAAAGTGTTTTCTGTCCGCAATGGCACTGCACATGCGCAAGTTTAAGTTACGGTCTGATTTTTTAAAATAGAAATAACTTATTCCAGAAAGAACAGACATAAACTAATAATTGATTTATTGAAATAGAAATAAGGTATATAACTTCAGAAAGAACATATATAAACTAATAATTTTCCATGATCTGAATAATCAGACGTCTGAAATATTCCATATTTACCTTAAATATAGGATAGGTTGGCTAGAATTATGAACTGAAAACTCTTAAGTTTGCATTTTTGTTTAGTATAGTTATGTAAGAAGCTCGGAAAAGACAAGTGTCGGATTGGTCGACAGTAATTCTATAGGGATTTATTTTTTATGAACAGTAACTCTGTGTTTTGATATAATTAAAAAACATGAATCGTGTATGGTTTGTGTAAGACTCTCCTGCCTCATCACGGCAAAAATGCACCAGCAAAAATATCAAATCACAAACTTACTGCGAAACAAAATTCCTGCTGTGTTGAAACATTCATTCATAAGCGGTATACATATATATGGTATACTGTGGATAAATGCTGCTATGTACAGTTGCGTCAGTTTAGGATCACATACTCTTTTTTAATGTATACTACAACTTATGTTCTGCCTTGTAGACTATTTAATTCATGTTTATCGTAAACTAACTATTGAATCAAAGGATATTACAAAAAAAGAAAAAAACAAACAACGAAAATGCATAATTTGCCAGCCACAGTGAAACTAAAAAATAAAAAAAAATAAAAAAAAATCTTACCCAGAAAGTCTACTTTCACAAAGCAGAGCCTCGCAAGACACCAAAAATATAGAACGCTAAACAAGCAAAAGAATCAGAAAGGTCAATGGGCAAATGAAGTGCAATCATAAACGAGCAAAAGAATCAGATGAGTAAATGGGCAAAATATAAGCTGAAGAATAAGAAGAGTCAGTGAGCAAAACAAGTACAAATGGTAAACGAGCCAAAGAATCAGAAGAGTTAATGTGCAACGGAAGTACAATGGTAAACAAACAAAAGAATAAGAAGAGTCAATGGGCACAAAACGTACAAATAGTAAACGAGCAAAAGAATCAGAACGAGTCAATGGGCAAAAGAACTACAATGGTAAACGAGCAAAAGAATCAGAAGAGTAAATGGGCAAATGAAGTACAATGGTACACGAGCAAAAGAATCAGAAAAGCAAATGGGCAAAAGAAGAACAATTGTAAACGAGCAAAAGAATCAGAAGACTCAATGGGCAAAAAACCAGCAAATAGTCCATTAACAGTAACAGTTTCTCTCACAAAAAAGGACCGGCGACAGCAAAACTAAACATGAGGTGTTAATGAAAACGCTTATCAGCATACGTCCTATAACGCATTCAATATATACTTAACCTAAAAAAAGAAGCTGTATCAGAAGCATAACCTGGAAAGGCAGATAGTAAGACCACTGATGTCTTTAACATGGCGTCCGCATATTTTTACGGATTGCCTAATGTTTCAGAAACAGCCATATGCAGAAATGATACAACGCACCAAACGCCATTATCGTTATCGCTGATAGGTAGCATTAAAACACTCGCCTATCGCATATGAGGCTGCCGGGTAGACCGATAATATACTCAGAGGCAATAAAAATTAGACAGCTTTTGATTGAGAATAATGACCCTCGTGTAAATGGCTGCGTTGACATATTAATAATGCCATTTTGGCAAACGTCTAGCTCTGTAAAACACAAACACAAATTGCTTTGCAGTCATTAATAACGAAGTTATGGTCCTAAATTCAAGATCAGTAGTTCCAATCAAAACTCGCTGTGCACATGGCAGATGGCATTTTGCATTTCATGAATATCTAGCATTTATGTCTATGAGTAAAACCACATCGTCATTTAAACTGAATCTCCCACCAAACGTCTTCAACCATAGTTTGAAATGATATATGCCTCAAATTATCTCTCTTTGCATTAAAATCAAAGGGAATTAATGTTTCTCTATCTTACCTGGTGTTAGAAGTTTTCACTTGACATTTTCGGAAAATTGTTGTTTGGTTTCTTGCCTTTGTGCACACTTGAAAGGAGCTTCATAGACTTGTTTATTTGAAAGAAAATTGCATAAACATTTTCCATTAAAACTCAATGCCTATTCAATTCATGTTACCAGAAGATGCAAAATCATCACTTCTTGGTACGAAATTTTGATATATTGCTTTTATGAGAGTGCGATAAATCCTGACAAACCGTTCATCCCCTTTTTAATGTAATGCATAAAATCAATCTCTATTGTCCAAAGTGTATATTTAAAGGGGAGCTATTCCAGCAACAATGTTGACTCAGACCCCTTATTTATTAAAAATCATGTCATTACCTTATCCTTTGACCGATGGTACTGAAAATTGTCGCAAGTCATGTGAAAATGATTCTGTTTATCTACAGTGCCAGGATATTATGCAAATATGCTGACATTTGTAGAAATCGAGACCGCGTTACCTGTAAACTTTCTTTTGCCTCTGAGTATACATTGTTTACCATTACGTCACCAGGTCATATGTTTTGCTAGATTGGTCCATTCAAAGTTGTGTCAGATATACGTCATGACGCGTCACGGCTACTCTTCAATGACCTTACAGCACGTTTATGTTTTTAAAAAATGTTTATGTCACAGAGAACAGTAAAATATCACATGTAATATTTATATTAGACCAAAGCAATATTATAGCAACGAAACCTAAATATCAGTTGGTTTGTTTTGCTTTCATTTGTATATTTCTTTTCGCTAGCTGTTTTCGCGAAGTATACAGATGAGTAAACAAATAGGCGTATTAATTTTCATCCTTTTGATGATAGTAATGAGTGAAATAAGGCAGTCAATCTTAGAAGAATAAGACGTACGCAAGGCAATGAACCAAACTCCGACGTTTTCTTACAAGATCGGTCCACCCGGGTTCAACTTTTGGATTGTTTTTGCTGTAGCATTTCTATGTCGTTCTAAGACTTGCTGTTGAGTGCTCATCTTGTTTCAGCGCAGTATTTAATCCTGATAAATATGTTTACTGTTTTGATCTATAGATGGGTTAGAAGTCCTTCACATGGACCGAATAAATTGTATGTTTATGATCTACAACAGAATTCAGGGCGAGGGTTGTGGTCAAAGAACACGATTTGAGGCCTCCAGAAGTTTGCTACTGATAGGTGAAAGTCGGTGCTTTATTTTTATTGTTATGATTTGTCGAACTTCCGATAATGTTTTTGAGTAGCCTCGTGGCCATATGTAGGAAAGGAGCCTGGTTCTCTCCTGGTTTTTCGCTTGTCTTGTCTGGCTTTGTGTGACGTCTTTATTGTTTCCCTTTTCCATTTGGTGTTACGGGCATTTGAGACGGTTCCTTATAGCATTGTCTTCTCATCTCTGCATAGAGTGTGCTAATACATCACTGAGACATCACAGTTAAACAAGTGAAATAAATAAAATGAACCGCGACACGAGCAAACCAACAAAGTGTTTGTGCGCCCAATGCAGACTCAGATCAGTCTTCGCATCTGCCAAGTCAGATCAGAGTCTTTGCTATGCACTTAAAGGGTAGCTGAGGGTCTAAGCTACCTACATGTGGACAGCGAAGACTCTCTTTAGACTGGGTGGATGCTCAGGCTGATATGAGTCTGCGCTGGGCGCACAACCACTTTGTTGGTTTTCTCGTGTCGCGGCTCAAATGTAATGATAAGACGTTTAATATGTCGAAGTAAACTGTGCATACACACGTAACATCATTATCTAAACATGCTTAAGAAGAGAAGAATAATATTTTTCAAATCAAATTTTTCTATGCTAACATTATTATAACGAATGGATTGAGTCGCGGCCTTTTGGCCGCGTGGAGCTCGTATCTGGACATCGCCTATACCTACATAGGGACTGTATGTGGAATACCTTGAACTGAAGTTTTGCTGTAACTCTTACCTGCGTTTTCGCGCATACATTAATTATTTGTCATTGAATGTGTAACCAGCGAGAAAAATCCCAAGTGACAAAAATCCTTTCGGACGCTAATTGACTTGCTTCATTGTCGCCAACAGTCTGTACTTTCTGAACCGTCCGTACCGATCTGTCGCATACGAGGCTGATGGGGGCTGCTTTCAATATGGAAGAGAAAAAACTAATTCAATAGGATGCAAATATTTGCTTCTTCGAGTATCGTGCTTGTAATAAAGTACTTTTCCGCATGTATTTATTTGGTGAAAAATTGTCAGGTACCGGTTGCTGTATCAACAAGTGGTGTTCTATTTTGTTAGTAGGAATTCTGTTCTGTTCTGTCCCATAACCTTACAAGGTCGTTGGAGCACCACAGGAGACTTCGAAACGATCCCTTTCCACCTTGTCATGTTTTTAGCTGCCCTAGATGAGCTGGCGAAGTCACCTGTCCAATCTTAGATATTGTCTTCCCACCGCTTCTTCTTTCTACCTCTTCTTCTGTTTCCTTTCACTGTGTCCTGTAGAATCGTCTTTGCTAAACTAGAAGACCTTGAGACGTGGCAAAACCACCTTAGTTTTCATTTCTTGACCAGGGTCAGGAGTTCATCAAATTGTCCAATGGCAGCTTGGATCTTTCTGCGAATCTCCGCATTGGTTATATGGTCCTTGTACTAAACGTTCAGTAACCTTCGGTAGCATCTCATCTCAAAGGCCTCCGTTTTTTTGTTGTTGTTTTTTTCGTTTTTTTTTTCTTTTCTTTAACGCTGCTGTCAAGGTCCACGACTCACAGACATACAGAAATATAGAAATGACAAGGGAGCGCGAAAGTTTCACCTTTGATCCAAGAGATATGTTGTTATCTCTCCGAATTGGCTTCAGCTTTATAAGAGCTGGAGTGGCTTGTGCAATACTTGAGAGAACCTCCTTTTTAGGGACATCATCTGAGACAATTGTTCCAAGGTATTTGAAGCTTGTTACTGTATCCAGCTTCTGCCCTTTTACCTTGATCTCCCTCTGGATGCCATTGGCGCTGTTTGTCATCAATTTGGTCTTCTCAGCACTGATCTCCATCTTAAACCTTGTGCAGGTTTTGTCGAGACTGTCAACCAGGGATTCTAGTTCCTGCTCGTCCTCAGCTAGGGAGTCTATATCATCGGTAAACCGCAGATTGGTAATATTTCTTCCGCCTATGCTTACCTTCCTGTCATGTTCTTCCAGAGAATCAGACATGATCCGATCGAAAAATGTTGAAGAGGGTGGGTGACAGAAGACATCCTGGCCTTACTCCAACTGTTGTTCTGAACAATTCTCCCATGCCGCCACCCATCAGGACTGCACTTATAGCCTTGTCGTAGAGCCGCTCAATGGTGCAAACTACAGTTGCACTGATATTGTACCTCCGCATGAAGGCTCATAAGGCTGCATGCCAGACCCTGTGGAAGGTTTTTTTGAAATCAATAAAGACATGGTAAAGATTTTGCTGATGTTGAAGATATTCTTCACAAACTCTTTTAAGGTTGAAGATCTGTTCTGTGATACTCCTTCCTGCTTTGAACCCAGCCTTCCTTCAGCAATTATCTCTTCGGCTTGGAGTTTAAGCCCGTTCAAGATTTTCAGCATGACTTTGCTTGAACTATTGATGACGCTGGTGGTTCTGCAGTTCTGGCAAAGCTGTAGGTTGCCCTTTTTAGGGAGTGTAATAATCAGCGACTGAGTCCATGGGGTAGGCCATTCTCCTGTTCTCTAGATCCTATTTCATAGTTCTATTAAAACATCAGTCATGGTCTCCCCATATGCTTGAACCAGTTCTGCTGGTATATTATATCAACTCCGACAGACTTCCCCTTCTTCAGTGCTGCTACTGCAATCTCAACTTCCTTACGAAGGAACGGCTGTAGATCCTCATCTGGGTGCTGATTGCAGTCCAGAACAGCATTGTCACCATAACTCTCATGATTTATATGGTTCTGAGCAATATTCTGTTCATTTGCTAAGAATCTCAGCTCCTTCCTGAGAATAGTAGGAATATTGCAAGTTAATTAGAAATTGAGCCATTAAAATCCTTCACAAACGATTACAATTTATTGATAATCTTTACCGACTCGGTTGTACATACCAATAAGTGACGTTTTCACAATTCACAATTTCATGTGTGTGCTGTTTTTTTTTTTTTTTTTTTTTCCTTCTTCTTCTTATCTTTGTGTAAATACACTTTGTTTGCAAAGTTTGATCCGATTTTGGAAAAACCTCATAAGCTACCTCGTGAGATACTATAGGTCATAACGGGTTATCGTTTACCTCTCGCTCTCTGTTCCGTTATGTGTTTCAGTTCTCGTAGCGGCGTTCCCCAAGTGGCTCACCGGTACGTAACCGTAGTTGCACCCACCTGGCGCCGAAACGCATTAACTTTATGAAACACAATTTTGGTCATATGACTGGGACAGTCAATGAAAACTGCCCTGTGACAATGGCGTCTGCTTCACACTTACAACTTTGTCTTTTTTTTTGTTGTTAAAATCAAAAAAAAAAAAAGCAAAAAAAAAAGAAAAAAAAACCTTTGTCTTCAAATATGCTAAATCTGTTTTCCCAGCAATATCTAATTATATCTCACGAATGCCTACTTATACGGCATCACTGAGCATGCTCGTAAACAAGGTGGAGCAGCAGCATGAAAATTAATGAGTAAATTCGAATTTGAGACACTTAGAATTTGAAACAAAAATGCCATTAAATAGTCAAATTCAGTTTTAACTTTTCCAAAATACTTGTTTCTGATCTTTTTGAGAATTAAAATATAAAAATATGCTAGAATTAAACTATTTGAATTTTTACTTTCCATATATGGAAGTGATAAGTAAACAAAACATAGGGTTCTAAACATGGCATGACTTTTTAAACAGGATTATGACTCTTAGAATGGTCCATGTTTTACCAAAGCAGGGATATTATTCTTGCCAGGAAAAATCTTTCTAGGCACAAGAATAATAAAAGGCTTATTCTCAGGCGTGAAAATGCATGTAAACACAAGAAGTACTAAAATATTTTCTGAAAACGTGCATATTTTTAGCTTTTACAAAATCTATCTTCACTGTTTAATTTATGCTTTTAAGACATTATAAACAATTGTTTTAAAAGGGAAAAAAAGAAATCCATTTTTCTTTGTCACAAAATAATGGCTGCTCAGTTGCATAAATTATGCAAGAGCAAAAATGCAAAGAAAGTTGTTAGTGCTTGAGCTCCGACCGCTTTTACATGAGGCGTGATAAAACACACACTAGAACAAAAATTCAACATTTTCAATTAATGGCTATCCCTAGAGAGTTAACTATGAGCCTGTATGATTCATGAGTTTTCCCGTTTAGATATTTACAGAACCCGAGTTTTTTATATTTTGAAAAATTACAACCATTTCGCATCTGGACTTTTCGTAACTACAACCCATATGAAACTGTGGAGTCGCACAACACTTCTGTTATAGTTCTTTACAGTTACTTGTTCTTGTTGTCCATGTCGATGTTTGCGTTCCTTGTTGAGTGCAAAATATGATATCAGGGGCCGTATTCATAAAACGACTTAAGTGGTTGCTATGCTGTTGCTAAGGCTAAATTTCTTTGAAGGAGATTCCCTACAACAATGAAATTTGGTCTGGAGGAACAGTCTTTGTAAGACTGTTCCTCCTGAGCAAATTTCATAGTTGTAGGGAATCTCCTTTATAGATATTTAACCTTAGCAACCGCATAGCAACGACTTAAGTGGCCTTATGAATACGGCCCCTGGCCCGAGGTTATAAAACTATTTTTTTTTTCATGCTCAGCTGAGATTGTGGTAAAATTCTAATTTTGTATAAAACTCAAAATACTAAACCAAACTTGTTTAATGCGTTCTAAAAAGAGAAAGTATTTGAAAAGCACTGGAAACAATAAATATCTGTACAAACTTCACAGGATTTATTTTAAAAGAGTTTAAATTTTCATGCTCAGCTGAGTTGAGCATGGAAGAAAATTTATAAGCATGGGGCCTAATTGTATTTGATTTAGTTCATGGGCATAGCATATCTTTTACTTTAGCTATACTTCATTTGGAGTTTTCTAGGCAGAAGAAGAGATGGAAAGACAATATCTAAGGTGGACAGGGATGGCGTTTGCCAGCCCAATTAGTCACAGCTGAAAATAAGTCAAGGACGAAAGGGACTATTGGAAAGAGATGTTTTCCTTTGACAGGGCGTAATCTATTCTCAGTCACTAGATTCAACTGATCATCAAATTTAAAGTCCGAAAAGTTGAAAAATTCACATTTTGGATAGAGCCATGTGCACCTAGTTCTCATAACATTTTCATAATCAGCCTCCGAAATGAATGAGCGTTCATTGTGAATTCACAGTTCGCAACCATGGCCGCGATTGAAATGCCTGATAACCATTGAGAACTGCACGACTGCACAGGCCGCAATCAGCCTTGCAATTTGTGCAATACGTGGGGTGATCATTAAATAATGGTAACACCTTTGTAGATTAGTTGATTATATACAGAAATAAGTATCCTTCATGTATCAAAAAAAAGTATCTTGTGAGCTTTCGAATTCATGTTTGAAATTGAAATTTCAACGTGTTACCATAGCAACATATGACGTCGCGTCCATGCTGGGTAACGCGTGTGATTTTTTTCGACGTCATTTCGGTAAGGAGGCGCTTGTATTATGCTTATTTTGTGCGATATGTGAAGAGAAATTGGAAAATTTGGAACGCCTTCCGTGTAAGTTAGATTTTGGCTTTAAAAACACACATATAATGATTCTTTATGAAAACGTTCTAAAATCTGGCATGAATTAAAGCTGAAGCAGGGGTTAAAATAGTTGAACTTTAGAGAGTTCGACATTTTATTCCGTTATTTCAGGTATAATACTAAAGTTAATTGATCGGTTATCAAGTACAGGATAATTTTTGGTTCATTCTGCTATACAATTCTCCCAAGACTCTGTTTGTTGAATTGCAATGACGTCACAATTCTGGTCCCTCCGGCTTAAAATCAGCGATAAACGTCAACTTTTGCTCGATCAAATGTCTTTCACGGACTGTTTTTCTGCCTGGTACGAGAGCAAGTTATGAATAACTATACGAGGGATGATTGATAAGTTCTGAGCCTAACATACTTCTAGTAAATCTGCGCATAGATGCTTATCACGAAAGTCATTAGTTGTCATTCACTAGCTTTCGATGGAGGTTTCAAAACTTTTCGGCAAAAGGTTTCTTTTTTAAAAGCGCATTAAACACAAAGTGGGTGGTATATTTTTTAAAATAACAATTACAATCTATTTGCCTTGCATTACTTTGAAAAAGCCATTCTTCACATTATACATGATTAACGGTTCTTACTTATATACATGCAAATATAATGAGTGATCAATGGTTTAATGGAAATGCAAAATATTTTGGTCTCTGATGGTTTACCGTAAACCCTTAAATATTGCAACCCAAAAATTTAGAGATCCATATCTTAATTTCGTGTTTATTAGGAACTTTGTGGGCAAAACCAAACAATGTTTACATACAAATTAACACTGACATCTTACATGATTTTCGTCAAAACAAAGTTAAAAGATATCCACTTCTGTCCACGCAGAGCATGCGACTCCGATTATGCACTGTCTGCAGAAACTGTCAAAATAGACACTCCCTGAAAATTAAAATTATTTTGGAATAAGGTAAATTTATGTTTGCATATATCATCAATTACCGGGATGCTGTACGACATATATTTGTAAAAACAATTGCAAAATGTTTGACTCTGCTAAACTTATGGTCGGTCAAAGAGTTATACAGTGCACTCGTGGGGGTAACTGTAAACGGTGAAGTGTCATCCAATTGATATTTAAGATAAATTCCCGAAATTTGCGATTGTTGCTCTGTATAATGGATGTTTAAATATAAATAATTCAAATCCATTCTAAATGTTTAAAAACATGGTGAGGCTCAGAACTTATCAATTAGCCCTCGTATATTTCTTTTAGTATCTGAGCTGTGCATGAAGCAATCACACTATCACAAACTTTTATCCATTCTTAGTTACTAATACGCAGCAAATATACATGAAAATATGCAAAAAAATTAGAGACTTAACCCTGATAAGTTTAAGGCGTCGTTGCCATGGCTACGATATTCTTAAGCAGTACTCTCCAGGGCTTAATTTTTTGTCATATGCTTGCTTCTTAGGTATTATATTTCTGGAATACAGTCTTGACACAAAGCTTATGAAATAAATGCTAGTTTCCATTACTTAATGATCACCCCTCGTACTAATCACTACTGCCAGGGCTCGTCATCACGCAGGTTTGAGCATTTTGCATGAAAACGTTTTCTCCTCCATCAACGCATTCAGTCCGTATTTTGTCTTAGACATTGCACAACGTCTCGCAAAAACCACACTTAGAGCTGGGACCTCAATGTGTTTGTTTCCAGCCTGGATGATCAAGATTGCCAGGTTAGTGCTTTTTTATGAAGAAACGCATCTTAACCTCTCCGAACTTCTATGATTTCCAAGTTTCCTTAAAATAGCAAAGCAATGCGACGATCTGTCCGTAGAAACTTGGCTTGAAATGCTACACTCCAAATTTGAGGCCGCCATGTCCGATCCATTTGACCATTTCTATAGAATGATACCAATAATACCACCACTGCTAACAAACTTTAAAAAAAACATATTCTATTTAATGAGCACAAGTGCTGCCTGCAAACCATTTAATATTTTATAAACAAATTTTCAACTTGTAAATAAAAAGGAAAATAATTTACAAAGGTATATACGCATACTGGCTAAGACATACTCGGTGTACCTAAAATCAATACTGTCCAGTAGTGTACAGTAATGTCCAGTAATGCTCAGTAATGTACAATATTTTATGCCCTAGTGACGTTATTCAGGGACAGTAATATCCGGTCCTGTCTGTTTGTCTGTCTGTCTGTCCGTCGACATGTCTGTCCGATCGACACACTCGTGGGATAAAGTTAAAGCAATTATCAACTTCTGCAATTTTCAATTTATTTTCTTTTTCAAATTTTTGCACATGTTCTGGACATAAAATCATGCAATTGGCTTTTGACTGAAATAAAAGCAATATTAATATAATTAAGAACTTTTGAACTTGGTCATTTTAGCAACTTAGAACTCTCATACTCAGCTCCCGAATGTTTCTTTGTTGATATTATGAAAATATGTTTTTGGCTTTTTGACGGTAATAATAGAACTTTTGATAAAATTGTGGACTGTTGAACTTAGTATTTTTGGGCAACGTTTTTTGCAGTTTAGTTGATTGATTGATTGATTTGATACTTAACGTCCACGGTAAACAGCTATGGTCATGTCGGGACGGTCAGTTAACCTAACCACACTATTCCTGGGCAGGCTTAGACCTCCTAAGCGGTTAACCGGTACTTAGTGCACATACTTTCGTCAGTAACTGACAACTGCCCTTCTTGAATCAGCGGAAGGAGAAACGAATATATGTTGCCAGACCGGGTTTCGAACCAAGGACCTCTGACTTATGAGTCAGGTGCCCTACCGATTGCGCTACGCGGCCCGGCTTTTGCAGTTTAGAGTATTTGCTATTTCATTTTTTTCTTCCATGACATATACAGCTGTATATACACAGTACATGACAATTTTAGGATTTGAACGAAAGCATTTTGCTTATTCAGTTCTTCTCCTAGCGTAAATGAATTTGCAAATGTTATATGGCAGAAAAGTAGTTGTATGTGAAAACAAACTACATGTATAGAAATGTAAAATAAACTCTCACACAGGCACAGTCAAACAAGCGACCACACACTCATATGCACGTTAAAATGCTAGTAAAGGATAAATGCAAGTAATGCGGCAATCTATCTATCTATCTATCTATCTATCTATCTATCTATCTATCCTTTGGACCTTTAGTTAATAATGCATATTAAGTCGAAGTGAATCTACGTATCTATTTATTTTATTTGTAATCTACCAATTTTCCTACCTACCTACCTACCTACCTACCTACCTACCTATTTACCTACCTGCCTACCTACCTACCTACATACGTACCTACGTTCCTACCTACCTATCTACCTACCTACCTACCAGCCTGCCATCTATCTATCTATCTATCTATCTATCTATCTATCTATCTATCTATCTATCTATCTATTCTCATTCCTTAGGACCTTTTGTTAAAAATGCATATTAAGTCAAAGTGAATCTACGTATCTATTTATTTTATTAGTAATCGAGCTATTTTCCTACCTACCTACCTATTTACCTACCTGCCTACCTACCTACCTATGTACGTACGTACGTTCCTACATACCTACCAATCCTACTAGCCTGCCATCTATCTATCTATCTATCTATCTATCTATCTATCTATCTATCTATCTATCTATCTATCTATCTATCCTTTGGACCTTTCGTTAAAAATGCATATTAAGTCGAAGTGAAGCTACGTATCCATTTATTTTATAAGTAATCTAGCCATTTTCCTACCTACCTACCTACCTATTTACCTACCTGCCTACCTACGTACGTACGTTCCTACCTACCTACCTATATACATACATACATACATACATACATACATACATACATACATACATACATACATACATACATACCTACCTACCTACCTTCCAGCCTGCCATCTATCTATCTATCTATCTATCTATCTATCTATCTATCTATCTATCTATCTATCCATTTATCTATCTATCTTCTGGTCCTCTTTACTATGGGTGAATAAAAATGTACATTAGGTCGGAGTTAATAATTTGTTAAAGGTGCATGTTAAGTCGAAGTCGACCTGCCTGTTCTATTTACCTTTCTACTTATCTAGTTACTTACGAGGGTCATCCAAAATGTTCTGTCACTGGCTTATATCTCAAAAAACGAAAAGTGTTATTCACCTAAAATAAAAACCATTCAAAAACCCTGTTTTTTATAACATAGCTATTAGAAACCGATTCCTGGATCATTGACATAACATTCATAATCTGCTTTAAAAGAAGAGTACCCTCACCCTACTGGCAATTTAGTAGATACAACTCCGGCAATAATCGATGAAGGGATATCTATAATCGCTGCCCGGTGTCTACGATACCTCAGGTACTAATAAACACAGAGCAAAAAATTCTCCAAGTGATTCTGTCCATTTTAAATAGTTTACAGCATTTCGTAATCTCGACTTTATGCAAACAACGCCATTGGAAAATCGACTAGGTAATGTTCTAAGATCAAAAGCTTCATAAACGTATAATATTTCATATTCTGAAGCATATCTTTACTGCAGTAGATCATGACAATGTGTTCTCAATCAAAATACCAGAAAAGATCCCTAAAATGAAGGTACAGTGGGTCCTTGAAAATCACGTGACTGTGTATTTCATCATATTTCATATATCAGTATTTTTCATCGCATATAATTGACAGAAGTCGCTGGTTTTTATGTAGTGTCTCAGAAAATGCAACAGACAGCAACCCTGAAAATTTAGAATCCTGCGGTGTGTAGTTGACGAGATATGCGGCATGAATCACAAGCCAGCAGTAAAACAAAATCATGAAAATAGGCTAGTGTCAAACATAAGGTCTGTATTTGAGCTTATAACTAAACCACATGGCATGTTTGCACCATTTACCTGATATCAGTGTAACGATAAAAGATTGTTCTTTTGATTGTTGCAAACCGTGGTAAGTTATCACGTCTGAGAGCAAAGTTATGAGTCCAGTTACAGAACTTTTTGGACGATTTCATCATACCTACCTACCTACCGACCTACCTATCCATCTACCTACCTACCTATCTATCGACTACTTATCTATCTTATCTTATCTTATCTTATCTTATCTTATCTTATCTTATCTTATCTTCTTATCTTATCTTATTTTTTTTTCTGGTCCTCTTTACTATGGTGAATAAAATTGTGCATTAAGTCGAAGTAATTTGTAAAAGATGCATATTAATGCATATTAAGTCGAAGTCGACCTGCCTGTTCTATTTACCATTCTACTTATCTAGTTACCTACCTACATACCTACCTACCAACCTACCTACTATCTATCTATCTATCTATTTATCTATCCATCTATCTTTCCTCTTGTTCTCTTTAGTATGGGTGAATAAATATGTGCATTATGTCGAAGTTAATAATTTGTTTAATATGCATATAAAGTCGAAGTCGACCTACCTGTTCTATTCACCTTTCTCGTTACCTACCTACATATCGAACTGCCTACCAACCTACCTAACTGCATACCTACCTACCTACCTACCTACCTACCTACTTACCTACCTACTAACTATCTATCTATCTATCCGTCTATCTGTCTGTCTGTCTATCTATCTTTCTATCTATCTATCTATCTATCTATCTATCTATCTATCTATCTATCTATCTATTCTTTGCATCTTTTGTTAAAAATGCATATTAAGTCGAAGTGAATCTACGTATATATTTATTTTATTAGTAATCTAACTATTTTCCTACCTACCTACATATTTACCTACCTGCCTACCTACCTACGCACGTTCCTAATACCTACCTACCTTTCTATCTACTTACCTACCTACCTTTCAATCTACCTACCTACCTACCTTCCCACCTACCTACCTACCTACTTTTCTATCTATGTATGTATGTATGTTTGTATCTATCTATCTATCTATCTATCTATCTATCTATCTATCTATCTATCTATCCATCTATTCTCAATCCTTGGACCTTTTGTTAAAATTGCATATCAAGTCGAAGTGAATCTCTACGTATCTATTTATTTTATTAGTAACCGAGCTATTTTCCTACCTACCTACCTACCTATTTACCTACCTGCCTACTTGCCTAGCTACGTACGTAAGTACGTTCCTACCTACCTACCTACCAATCCTACCAGCCTGCCATCTATCTATCTATCTATCTATCTATCTATCTATCTATCTATTTATCTATCTATCTATCTATCCTTTGGACCTTTTGTTAAAAATGAATATATAGTCCAAGTGAATCTACGTTTCTATTTATTTTTTAAGTAATTTAGCTATTTTCCTACCTGCCTACCTACCTATTTACCTACCTGTCTACCTACCTACCTACGTAAGTAC